>JAVSCE010013924.1:0-343397 GCA_032199065.1 Smutsia gigantea
TTTTCTCATTATTTTTCACAGCTACATTTTATTTCCTACTAAGCTTACCAGAACTTATTTGAATATTCTCTTAGAACAGGATATCCCACAAACATGGGAAATGATAATATATGTACACCTGTGGTGAACCTAGGAACTTCTGGCCAACATAAAGGCTAATGGGATTAATATTTCAACATACCTGTAACTTATAGTTTAGGTTAGGAAGCTGTCTCCCAAACTAGCTGTTAACCAGTAGGGGCTATAGGGTCAGATGGCTGGGTTTATCACTTAGTAATTGTGTGACCTTAGGCAATTTACTTAAATTAGTAGGGCTGTTTTTTTCATTAAATGATGTTACCTTGTGAATTTATTGAAATAATCATGTGGAGCTCTTTGGACAGTGTCTGTCACATAAAGAACACTGAAGAATTGTTACCTATTATTAATTCATCATTATCATTACTCTTGTTACTGGATATTTGGGTCATTTCTCAAATGAACATTGTTGTATATATATTATTGAAAACTCATATGAACATAGCAAAATAGAATTGCCAAGTCAAAATGTTTTGTATATTTCAAATATGGACAGTATTGTCAAATTGCCTCCAAATAGTTACACTGAATTTGTGCTTGCTTTGATGGTTGTCTGAAATTGCCTTGTTTTATGTATTTCTTTACCCTTTAAGGGTATCTCTTCATTAGTTTTTTGGCAGTTATTTCTTTTTTATTTTATATAATTGTCAATTAATCGTTTTATTTTCAACACTAAGAAAACTATAGACTATATTGATAAACTACAGGAAAAAAAGTTCAACTCAATCTGAGAAAGTAAAACTTAGCCATCAGAACTTCCTAAGAGTAGAATGGGCTATCTTGTAAAGCAGGGACCTCTCCTTCCCTGGAAATAAACTAAAACCAAAACACTAATTCTCTAAAAGCAAGACATCCTTGAAGAATTCAACAGATGTCCCAGCTGTTTTATTTCTTGGAAGTGTATAGCTGAACACATAAAATAAAATAATCTGTTGCTTTTTAAAAATAATTTGATTTCTTTACTTCTTTCTTCCCTCCCTCTTTCCTTCCCTCCTTCCCTCCTTCCCTCCCTCTTTCTTTTTTAATTAAGATATCATACATATACAATCGTATGAAGGTTTCACATGAGCATCATTGTGGTTACTACATTCACTCATATTATCAAGTCCCCCACACACCCCACTGCAATCACTGTCAATCAGCGTAGTAAGATGCTATAGAGTCACTACTTGTCTTCTCTGTGCTATACTGCCTTCCCCATGACCCCCCCTAAATTATGTGTGCTAATCATAATTCCCTTTAATCCCCTTCTCCCTCCCTCCCTACTCACCCTCCCCAACCCTCTCCCTTTGACAACTGCTAGTATCCCTCTTGGAGTCTATGAGTCTGCTGCTGCCTTGTTCCTTCAGTTTTGCTTTGTTGTTATACTCCACGAATGAGAAAAATCATTTGGTACTTGTCCTTCTCTGCCTAGCTTATTTCACTGAGCATAATATCCTCCAGCTCCATCCATGTTGTTGCAAATGGTAGGATTTGTTTCTTCTTATGGCTGAATAATATTCCATTGTGTATATGTACCATATCTTCTTTATCCATTCATCTATTGATGGACACTTAGGTTGCTTCCATTTCTTGGCTATTGTAAATAATGCTACGATAAACATAGGGGTGCATATGTGAGTCTGGGATCTTGTTTTGTTCAGGTAAATTCCTAGGAATGGAATTCCTGAGTCAAATGGTATTTCTGTTTTTAGTTCTTTGAGCAACCTCCATATTGCTTTCCACAATGGTTCAATTAATTTACATTCCCACCAGCTGTGGGGGAGGGTTCCCCTTTTTCCACATCCTTGCCATCATTTCTTGTTCCTTGTCTTTTCGATGGTGGCCATCTTAACTGGTGTTATCTCATTGTGGTTTTACTTTGCATTTCCCTGATAATTAATGATGTGGAGCATCTTTTCATGTGCCTGTTGGCCATCTGAATTTCTTCTTTGGAGAAATGTCTGTTCACATCCTCTGCCCATTTTTTAATTGGGTTATTTGCTTTTTTGGGGGTGTTGAGACATGTGAGTTCTTCATATACTTTGGATGTTAACCCCTTATCAGATATGTCGTAAACAGATACATTCTCCCATACTATAGGATGCCTTTTTGTTCTGATGGTGTCCTTTGCTGTACAGAAGCTTTTTAGTTTGGTGTATTCTCCTTTGTTTATTTTTGCTTTTTTTCCCTTCCTCGAAGAGATGTGTTCAGAAAAAAGTTGTTCATGTTTATATTCAAGAGATTTTTGCCTATGTTTTCTTTTAAGAGTTTTATGGTTTCATGACTTATCTTCACGTCTTTGATCTATTTGGAGTTTACTTTTGTATATGGACTTAAACAATCCAGCTTCATTCTCCTACATTTAGCTGTCCAGTTTTGCCAACACCAGTTGTTGAAGAGGCTGTGATTCCTCCTTGTATATCCATGGCTCCTTTATCATATAATAAATTGGCCATATATGTGTGGGTTTATATCTGGGCTCTCTGTTGTTCCATTTACCTAAGGGTGTATTCTTGTGCCAGTACCAAATTGTCTTGATTACTGTGGCTTTGTAGTAGAGCTTGAAGTTAGGGAGCGTGATCCCCCCAGCTTTATTCTTCCTTCTCAGGGTGGCTTTGGCTATTTGGGGTCTTTTGTGGGTCCATATGAATTTTAGAACTATGTGCTCTAGTTCGTTGAATAATGCTGTTGGTATTTTGATAGGGATTGCATTGAATCTGTAGATTGCTTTATGCAGGATGGCCATTTTAACAATATTAAGTCTTCCTATCCATGAACATGGATGTATTTCCACTTATTGGTATCTTCTTTAATTTCTTTCATGAGTGTCTTACACTTTTCAGGGTATAGGTTTTTCACCTCCTTGGTTAAGTTTATTCCTAGGTGTTTTATTCTTTTTGATGTAGTTGTGAATGGAATTGTTTTCCTGATTTCTCTTTTGTCTAGTTCATTGTTACTGTCTAGGAATACAACAGATTTCTGTGTATTAATTTTGTATCCTGCAACTTCACTGATTTCAGTTATTAGTTCTAGTAGTTTTGGCATGGATTCTTTAGGGTTTTTTATGTACAATATTATGTCATATGCAAACAGTGACAGTTTAACTTCTCCCTTACCAATGTGGATGCCTTTTATTTCTTTGTGTTGTCTGATTGCCATTGCTAGGACCTCCAGTACTATGTTGAATAAAAGTGGTGAGAATGGACATCCTTGTCTTGTTCCTGATCTTAGAGGAAAAGCTTTCAGCTTCTCGCTGTTAAGTATGATGTTGGCTGTGGGTTTGTCGTATATGGCCTGTATTATGTTGAGGTACTTGCCCTCTATACCTATTTTGTTGAGAGTTTTTATCATGAATCGATGTTGAATTTTGTTGAATGCTTTTTCAGCATCTATCGACATTATCATGTGACTTTTGTCCTTTTTGTTGTTATGTATGATGTTGATGGATTTTCGAATTTCTACCATTCTTGCATCCTTGGAATAAATCCCACTTGATCGAGATGGATGATTTTTTTGATGTATTTTTGAATTCGGTTTGCTAATATTTTGTTGAGTATTTTTGCATCTCTGTTCATCAGGTATATTGGTCTGTAATTTCCTTTTTTGTGGTGTCTTTGCCTGGTTTTGGTATTAGAGTGATGCTGGCCTCATAGAATGAGTTTGGAAGTATTCCCTCCTCTTGTACATTTTGGAAAACTTAAAGGAGGATGGGTATTAAGTCTTCTCTAAATGTTTGATAAAATTTAGTGGTGAGGTCCAGCATTTGTTCTTAGGTAGTTTTTTGATTACCAAATCAATTTCATTGCTGGTAATTGGTCTGTTCAGATTTCCTGTTTCTTCCTGCATCAGTCTTGGAAGGTTTTTTTTTTTTTTTAGAAAGTTGTCCCTTTCTTTTACGTTATCCAATTTGTTAGCATATAATTTTAATAGTATTCTCTAATAATTCTTTGTATTTCTATGGTGTCTGTAGTGATTTTTCTTTCTCATTTCTGATTCTGTTTATGTCTGTATACTCTTTTTATGTCTGTACACACTCTTTTTTTGTGATATGTCTGGCTAGGGGGTTATCTATTTTTTCTCAAAGATCCATCTCGTTTCATTGATTCTTTGTATTGTTTTATTCTTCTCAATTTTATTTATTTCTTCTCTGATCTTTGTTATGTCCTTCCTTCTACTGACTTTGGGCCTCATTTGTTTTTCCTTTTCTAGTTTCATTAATTATGTGTTTAGACTGCTCATTTCAGATTGTTCTTTCTTACGGTAAGCCTTTGTTTCAGTAAACTTCCCTCTTAGAATGGCCTTTGCTGTGGTCCACAGATTTTGGGTGTTAAGTTACTGTTTTCATTTGACTCCCCTATATTGCTTGATCTCTGTTTTCATTTGGTCATTTATCCAGTGATTTTTTAGGAGCATCTTGTTAAGCCTCCATGTGTTTGTTGGCTTTTTTGTTTTTTTTTGCATAATTTATGTCTAGTTTCATACATTTATGGTCTGAGAAGCTGGTTGGTACACTATCCATTCCTCTGAATTTACTGAGGCTCTTTTTGTGGCCTACTATGTGATCTATTCTGGAAAGTGTTCCATGTGCACTTGAGAAAAATGTGTATCCTGCTACTTTTGGTTGGAGTGTTCTGTAGGTGTCTCTTATGTCCAACTGTTCTAATGTGTTGTTCAGTATCTCTGTCTTCTTACTTATTTTCTGTCTGGTTGATCTGTCCTTGGAGTGTGCAGTTAGTTGAAGTCTCCTAAAGTAAATGTATTGCATTCTCTTTCCTTCTTTAATTCTGTTAGTATTTGTTTCACATATTTAGGTTCTCCTATATTGGGTGCAGAGATATTAATAATGGCTATATCCTCTTGTTGGACTGACCCCTTTATGATTATGTAATGACCTTTGTCTCTTTTTACTTTCTTTGTTTTGAAATCTATTTTGTCTGATTCAAGTACTGCAACTCCTCCTTTTTTCATCCTATTATTTGCATGAAATATCTTTTCCCATCCTTCACTTTTAGTCTGTGTATGTCTTTGGGTTTGAAGTGAGTCTCTTGTAGGCAGTATATAGATGCGTTTTGTTTCTTTATCCATTCTGTAACTGTGTATTTTGATTGGTGCATTCAGTCCATTTTCATTTAGGGTGATTATTGATAGATATGTACTTGCCGTTGCAGGTTTTAGATTCATGTTTACCAATGGTTCAAGGGGAGCTTCTTTACTATCCCTCAGTCTAACTTAACCCTTATTACTCTATTTCAGACACAATCTTAAGTTCTTTTTTTTCTCCCTTCTTTTTTCCTCCTCTACTCTTTATATATTAGGTGTCATATTCTGTACTCTTTGTGTATCCCTTGACTGACTTTGTGGATAGTTGATTTACTTTCACATTTGCTTAGTAATTAATTGGTCTTCTTCCTTTACTGTGGTTTTATTTTCTCTAGTAACAACTATTTAGCCTTAAGAGCACTTCCATCCATAGCAGTCGTTTAAAATACACTGTGGAGACAGTTTGTGAGAGGTAAGTTTCCTCAACTTTTGCTTATTTGGAAATTGTTTAATCCCTCCTTCAAATTTAAATGATAATCCTGCTGGGTAGAGTATTGTCGGTTCAAAGCCCTTCTGTTTCATTGCATTAAGCATTTCATACCACTCCCTTCTGGCCTGTATGGTTTTTCCTGAGAAGTCTGTTGATAGTCTGATGGGTTTTCCTTTGTGTATGATCTTTTTTCTCTCTCTGGCTGCTTTTAATACACTGTCTTTGTCCTTGATCTTTGCTCTTTTAATTATTATATGTCTTGGTGTTGTCTTCCTTGGCTCCCTTGTATTGGGAGATCTGTGCACTTCCATTGCCTAAGAGACTATTGCTTATTTTCAAAAATTACTTCCTCAAAGACACTTTCTATACCTTTTTCTATGTCTTCTTCTGGTACCCCTGCAATGCAAATATTGTTCGATTTGAATTGGTCTCACAGTTCTCTTAATATTCTTTCATTCTTATGGATCCTTTTTTCTCTGTGCCTCTTCTTTTTATTCATGTTCTCTAAATTCTATTTCATTTATTTTCACCTTCATTTCATCTAATCTGCTTTTAAATCCCTCCATTGTATGTTTCATTTCAGATGCTGTATTTTATCAAAGTATCTCTTTCTTGAAGTCCTCCCTGAGATCTTGAATATTTTTCTGTAGCTCCATAAGCATATTGATTTTTATTTTGAAATCTGTATCAATAATATTGGTGATTTCAGTTCCACTTAGCCCTTTTTCTAGTGTTTGAGGTATTTTGGATTGTACAGGATTCTTTTGGTATTTCATATTTCTCATGATTACTATGGAATAATAACTTTGTGTAGGTGGTACCCTCTAGTGCTCAGAATCTCTATTCCCTGGAGCTGTCCCACATCTGGAGCAATGGCAGGAGTCACAGGCATGTGGCCCCAGAGCCTATTGGGAGGAAAGATCTCTTTCCTGCTTCCCAGCTGCAGTGCCTGCCTCCCCTGCCAGGTCCAGTGGGCTGAGCACACAGGGTGAGGAGCCTCTGTGGTATGCCCCTGTAGCTGCTGTAGGTGGGGCCTCCTTCCAGCTGGTCTTGCACAATGGCGGCGTGGGTAGGAAGTTTACAAACTGGTGCTGGCCAGGAGGAAGGAGTGGCATGCTGTGTGTCACAGTGTGGGGCCTCAGTGCTACATTGCCAACCAGGTGGATGGAGTACCTGAAACTCCTGAAAGTTCCCCAGCTACTGAGCTGAGTGTTGTGGGACAATTTTGTCTACCTCTCTTTTCTCCTAAGTAGCAAGCTCTTTGTAATCCTTGTCCCTTTAACACCCCTCTCGCTGTTGGGAAGTCTTTTAAAGTGCACACCTTTCTTTTGTCCTGGAGCAGCCAGTTCTGGGTACCTGTTCTCCACAAGGGGCTGGCATCACAGTCTCTGTGAGTATTCTACCTGTCTTTGCTTTCCAACCTCTCTAATCTCCAGAGGACCAGGTAATGTGGGTTCATGCTCCCAGAGTAGATCTCTAGGAATGGGTGTTTACCAGCCCTTTGCTTCTGCTCCCTCCCCACTCCGTTTCTCTTCCTCACGCTTGTGAGCTGGGGTTAGGGGTGGGCTTGGGTCCTGCCTGATTGTGGCTTTGCTCCTTTCCCCTTTTCTGTGAGGTTTTCTCTAGATGTAGGCAGCCTGCAGCAGTCTTCAGGTCACTCTTTCAGGATTACTTCTGTTTGCTGTATTTTCATGTTATATGTGGTTATGGGAGTAGTTTTCTGCCTCACTTCTCATGCCACCATCTTTTTCCATGGCAGTTATTTTTTCTTATGTTAACTAATAACTCATCGTCTTTGCACATTTTTTATTTTCAGGAGTTTTGTGTTTGTTTAAATTAAATGAGCTTTTGGTCTGCTAAGAAATTTGATTCACCTATAATTTACAGTTTACATTTTTTATTTTTTTAGCTATCTGTTTTTGGTGTCTTACTCTGCAGAATTTTAAAAATCTTATAAAATGTATCAACATTTTCTGTATGGATTTGGGGCTGTATGTGCACTTTTAAAATTATGGAGGTTTCTAATTCTGGTATTTTCATAATTTTTACTTTTGTTTAGATTCCTAGATACAGGATTTTAGTTTTCTCCAAATAGAGAAATCTCCAGCTGTGCAAACAATATTTTGAATAATGCATCCTTTTCACCTGGACTCGATATACTATCTTTATCACATATTAAATCTATTTATAAGTGGGTCTGTTTGGGTCCTCTATTCCATTGATCTGTTTTCCTATGGAACACTGCACCTATTTACATTATGGACAATTTGTAATATAATTTAACACTTTATAGGAAAACCACTGTATTGCTTTTGTTATTTTATAAACAAAAATTTTGGCAAGTCTCATTTTTATTTTTTGATGATTTTTAGAATCAATTGCCACCTTCCTCCCCAGATTAGATTTTGATTTCATTTGAATTATATAATGCATTAATTTAGGATGAGGTGGAGAATTACATTTTTTATTCTTGAGTCTTCCCAAAACAGAACATTCTATGCCTTGCCTCACTTTCATTGGCCCTCTGTTATGTCTTTTTAACAAGTATTTATAAATTCACTTCATAATGGTGTTATACCTTTCTTTTATACCTTCCAAGATGTATAAAAATTGTTTGTTTTTATGAATTGAGTCTCTTAGCCCAAATTTTTCTACCAAATTATTGTTGAGTACGTAATGGTAGAACTAATTAATTTTAATTATATTGTATCCAGTTACCTTCTCGAACCCTTTAAGTTTTCTAGTAATTTTTCAGTTGATACTGTTGATTATTTCAGTAAACTGTGTCCCAGTATACTTTTTATTTCATTTCTGGTTTTATTATGTTGACCAGTGTTTGCAGATTACAGTCAAATATTAAAATAATCATAGTAAGCTCCTTTGTGTAGTTGCTGATTTTAATTCAAGTGTCTCTGGTGCTTTATTCTTAAGTATGATGTGTAATATTGGTTTTCTATATATACTCCTTATAAATTTTAAAACTTTCTTTAATTCATAATTAAGAGTTTTCTTTTAAACTGGTGCTGGAATGAAGCTGAATAGATTGCTCCTTAATCCTTAATCCTTGGAATACAGAGTTTAACATTGACCTTTTTTTATCATTGTAAATACTATCCTATATATTCTTTTTGGACACAATCTAGTTTATCCATTTTTGATAATGGTGTTAGCATCTATGTTCATAGATAAATTGATCTATGATTTTTTTGTATTTGTAAATTTGATATTCAGGTTATGCTAGCCTTGTATAATCATTAAGGAGACTTTCCCTTCTCTTCAAACTTTGGAGCAGTTCAGATATCATAGAAATTAATCTGGTCCTTGAAGATTTTATATAACAGCACAGCTCTAAAATAGTGTGGCTTGATTTCCTTTTTGGGTATAGATCTTGGGCAACCTTTTCAGTTCTAATGTAGTATTCTAGGTCTCTTCCATTTTTTTAACTCTTAAATCAATTTGGTGACTTATATTTTCCAAGATGATCATTTGTTTAATCAGAATGTTTATTAGCATAAAGTGAAATGTATTATTCTTTTATAAATTTTAAAGTTTTCTGTAGTTTTGGTATTATTATGTTTCTTATTTCTGGTGTCTTCCATCCAACTTTTTGGAAAAAAAAAGCCTTTGACTGTTAATCTAATTACCACATTATTTTATTTATTCTCCTTTTTTTTGGTTTATTTTCTTTCTTTTCCTAGCTTGTTGAAAAAAAATTTATTCTATACTGGTTAAGTTGGGATTTTCCTTTGACTACTAGTCTGTCTGTGTCCTATAGGTTTTGATGACTTATATTCCTAATATTAGTCTTAATTCCTTTGGCCCAAAAACAATTTAAAATAGTATTTTAAAAATTCCTAGGTGTTTGGTTTGGGAGTTATTTTTATTTTTAATTTCTGTCTTGTTTGTAATTCCTGTTTCATTGTGGTCAAAGAATATATCTGGTCCTTGGGATTTTAAAGTAGGTTTTCTTTATTCTTGGTTCATTGTCAGTTTTTTTTTAAGTAGTCCATAAACATATGTATGTATATACATATATCACACAGACACACACATACACACATAAATTTATACACACACTTATATATTCTGAACTCAACTAATGTATTTTATGGATAGGAACATTAAAACTTGGAGAATTATATGACTTGTTTTATGTTATGGTAAATAAGTGGTATACCTAGCTTTTTGAATCTTAGTCTAGCTGACTTCCCCTGAGATCTTATTGCCTCCAGAGTATACTGTATGTTTGTATATTTGGTATCTGTTGATACATATGTACAGTTATATCAAAGTAAAGTCTGTAAGAAGTTACACATTTAGAATATGATTTTATAATATTTAGAAAAGTAGAAGAAAGTCTGTAGAGATTACTAGGATCTTTAGAACTGAAGATTTCTAAAGAGAGAGAGAATTAAACTACTCTTATTGAATGGTTTATCTGAAGATATATGGGGAATGAACAATACAGGCATCACGCATGTAGAGAACTTAAGAAACAAAGGTATGCATGCCTCTGAGGGAGACAAGCCTGACCTAGGTGGAAAGAGGTTTTTATTGAAGATTAATAAGAAAGAAGACTGAATAGGTAACAATGGACCTGGCTAGTAGGGTCACATTAAAGGTCTGATGAAAGAGAAATTAAAAAATTAAATGCAAAGTGGTTCCATCACCTGATGACCCGTATCACATTTTATTTTGTAAATGTGTGGTGGTTTCATTGAAGTATCTGTGATAATTAATGTATACAATTACCTTCTTAAACAGCCAAAAAGTATGGAAAGGACAAACATAATTCTAAAACAGGATTCTGAGGAAGTAGTATGTGCCAAATTTAACAACTCAGCAATGTTAACTTTACTCATTACAATAGATGGTGTAGAGCTCTGCTAAATATATCAGCGTGAAACATCTGTTGAAAATTTGAAGGAATAGATATGATTGCAGTATATTTTAAAAGTCAGAAAACTAAAAAGGAAGCTAATAAATTTAAAGAATTGGGAAATGAGTTTATGTTGGTAAAATGTGTTTGAAAAATTACTCCTAAAATTTAGATGCGCCTCTGCTGGTTTAAACACCTGTAAATTGTAAATGACATTTACTTGTGAAAATTAGGAGAATCTTAAATAGAGCAAAACCAAGAGATAAACACAATCTTAGAATAAAAGAAGATATGTACGCCATCCAGCTCTCTAATAGAAATCTATTTGCAATATATAAAAAAAGCCTCTATTTTGAAAGTAGGTAGGAGAATGGATAACCACTTAGTGTTATGATATCTTACCTCTAAACCTACAGTATTATTTTAAGAAACTCACTGCAAATTTATTTTATTTTAGATCATACTAATTTTAGTGAAAAGGATGATACGTGAAATATGAGAATATTCAAAAAACCTTGTAATAGCCTATGATAATCATTGTCTTCAGGGCAATAGTAAGGAAGAAAGTCATTGTTTTTGTTTCACAGTTACTCACAAATTCAGTATATTCTTGTTTTTAAATGAACATGTGCCTTTTTTCCAAATTGGGAAAACAGGAAGATTTAAAATCTTAAAGAGTTCTAAGCAAGCGTATGTGTGCTAATTAGGTATGCAGTGAAGTGAGCTTTTATAATCTTACATGTCAAAATACAGTTAATTTTCATGGCTGTTTTTAACAACAGCAGCAGGACTTTAGAATGACATGTATATCCTAAAAAAAAAAAAGAATAATTAATTTTATCTATGAAGTAATTATCTTTATTTATAATACTAAGCTATATAGAAAGGACTTATTAACTTTCCCTTTAATGAAATGTAAGAATATATAACTAGAATCTTTATTTAATGTTTGTCAGCTACATTTTCTCCCTTCTGTCAAATACAGCCATATAGGTGTTAATATCAAGTTGGCCAAGTATTGCTTAGGAAAGTCATGGGTGTTTTATAATATATTTTGCATGGGGCCCCAAAATGTATCCTGGTTAATAGAGCTAGGATTTAGATATTAAGTCTCATATAAATCAATATTTTTAAAAGTTATTTTTAATCATATGGGCTTTTTATGTATAGCAGTATTTGATGTATAACTCTACATATTTCTATATGAGCAAATATTTTCCAGGTCGTTTGACTATGTATGGAAGCATTTATTAGTATTTCTTACCTCCCTTTATAATTAGTTGTAAATTCTGAGGTGTTTCTCATTTTTTAAAAAATGTAAGCTCAAATCTGAAAGTAGTAGTAGTGATTATATTAATAATTATTACATTAAAGAAGTTTAAATATGTTTGAAGCAACAAGGAATTCATTTTATGGTACTACATAGTCTTGGACATTGCTTTTCCATCCTTTATTTGTGAACTATTCAGCTACAAGTTAATTGTAATGATAATATTATGCATTCAAAAGCCAGCCATTTTCTTTCAGATATGGGGATTCTAGGGAGCTAGAATTTGGGTTGTTAGAGATGTGCATCAAACTGATACTAGAAAGCATAGGAATGGATATACTTAATATCTCAGTCTTATGATGTGTCTGAATTGACTTTGACCAAGCTCTAATAAGTTATACAAAATTATTCACATAGTAGGTTTAGATGCATTGTTTAGTTTGCCGCTTCTCTGTGTGGAAACAAAAAGAACATTTATATAGTAAAGGGATAGGGGCATATGTGGTCATTTTTTAGGAAATTATTTCAAACTATGGAACCTGGGGCAATATGTACCACCTTGTTTGTAATACTCCAAAAGGAAAAAATGTGTTTGAATGAAAGCATAATTGAAGTTAAAATACTAAAGATTTCAATTATTATAATTAACTAAAATTGGTATATTGTTGCATTTTCTAGGCAATTAAGTTAGAATATTCAAGACTGGTTAAATTGGCCCAAGAAGATACCCCACCAGAAACAGATTATCGGTTACATCATGTAGTGGTTTACTTTATCCAGAACCAGGCACCAAAGAAAATCATTGAGAAAACATTGTTAGAACAATTTGGAGACAGAAATTTGAGTTTTGATGAAAGGTAATTTAAAAATGTGAAATATCTAATTCATATGCTCAAATTGTCTTTTTATAGCTCCCAGTGCAGTTTTTGAATTTTTATATTTATACATCCACAAAGACATATTTCAATAAATACATCACACAATTTGACTTCATTCAATTTGAACAGTTGTTTTGTAATTTCTCTTGAGTTTATAGTCATGACCTTTAAAAGTCTGAACTAAAAATAATTTAGATCATTTGAG
This sequence comes from Smutsia gigantea, assembly GCA_032199065.1. Taxonomy (NCBI): domain Eukaryota; kingdom Metazoa; phylum Chordata; class Mammalia; order Pholidota; family Manidae; genus Smutsia; species Smutsia gigantea. The sequence goes on from JAVSCE010013924.1 coordinate 12,823, forward strand.
TACATTTTAATTGTGGACCAAGATAAGCCACATAAGGATAAACAGAAGAATATAAAGTGACTGCCCTTTGGAACTCAGTATTTTAGAAAAATAAAGAATTTCTTAATCTCTGCACTATGGATATTTCGAGACAGATAATTATTTCTTGTGGAGGGGCTACACTGTAATGTAATAGGACATTTAACAATGTTCCTGACCTCAACCCGTGAAATGCCAGTAGCACCCTGCCAAGTGGTGACAACCCAGGATCTCCCCAGATTGCCAAATATCCCTTGAAGGGAGCAAATCACCCTTGTTTGAGAATCACTGGAGAAAAGAATTTAATCATATATACAAATAGAATAATTAAACATCCTCTGATGTAAAGAGAAGACTTAAAATGGTCAAATTAATTATAGTTTATCCAAAAATGTTTTCTAGAAACTCCTATAAACTATTTACTGATGTTAAAAAAAAATTAAATTTCTTCTAGTTAGAATGAATACTATTCAAAAAATCCAGGCCTCAGTTGTATATTCAAAGAATTGAAAGTTGTTTTAGAATACAGAAGCATTCATGCTCTCTTGGAGTTCAATCATTAGAGTCACAATTTAATTATGAAATAAATTATTATCCTTTTATGAATGTCTCAAAAATACTGAATTAAAAATACTGAATTTGGGGAAAATGTTTATGGAGTAGTCACATTGACTTCTTAATCTTTTGCAGCTGTTTGTCCTGGGAACTACAAATAGTCAATTTGTTTTGATAACTTAATATCTTTCATTCTTAACAGTGAAATGCATGTGGTGACTGCATATATTCTATGGGGATTTTTTTAGCTATGATTCTGATCATAAAATCCATTAAAATGTTTCCATTCTTAGCTAAAATGATAGAGATATTTTAGATTCCTTTTTACTATTTATGAATAATGCCATTGGGGGAACTTAGATTAATATCTCTTAAGCTTGCTCAATAGATAAACATTTCATTTTTATTACCTATACAGTCTTATTAATAGAATAGAATATAAAAACCATATGTAAAAATAACATGGCAAATTTAAATTAGAATTACTGATGCTGTCTTTATACACTTTGTAAGTATCCAACATTGGTGTAAAAACACATTTTTCACTTTAGGCTGTTTGGGAGTTATTTCCTCAAAAAGTGTTGAACAGTGGAAATGGATTTCATTTTAATGTGTTGGGTAGTTTTGTTTTATGTCACACACACTTTCAGTTTTTATGAATTTTGCTTTTGATTTAGGAATGCATTTCTTTTATTTGAAGGTGTCACAACATAATGAAAGTTGCTCAAGCCAAACTTGAAATGATAAAACCTGAAGAAGTAAACTTGGAGGAATATGAGGTAATGTGCCTTCTAGAGGCTAAACAGTAGGTTGAAGAATCCTGTAATTCAATGATCTTCATTTCAACACAACTGAGCACAGGAGAAAATGAGGCATAGAGGGGTGAGGTAACCTGCCCCATGTTTTCACAGCTAGAGGTTACATCTTCATTGACAGAACCTGCATTCTTAGGTGCTATGGTACACCTAAGTCATATTGTTTTTCTTCATTTGCTACATCAGTTATTTTGTGGAGAAGTTAAAAATTTGTTTTAATCATTATAGCCCTATATGTTGTTATTACTGGACGGTGTTATGTGTGTGAGAGAGAACACATTGCACATCATGTGCTTGTAATTTTTGTGTACAGAATTCTCTGCATTAACTTTGGCTTTAAAATTATACTTTTTTTAATTTACCAATTTAAACACCTAGTATTTCTTCAGACTTTTAAATTTGACTTATGCTTTGTCTTTTTTAATTTATACAGCTAGTAAACTTTAAGTTGATTTCATAAGTGCCTTTGATTACTGTTTGGTCCCAGTAATAAATTTAATTACTTTAATTTCCCTCAAACAATTATTGTATTCACCATATTAACAGATAAAAGAAAAACATTAATTTTTGATGAAAACCTTAGCTATCCTGGATTACAAGGTAACTGATCTGCTGAAATGTGTCTCAAAAAATAAAAAAGAACAAAACAATAGCAAATACATAAGAATTGTAAACATTGAAAACTTTCCTTTTGTGACCAGGAAAAAGGGATGCTGCAATCCCCACTTTTATTCAGAATTGTACTGTAAGTTCAAGCAGGACAGTAAGACAACAAAAATAATTTTAAAAAGATTGGACAAGAAAAAATAAAGTACCATTATTTACAGATTTTATACCTAGAAAAAACAAAATCTAGAGAAATTTATTGGGACAATAAGAGAGTGTTGGTCTGTAAGCGCCTAAGGAGCTTCTAGGTGTGAATAGAAACCTGTTCTTGACAGTGGGAGCAGGGAAAGGCCAAAGAAAGAGGCAAGCACTCCAGGTTGATAGGCACAGGCCTAAGTAAACAAGGGAACTTAATACAGATCTTGTCTTATATGGCTGTAAGATGAGGAGATCTCGATACCCACCAGCCAAATCTTAAAAGTTTTATAGAATTCTTAACTGGGTTCAGTTGCATTTACTGTCCAGATGATATCAACACTGCATCATGGTTTCTAGGCTGTGTCTTTGAGACAGCCTCTGGGAGCAGGGGAGACAGGCAGAACCCATATTCCAAGGATGGGGTGGAGGTGAGGAACCTCCGATTGCCGGGGTCCAGCTTATATGTCAACTGACGGTCACTTCTCAAGGATGTTAGCTCAGCAGAGAGCTTTGCAACACGTAAACCTATGTCAAATACAAGTTTTATTCCTTTATCCCAGTAACAAATAGTCAGAAATGAAATTTTAAAAAATGCACCATTTACAATAGCATCCAAAACTATGTAGTATGTAGAAATTATTTGACAAAAAATGTGCATGACTTTAGGAGACATTAAAGAAGACCTAAATAAATGTGTGTGTTGGGAAATTTGGTATTGTAAATATGTCAGTTTTCCCCCAAATTGTTCGTTGAATCAGTGCAGTTCCTACCAAATTTCAGCAAGTTGTTTTATGGAGCTTGATAAGCTGATTCAAAAATTTTGTGGATCTCAGCCTAGCCCAGACATTCTAGAAGAACAAGATAGGAAGGCCTATTCTGTTATAACTCAACATAGTATCTTAACAATTATGCTTCGTAACAATAATAGCATAAGAATGGGTAAATTAGAACAACAAAGCAGAATAGAAGATCTAAGAATACGTTGACAAATAAATGTACACAAAATGCCAGAGTTAGCAAGCAAATGGATTACTCACTCTACCCCTGTCTTGAAGATTCAAGTTACATGGGGCTTGATTTTAATTGCAATTTGATTCTGCAGTCCCTCCCTAACAAGGTTAGTTCATCAGTTTAGATGAAAACTTCTCATATTCTAACTCCACAGCCATTAAATCTTACAAATATTTGTATGGCATGCTTTTGGAATTTGTGTATCCCACATCTCTTCGTCTTGCTCTAAAGTCAAGGACTTCAGACCAAATCCACCTGTTTTTATGAGTAAAAATTTTCATACTGTGTATGGGAGTTTTCACACTACAGTTGTAGAGTTGAGTAATTACAACAGAGACTGCATGGCCTTCAAAGCCTAAAATATTTACCATTAAGCCCTTTACAGAAAAAGTTTACCTACTCACAACTTTTAAGCAATTCTAGTGATAGTAGAGTGGCAATTTGAATACATTCCCCAGAAAAGCTAACTTTACACTTGCAGACAAATTTTTACCTTTACATGTTATTAAGGTTTACTAATGAAAATTATGCCTAAAAAAGTTAAATACAAAAATTAAAAAGTTAAAATATCTTTATTCAAGGAGGATACAGTTGGTCAATAACGGGTTTTATATGTGTTTTAATTTCATTTTTATATAATAATGTGTGTATACAAGCTTTAATACCTTTGAATCAGTATCTATACCTCTTTTAGGTTAATCCTATATTGAGTCTTATAGTTTTCCGTAAATCAATTTTTGTTAAATAGGTCAAGAAAAAAATCCTGATTTTTTTCTTTTCTAGAGCTTACAAGATGTCATGTAGTTCTATTGCATGCTCTATAATTGTTTTTTTTGAAGGGAGGGGCAGTTGAAACGTGAAATGCTCCTATTCTCTTCATCTCAGATGAATGAATCATTCAGCTACCACATTTAAAATAAAATTTAGCACAAATTTGGCAAAATTAGAAGGTTAAATTTATTGTGATGTAGCATTATACTTTTTCTTTTAGTTCCTTAAAATTCTTCACCAAATAACAGTCTTCAGTGTTGATTCATATTAGAATAGTAACTTATTTATACCTCCTATATCGATGTGATGTAGAGCTATAATAATGATACTCTTTTATACTAAAGAGTTATTTGAGAGTAATAACCTGATTGATTATCCTGCTTTTGTGTTTCTGTTATCTTCTAGTAGGATCTTTGTTATTTAAATACTCATCATTGTCTAATTTTTACATTTATTTTTATATTCATAAATACTCATGTGTCAGAATTTAAAGTCTTAAATCTAGTTTATCTTAACTTTGAACTCTTTGCTTCTGTTAATTTGAATAGTTATCAAAATAATGTGTTATTTTATACATGGTTTTAGTTATAGTTTTAATGTCTTCTTCCACATACTTTTAATATTTTCTTTCACCTATAGGAGTGGCATCGGGATTATAGGAAGTTCAGGGAAACAACCATGTATCTCATAATTGGGCTAGAAAATTTTCAAAGAGAAAGGTAAGGCAGAGTGCACAAATATGAAACAAAAGCTTAATACTTAAACCTATTCAGATATGACTCACAGAAAAGATTTTATTCACAACAGTACTTTTAATAAGCTTTTATTTTAGGAAGTTTTAGATCTACAGAGAAATTGCACCATTAGTACAGGGAGTTCCCATACACCCCACATTCTATTTAATATGTTTCCATTTTATATTAAATCTGTAAGGTTGGTATTAGCATCTTTGTTTTTATCAACTCTCAAACACTACAGTTGAAGCTTTGGATGAAATAGGATTACATTAAAGCATCAAAGTTTGCTGGGAACCAAAGAACCCAGTGCATGGAATTCTTTGTATTGCCTAATGTCTGCCTTCAGTCACCAACTTTTTTCATATTCTTTCTGAGTCTAATCTTGACTTCAAGTCAGAGATAGTGTTTCCAACCTGACTCTGCCCAAACTTTGAATTACTGTTAAAAATATAGCTCTAGAAAACTGATCATGTGTCTTCTAATTATTGTGACTGAGAAAACAGTTTAGATTATTTTTTATTTAAACTACAGATGTTTTTTAAAGGACTTTCTACTGCTAAATTATAATATTGTTATTTATTATTATTTTAATTGCTATTAAGAAAGGATGGATACTGAATTATTTATTATTACAGACTGCTAGTTTGGATTTACTTATTATCCACATAATTCTTAACTCATATCCTTTAACATTAATTTATTTGCCTAGTGATTTTTTTTTCTTAGAAAGTACTATGTTTTAAATATACTGTAACATTGCAACCAAGTAAAAACGTTATTGAACTCTTTCTTTTCTTTCTTTCTTCTTGTCCTTTGCTCCACTCACTTCCCCCTTACCTCCCCTCTCCTCCTTGTGTAAGTTAAGAAACCTTCACTGAGGCAGTGATGTTTTGTTTTTTTTTTTAATGACAACTTGGACTGTTACTTCTAGAGCCATTCTGTCCAACATTGTGGCCACCAGCCATGTGTGACAATTTAAATTAATTAAAAACTAAAACTAAAACTTCAGTTCCTCAGTCACACTAACCACATTTTGAATGTTCAGTAGCCATATGTAGCTAGCGGTTACTGTATTGTCCAGCACAGATACAACACTTCCATCATTGCAGAAAGTCCTGTTGAACAGTGCTACTCTGTTCATTGGACAGTGCACAATGCTATTATATTTACACTTACCAAATTTTAAAAGTTATCACACAAAATTAAAAAGTACTGTTAATATTTGGATACAATTATTACAGTCCTACAATCATTGTGTAATTTATATGATAATTCACTTTGGTCGCTGAAGTGGAAAACTTGATCAGTTGCTCCATTTTATGAATTATTATTTTGGTCAAAGTTTTATTTCTTTAATAGGAATATTCAAATTCACTTTAGGATATCTGAGATTAATATTTCTGAGAAAACAGTTACTATGATCTTACAATTGAATAGAGTGTCTAAGATTTCAATTTTATGGGAAACAAACTAAAACTAGGCTCTGTAGAGATGTAATAACTTTGTCAAGGTCACATGACTAAGTAGGGAGAGGAAAATTGAAATAGAGATGTCTGTATTCTTTTAAAATTTAATGAAATCAGATAAATACACAAAGTATTTATCTTAATAAGACCTTAAAAGATGAAACTCACTTTTTTGCTCTTTGCGTACCTTCTACATTAGCTTTTCTTGCATTTGTTAAAAGACTTTGAGATGTAACTTCGAAGTGTGTTTAAATGTATAATTTGCTTATTCTCAAATATATACTTGATTGGAAAGTAAAGTCTGGTGAACAAGTATTTATTAAATTGGAAAGATCAACTAGAAAATTAGTAATGTTGACAAATAATACAGAATATTGTGAAAAGAAGTGTTAATTTTACACTATACAGCTGTTATCATAGCTAGCAGCATATAAGACAGTTGTTTTTTAAATGAAAACACAATACTTGAAAACCTTGAATGGAATATATACTGATGCACAATTGTCAATTCTGTGGGTAGTGTAGTGAAATCGTGTTTTTAGGAACCATAATTTTGCAGTAGTATAAGTGAAGATAGAGTCTACCACACTACATGATCTTATTTTATCTTTAAATAAAAATGTGGTAACTGCACTGCTGAATCTTACTCAGATTTATTTGAAAATATTTTATAAGCATTTTTAAAGTTGATAAGATAGAGAACATTTTGTGTACCTCAACAGAAAATTAGAACATGGTTTTAGAGCTATTATCAGAGAGATGACTCAGGTCTAGAAGGCCAGATAGGAATATCATTCAGGGAGAACTTTTTAACAGGAAACTTAATAGCTATAAAAGAGAAGTAGATGTGCCAGCAAACTGTCTTAACTTAGTGGCATAAAACAGCATTTAATATCATTATCACTCCCTTCTCTTTTTGTTTCTTTTATAAATTAAACAAAAAATAAGTTTAATTAAGATTATGATCATTTTATTTCAAAACAAAATTTCAAACTCAGGTTTTCTCAAAAACAAACTTCTGGGAGGAACATTTTCAAAAAATATTTAAAATAAGTTATTTTTCATGAAAGAGTTTTTAGGTGTAGAATTTAATTTGTCATGAATATGTATGTTACTTTCCAAATAATTCCACATTTAACATTTGGAGTATAGAATTGATTTATATTTGAGCACATAAAATAAATAATAAACAGTAATACTGATTAGCAGTGTAACCTAGAGTTTAAAACAACCTGGTATTTCTTTACAATATTTCACCTTTTAGGATATAACATTTTTCTGAATTCATCTGAGAAAATATGATTGGAAAAACTGGCACAAAGGCAATACCCTAAAATATCTTTCATATTTAAGTTACATATATAGCTGTATATATTTTTCCTACAACATATTAGGAGTAGGATAATTATTTTTATAATAGAGGCAAATATATAAAGGCAAATATAATATTCATACATTTTCCCCTCCTTATTTAAAACCTAGTGTGAACATCTCATACTGATATAACAGTTTATATTAAATATAAAACAAAAGCCTAACCCTGAGAGCACTTTATGTTAGTGTTTTCTTTTGTTTGTTTGTAGCCCACTAGATTTCCCAGATTTGGAAGCCTTCTTTTCTGTTTCTACTTACCCCATCTCCTTTCGATGTTCTCCACTCTTTTATATTTTTTCAGTGACTAGAATTGTGCCTACACAGAGAAAAAACCTGACTAGCCACTGAATGACCAAATGACAATTGTGATAAAGAAAAATAACCTGATCCTAAAAACAAAAATAAAATTATGTTATTAAAAAAATAGATTGTTGACTTTCACATGAGTCTAGATTTTGAGTCAAAAGGGAAGACATTGGGAAAATAAATACCAAGAAACAAATATGTGTGAATTCATTGATTATGGCCTTTTTCTCCAAGTCCAGGTTGGTTTGGTTTTTTTGTTTGTTTACTTTTAAGATAAAACTACTGGTTTCAGATGTGGCTGCTGCTAAAAGATGCTTTCAGGCATAAAATTTATCAGATGATTTTTTTTTTGTATTGTAATGTCCTGGATAGTCAAAATCAAAATATGTACTTAAAATGTTTTATAATTGTAGTTGACATTTTTTTTTACAAAGATGAAATTCTAATGCTATGTATTTCTGTTGATTTTTTAAGTTACATAGATTCCTTGCTGTTTCTTATCTGTGCTTATCAGAATAACAAAGAACTCTTGTCCAAAGGCCCATACAGAGGACATGATGAAGAATTGATATCACATTATAGAAGAGAATGTTTACTAGTAAGTTGAATGTACATAGTATGTGTTTACTTTATCATTTGCCTTACAATGGACAGATTTCCAGGCTCATATGTAAGTGATTAACTGTAAATTCTGCTGGGTAAGCCTCATGATGACATCTGTAATTTAAGTCTACTCCCTTAAGATGGGAGTATACTTATCCCTTCTTTATTAGTCCCAAGCACTGCAGAAATATTCTTAAAATGTATCAGAATGATTATATTTTTGTATTTAGATTTCTTCTTCATTCTACCATTCCCTTATTTTCATGGGAGAGAAGGGGCTGCACGGAATGTGAGAAATTATCATTATATTTACAGAAAAATAGTCAATTATTCTGAGTTTTTATAAATAACGGTAAAAGTGGTGTACATAATAACAAAGGATTTATTGTCATACAGTATCCTTTTTCTCTCAAGTATTTTCATTTTCTGTGTGCTGAAATATTACTGTTATAAACTTTCAAAAAACTTTTTAGCAATTTTTTTGCAACAGTTTACTATCTAGATATCTGGAGTACTTTATTAATGTTCTTTGAGTCAGCTAACCTTTACATATAAAATCACAAATTCCATCTTCATACTTTTTTCTGATGATATTTCACTCTTAGTTAACTGTTAACATCAGTCCATTCTATATTGTAAACTCCTAAATTGTGATTTTTTTCCTATACAAAAAAATATATATGCACAAAGGTATTAAAGAGTGTGCGATTTTTGAACCTATGTAGGGTTACATGGTTAAAGTGTACTTTAAAAAACTTCATATAGTTTTTCTGGTGAAATATTTTATTTCAATAGAATTACATTGTATATGTTGTAATCTCTAATAAGTCTTTAAAAATTTTTAATAGGAATATTAGAAGGATGTAATCTTACAATTTTTCTCTCAAATGATTTTACTACATTTGAGTGTATTTTAAAACTTGAATTGTTGATGATTTGTATCCATTGAGGGTAGTAGTCTTAATTTCGCCCATTTCAAAAGAGTCTGAATTCCTGAGGAAGAAGACTTGAATTATATATACTTCAATAGCTTAAAAAAAAGTACAAAGTTTTACATAAATAAAATTTTGCATTGAATTAATTAAAGTAATTCTTAACCTAAAAACATTGAAGCTTTGGGATATGGAAATGTTTCAGGACATGGAAATACAGTTTTAAATATAAATACAACCAAAACTGGATGATTACTTTAAAACATTAAAAAAATAGTAGAATGTTTCTCTTACCATTTTGTGATAGTAATCCAGCCACATTGTTTTACATAAGAATTAAAATGAAATCTCATGAAGATTATTTTAGTGTTCCTTTCAGCCTTTTTCATTTTGAGTATTTACTGAGTGTCAGATTCTGAGGAATACAAAGATAAGACCCATTTCCTGTCCTCAGTAAACTCAATCTGATGAGAGATGCACACAGATAATTTTTATTTTCCCAGCCAAATACCAGATGCCATTTTATGGTATCCAGCTAAAGAGATACCATATTAAAAGGCATGGAAAGTATACAACAGCAAGCAAAGCGAAATCATTATGGATAGGTTGTGAAGAGCAGGGTTGGTGATGTGATGAAGCTGACCTGGTAATGTCAGATTATAAAGAGGCTGTATGCCATTCTAGTGAGTCTGCACCATTGTAAGTTTGATTAAGTTTGGCACGATCAGGTTTGTTTTCAGAAAATAATTTGGGCAGTAGTTAGTATACTAGACAATGGCTGGAAAGTAACAGAGATTTGAAGTCAAGAACCCTAGGCAGTGGAAGGAGAGCCTCAACTAAGGGAGAAGTACAATGGGTTTGAAGAATGGGTATAGACAATAGTGAAGGCAATGTAATTAATCAAGGGACTTGGTAAATATTGGATGAGGAAATAGTGAAGGCAATGTAATCAAGGGACTTGGTAAATATTGGATGAGTGGAAGGAAGGAAATAGTCATCAAAGCTGCCTGACTTTCTTGTTTTGTGTTTGGGGAATCTTAAGAGGATAAATAAGGTTGGCTTTGAATGTAGTGTATTTGTTTCCAGGCATGTTTGATTCAATGAATTTAACATTAAATTTCAAAATAATAATATTAACTAATATGTCTTTGAGTGCATATTATAAAAAATATGCTAGGTATTTCAAGACTTATCTCATTTAATCATCTTACTATGTAATAGTGTCTCATTTTTCATATTAAGAAACTGAAGCTAAGAGATTTCTTATTTTCTCAAGATTAGATGATTGATTACTTAGTGGCTAAATTGGACTTTTAGCATAAGCCTCTCTACAGGGTCAACATAAATTTCACAAGAGTAAGATAATGTAAATATAAGAAATAATATAATTTTGTGTTTGAAATTCAGCCTAAAATTATGATTATTTAAAAATATTTGTCATGCTATAAACATAAGATTTCAGACATAAGCCCTAAATATAACTCTTGCTATACCTGTATTCCATATCTGTCTCTTATGTGTGTATTCCTTATCTCATGGATTTCTCTCTCCTATGGAGGTCAGTGCACTTGGCCTGTGCTCCAGCCTACCTTGTTTTTGTAAATAAATTTTTATTGAAACACAGTCATGCCTATTTATTTACATACTATATACTTGGATACCTTTGTGCAACAATGGCAAAGTAGTTGCATCAAAAATTATAGGGCCCTCAAAGCCTAAAATATTTCCTATCTTGTCCTTTACAGAAAAAATTTTCTGACCCCTGGACCAAACTGTCAACTCCATGAGAGTTTTCTGTACCAATCCCTTGGGTACCCCCTGCATCTAGACCAGTTTCTGGCACATGGCGTATACTCAGTAAGAATTCTTTGAAGGAATAAATAAATTGATTACCCTTATATTTAGGTATCAAGAACTATAGCAGTACTTATTCAGTTGGCACTGTTTCAAAATTAATGTAGAGTCTGAATTTATTTTTGATATTATCTTGAGTGCATATCAGATTTTAGAGCTGCGGGAAGTTCACCTCTGGAGAATAAATAAAAAATGGCTCCTGTAGTGATGATCAAAGTAATAAAAGCTGCCCATGAACTTTACAACACAACATGACAATACTGTTTCCCCACTTCTTTTTGCTTTTGTTTCTGTTTTTGTCATTTACAAAGCTTTTTCTAAAAGACTTCTCTTACTAGAATACATTGAGATTGTTTTCCTGGTCCATTTGTTCTAATACTGTTGGTCAAATAACTTGTTATGTTGTCTTCAGTATTAACACTTACAGGCATTTTTATTTAATTAAAAAAGGAAACAAACCTGTTGTTCTTTTTCTTATTTCATTAAGAAACTAAATGAGCAAGCTGCAGAACTGTTTGAATCTGGCGAGGATCGAGAAGTAAACAATGGTTTGATTATCATGAATGAGTTTATTGTCCCATTTTTGCCCCTATTATTGGTGGATGAAATGGAAGAGAAAGATATACTTGCTGTGGAAGATATGCGAAATCGGTGGTGTTCCTATCTTGGACAAGAAATGGAATGTAAGTTTACATAGTGCTAGTGGGCACCTGAGTTGCTGGGATTAAAAGCAGTTAGAATTAAATGTTATTTATTCTTTTTTTTATCCTCTTTAATATTTTTATATTTGCATCTTTACTTTTTTTCTTATCTACAAACTAAGCTGTATATACTGTGTACCACAGTCATTTATATTTTACCTCTTCTCAAAAAATTTATTCTACATATTTTAAAATGAAATATCAACTGAGCATTCCAAAAAAATAAATCATGTTGAAGATGATCATTTCTCTCCCTCTCTTTCTTTACTTACATCTAATTATTTGTGTTTGCAGCACACCTCCAAGAGAAGCTGACAGATTTTCTGCCAAAACTCCTTGATTGTTCCACAGAGATTAAAGGTTTCCACGAGCCACCGAAGTTACCTCCCTATTCCACACATGAACTCTGTGAACGATTTGCCCGAATCATGTTGTCTCTCAGTCGAACTCCTGCTGATGGAAGATAAACTGCACACACTTTCCCTAAACACACTGTATAAAATTTTTTAGTTTTTAACCCTTGCCTTCCTGTCACAGGGTTTGCTTGCTGCTGCTATAGTTTTTAACGTATTTTTTAATTTTAATAATGGCAAAAGACAAAATGACTACAGATTTTAGCCAGACTGCAAGCAATAAAGCTGAGAATCGCATGGCGCTCAGTCTTTGTTTTAACCAGAACTGATGTATAATCACAGATTTGATTGATTTTATTATGGCAAAACCATGCTTTTGCCACCTTTCTGTTGCAGTATTATCATGCTTTTATTTTTCCTTTATCTACAGCTTTCCATTCAGTCTGGATCCTTCCATGACTACAGCCATTTAAGTGCTCAGCACTGTGTACGATATATAATATTTGGTAGCTTGTAAATGAAATTAAGAATAAAGTTTTATTTATGGCTACCTACGTGTTTGTAAGCAGGTATATTGTATATTAGTGTATTGTTTTAGTTATGTAAATGAACTTTGTGTGGGACTGTTTAAGATTGGGTGATGAATAGATTAATACAAACTTTTAATTTTGCTCTGTTAACACATTGGAAATTTCTAAGTATTTGACACTTAAATATATCTATTTTTGACTAAGTTGTTAAACTTACTATGGCACCTAAACCTGTTTTGAATTCAAATCGGGTTTTCACTGAAGTAAGCAGCTGATATTTAAGTCAACCACACTGAAACTTTTAACTTTTTCTTAGATTCACCTTTTATTTTTTTATGTATTTACAAATAATACAGTAAGGTGATTATTTCAAAAGATATCAGAATAAAAGTACTTGAATAAGGGCTATTTAATAGTAAAACTTATAAGAAATATGTATATGTATATATTCACATACATATACACATACACACACATTCTTCATAATGGAGGACATTGTTTGGCATATATAACATTCTATTTTTGTAAATTGTATACCACTTTAACTGAAAATGTTCTCTACTAATCAATGCTGTGAAATGAAGATATTGTTGAATGAGAAGTTATGAGTATCTTACCTGCTTTTATTTTTCTCCTTTTCAAAAAGGAAAATATTTTATAGATGGAATTTCTGTTTAAGATTAATGGAGTAATATTGTGAATGAAAGTCAATGCTTTAAAGGTAGTCATGTTACCAACAACCTATTTTTGAATTTATAAAAATTTCTTTATAAATGATACTTTGTTAGCATAGTAAAATATATCATTATACTATGTGTATGTTTGTTACAGCGTCATCGCCAAAATTAGTGCTCTTTATAAGTGCCTCACAATAGATACTGGATAATGGAGGAAGAAGAAAGTAGTAAGCTATTATATAATGCTCCTTAAAAAGGTATCAGTGTACTGCTACAGTATTAATGGCAAGGAATTGGTACTGTTTCTGTTGTAAAATTAGAATTTGCATTATTGTAGCTATCAGAATATGTTTTGTTTTGGGTTTTAAATTACTAAGCAGATTTAGTATTCTGCCTTGGTTTTCAAATCAGTAGTTTTAAAACTCCAAATATATTGCCAAAGGTTTTGTAAAGTACCTTCAGTATTTTATGTTATTCTATCATTAATGTAAAGTTTGTGTTTTTGTGTATAACTGACTACTAAGACACTAAGTGCTCAAACACCGTATGGATCTTACTCCCTTCACAAGGCAGTGTGGGATTCATATGTGGCTCTTGTGCTGAAGGTAAGTATTAGTATTATATTTACTTAGTACTTAAAAAAATGGTTTATTCGTTCTTAGTAATGACTCTGAAGTACTTAATTAAAGAAGTGACCTTTTTTAAGACCTGGGGAAACAACTTGTTTTTGTATCAGCTTTTACTCTAGTCTTAAGATTTAAGTCATTGAAATTTACTTACATTATTTACTGGGTTACATATAACTTACAGCTAGTAATTTAAAAATTGAAATCTCTTATAACTGTTATCCATGGCTGGTTTTACTTTTATTTAAATGACTCACTTTGATTATTATAGTATTCCTGTCCCACCCCTATAAAAATCACATTTTGAAATAATTTAGAGTAGAATTAAAACAGAACTTAAGATTTAGGAACTTCTTATAAACAGAAAGTTTAGGGAGACTGTAGCCATGAGTGAACCTAGGAGACCCTGTAATACTTTTAAGATTCAGTAAAATACAGTAATGATCGTAGGTACACTAAATCAGTAGTTCTCAAAATTTGGTCTCCAGGCCAGCAGCTTCAGCAGCATCTGGAAATATGTTAGAGCTGTAAAGTCATGACCTCCATACCAGAAATACTGATTCAGAAACTGCAAGTTTTAGCAGGTGTTTTAACAAGTTACAATGAGTCTTTCAGATGATTTGATGTCTGCATAAGTTTGAGAACCATGGCACTAAATGAAACTACCAGTAGCATTTAATGCACCTTAATGGATGCTGTTTTATTTCCATTCACTTCTGATCCTTTGTTTGTCAAAAGCTTTTCAGTATTTCTCTCACTTGCAATTTTAAGGAAGTGACTAAAAATTTTTTTGCTTCCCTTATCAATTTTCTAAAGTGGATTTTCTCTATCTAATTCTCCAGAAGTTTTCTTTGTTTTATGATTCAGGGTTGAGTCCTGCTGTCATGTCCAAAAAGCACAGTCACTCAGATGCTTGGAGGACTCAGCAGGAATACTCATTCTTGTATAAACATTTTTTAAAATTTATGTCATTAAGCAAATTAAATATCATTTGTTGGGCCCATGATAACTCCACCCAAAGGATGAGTATTAGTTTGCTAGTATTAAAATACCACAGACTGGGTGGGTGGCTTAAAAAAACAAATTTATTCTCTCACAGTTCAGAAGGCTAAAAGTCCAGATCAAGGTGTTGGAAGGCTTAGTTTTTCCTGAGGGTTCTTGGCTTGCAAACAAGAGCCTTATCACCTTGTACTCACATGACCTTTTCTGTCTGCACACACACATCTCTAGTGTCTCTTCCTCCTCTTACAAAGACATCAGTCATACTGGATTAGAGCCCCACCCTTACGACTTCATTTAATCTTAATTACTTCTTTAAAGGCCCTGTCTCCAAAAGCAGTCACAGTGAGGGTCAGGGCCTCAGTATATGCATTTGGAGGTGGGGGGAACAATTCAGTCCACACTATGTGATGGCCCAGTGTGTGTATATATATATATATGTATATATATATGTAACCTTGCCAGACAAGAGTATGTTTTGTTAGCACCTTCCTTTTAGCTTCATGATACAATGTGAATATCTATAGTTCTGCTTTTACATCTGCTTTATTATTTTCTTTTACCTACTAAAAACTATATTGAAGTTAGAGGAAATGAAGTTAGCAATTGCTCACAATGCATTCATCCAATCAGTGTGTTTTCATTGAACAAACCTTTGCTGAATGAATGAAATAAGTCCATGTTGACTTAGCCTTGTTTATGTTTATCAGTCTCACTTAACTTCATACCATGAATCCATTTCTATTTTGCAAGTATTTTAATTCTTACCTACTCCTCATTTCTTTTCCATCCCCCAGTTTACCCCTACTCTGTAGATACTTCTGTTAACCATTGTGGCCACATATTTTTCCAGATTTGAATAATGTTATGCAGCATATGCATATAAGCAGTGGTGGGAGGTTTTTTTGGGGGGTGGGAGACGGAATGGGAGAGGGTCAGATTGCTTTTAAAAAAATGAAATAATCATCTGTTCATTACATCTTTTTTCCTGCTCCATCCTGTACTTTCTAGCCTCCAGCTCCTCCTCTTTTTAATGATATTTGATAGAGGTGACATAATAAAATCATAAATAATTTTAATAAATACCATTACATGAATAATAAGTAGATGAGTCATGATTGAGGAAACTACATACACCACTGAATGCACACACGCGCACAGACCAGAATTTAAAATATTCATTCCACGCACAGTTCTCAGTGACTACTTCAGACCTTCATTAACCATCCTCAAACGTCTATTAAGTGTCAGTGCCAGTAACATAATAAGATGATCATCTTTCCTTTGCCTTACCAAAATTGAGTACACTGGGTATGATCCCCTTCACCTTTTCACTTCCATACCTGTAGATTTATAATTAATTATTGTTAACCAGGATGTCATAAGGGAATAGACATTATTGACATCCCAGTGTTATGAGGAAAATGTAAACAAAAGCAAATGTAGTATCAAATGAACCTATAAGTAAGTACACCCATTATTTGGGGACTTACTTGCTCTTCTATGGAATTAATTTTAAAAGTGCATCTTTTTTTTTTTTTTGCTGTAAGTAGCCCAAAGCCTGTACAACATAAGTTTATCCTTTAGCAAATGGTTCTCACTTTTTCAATAATCTAGACTTAGATTAGTATTTTTAACCCTGGTTGTACATTGAGGGCACTTGAGGAGCATTTTTTAAAAAGGAACATTTTACCCTATCATTGGATATCATCTCTCAAGGATCTTAAAAGGCTTTCAAAATAAAAACTGGTTTGGGAGCAGTTTGTGGGTGCTCCTCCAACTTCAGCTTTTCTAAGGTCACCTGATGCCCTACCATGAGAAACTAACAGAGCCTAGCTAAACTAGGGTGGAGAAATTCTTTTTTTTTGCATTATTGTGTGTCATGAAAATGCAAGGGCTTTAAATGTTTGCTGATGGCCACCTCAGCCTTAGGGTATGACCGTTTTGGTATGTGCTCCAACTAAAACTGCATTAAACTATTTTTCAGTCATCATTAGGAGTTTCTCTGAGTGGTTGAGTGCAGGCTGTAGAAGCAGACTGCACAGGTCCAGGTCCTGGCTCAGCTACTTAATAGCTGTGTGTTGACCTTGATAACTCTAACTTTGTGCCACAGTTTATGCATCTGTAATGGGGATTACACTATAATTTACCACATAGGATTCTTCTAAGACATTAAATTGGTTTCTATATATAAATCTCTTAGGAAATGTCTGCTGCATAGTAAGTGTTCCACAATTGTCAGCCCTTTTTACAATTTGTCACATTGATTTCTCCTGATTTTCAGAATCTCTGCCTTTGAGAGACAGGCTCCTATGGGCCACTCTCCTTCCTATCTGCATTCCTTGTCACTTATTTCCTTCTACTCCTTAAATGTCAGTGTTGTCAAGGTTCAGTAAGTGGTTCCCTTCCAACTCCTTACTGTCGTGGATGGTCATGTCTACCAGTCTGTCTTCCTGTACTGCCTGTATGCTGATGATCACAAGTCAGTGTTTCGAACCAAACCTCCCTTGTGAGTTCTAGACGTGTGTGTATTTCTAGCTGTCAGTCAACATATATTCTTGAATGT
This sequence comes from Smutsia gigantea, assembly GCA_032199065.1. Classification (NCBI taxonomy): domain Eukaryota; kingdom Metazoa; phylum Chordata; class Mammalia; order Pholidota; family Manidae; genus Smutsia; species Smutsia gigantea. Next base: position 30,521 of record JAVSCE010013924.1, read on the forward strand.
TTCACAGGCACTTTAAATTTGCACATCCAACAACACTTTTTCCCAAACTTGATTGTCTTATATTCCCTTGGGTATAGTCTGGGGCATGATATAATTCAGAAATGAGGAATTATTCTCAAAATTACCTTTCTTTCCCATTGATTACCAAATGTCAAGAGGTCAAATTTGTTAATATCTTGCTCATGCATCCCGTCACTACTACTGTTGATGAGGTCTCATTTCTTAATTTGATCAGTTGGATTTTTCACAAAGTGGCCTCTCTGTCTTTGGTCTTGTCCCTGCAATTCATCTTCCACACTGTTGGCAGAATAATTTTTCAGTAAGGTTTTATATGTCTTCCATTGCTGGACTGAGGTCCTTTAAAGGGAAAAGACCGGTTTTTATAACCCTAGTACCTAGATTATCTGGGAACCTAATGAAGGTACAATCTTGTGGGTTGACTGGCCTTCCAGTCACCTTAAATTGCATAGTCTAATGTGGTCTAATACAATAGCCACTAAATCACATGTGGCTATTAAAATTTAAACCAGCCAGATAGCATGTATATAAGACAAAATAAGCTCAAGTAATAAAAGTAATCATGTACCCAGTTAGACACTTAACTTTGTGTTGATGTCTCTGGGACAGCTTTATATGCATGTGCACATTGGCACACATACACACCTATAAATGATCTTCATAAAAACTTTAAAAATACAATAAATGTAGATATTTCCATGAAAGTGTTTATAGTAAGTCCACCTTTCTTACTGCTTTACTTTATTTGACTATTAGGAAAATGTGCTATAATTTATTCATAGGCATACAATGTAGCTGCTGCTTATGTCTGTGTACTATTTTAAGCATTTTGTCTCTGCTAAATTTCTAAATGTTTAATTTCTGAGTTACTGAGTATATAGACTTAAAATTTGAGCTAAATTGTCAAATTGTCCTATACCAAAACTATTCCAGTTTACACTGCCACCTTTAGTGCATGAGAGTGTGTTTCTTCACAGGTTCAACAACATGGAATATTATCAGTTTTTAATATTTTTCAGTGACAGCCAGAACTTTATTGTACTTTATTTTTAGTGAGAGTGAATATACCTTAATATGTTAATAGTGGTCTGTATTTATTGTGTAGTTAACTACCTACTTATGCCCTTTGCACTTTTTCTTTTGAGTGTTCATGGCTATAAATTTGCAGTAGCTCATAGTAGGAATCATGAATACTTAATCAGACAAATTGCAAAATTTTCCCATATGTCATTTATATCAAACTTGCTTATAATATTGTTTATGACTTCATTTTTATGTAGTCGAAACTGTTGATTTATAATTCTGCCTTTGATACCATGTTTAGAATGAATTTTTCCTATCCAAGATTATAAAAATATCCATGTTCTGATATTTTTATGATTTTTGTTTCTTGTGTCAGTCTTTAATGCAGTTAGAAATTATATTCACTTAAGGGGTGAAGAAAAGATTCACAAATTTCTGCCAAGATTGTGTAGTCGTCTTAATACAATTTATAAAATAATTCCTCTTTTCCCTACAGATCTAAAATGTAATCTCCACTAGATAATAAACTTTTGTATTTGATATTCATAAACACTCTATCAATTCTATTTATATTTTTGTCTATTTAACTACCACTACTAATTTACTGATTTAATATATTTGTGTTTTATAACTAATACATGGTTTTATAACTAATACATTTAATAATATGTTAAGTGTTACTCCCCAACACGCATGCCCTTAATACTCATTTTTTTCAGAATTTTATGTTTTGCAAATAAACCTTGGAATTATTTAATCTTCCTTCAAATAAAAATCCTATTGACATTTTGATTGTAATTACATTGGCGTACATAGATTTGCATATAGAGAAATTGTAGCCTTCACAACATTGAATCTTAATATCCAAAGAGAATATTGTCTGTCCTTTGATCAGATTCATATGTCACTCAGTAGCGTTTTAAAATTATTTTCATTTATCTTTAATTCTAGGTATCCTAATGTGTTTTAATGTTTTTGTGGTGTTTATGAGTGAGCTATTTTTTTTCTGCCTTAAAAAAAGTTTCCTAATTGAATGTTATTGATACAGAACAGCACCTCTCAAATCCTGTGGTCTCAGGACCTCCTCACACTAAGAAGTTACTGAAGACCTAAAAGAGCTTTTGTTTGGCCAGGTTATATCTACTGGTAATTCAATTTAATAATTGAAGCTGTAAGAAAGTAAAAAGTAGCTAAATTTTCTGCCTGGTCTTTCTTTTGGGGGCTGGTGTGCTTAAATCACAAGGCTGAGGCTTGAAAGGAAATAAGGCGCCAATTATAACTACCCCACCCATTACAGTAATTATGAAAATTATGCTGTGCTCACACTTTCACACAACACATAGTATTAACTGAAAATTTGGACTAGCAACCACTAAAACACACAGATGATTTAAAAAATAGGAAGCACTTTTCAAAGTAGTCATTTAATTTCTAAGTAAGTTAAAAATCGTTTTAAGTTTAGCAGTTTGGAATTTCAGTATGTCTTCAGTAGGCTTGGAAATGTCACCCAATAAGACAACTGCTCTTTTGCTTCAGCTACACTTTCCTTACCACAAATTTTGGAAGTGTTCCCAGGAAGAAGCCTTACCTGGTATGCATCACTGCCCTCAAGTACTGCAGCCACGCTCTGCTGGAGCCTTGCTGCAAACCCTGGAAAGAATTGCTTCATATGTTTTTATCCAGTTTTGTGGTTATTGATAGTAGGAAAGTTTTTCCGATACCACCTGTTCCATGATGTCTAAGCCATAGAAGTCTGTAAATCTTTTAGAAGATAACATAGAAGTATCTTTATGATCTTGTAATAACAATGGATTTCTTAACACAGGAAGAATTTAGACATGAAGGAAATTCTTGGTAAGTTTAACCACATTAAGACTTGTGTCCTTTAAAAAAAAATCAGCCTTAGAGTAAAAAGACAAGTCAATGTAGTGGGAGAAGGTATTTGCAATGTGCAAGATGACAGTGCAATAATAGATTTATGTAAAGGATGGACTTATGCATAAGTGTTACGGATTTCTGGAAATAATTATAATGACATACTTTCTGAAATGTTCTGAGCTCCTTTTTTCAGTAAAACTACAACAAGGATAGCTAAAGGAAAATCCATAGACGGCATTTTTCAACAAAACCAAGTGACAAGACATTCTCATAAGACAAAATACAAGTTGGATGGAGCCAAACTACAAGCAACTACAATATTGTGGCAAGACTTTGACAGGTTTAGTGTATGTGAGGAGGTAGCAGAGTAAAGTAAAAGGGAAATTCTTTGAGTCCTAAGACCTCCAGAAAACAGAAATTGCCAATAAATATCCACAAAGCAAGAAGACCCTCAATCTGACTGGAATCTTCTGCAAGTAGGTGTGAGAACAACTGGCAAAAAAAGGAAGAAGGCTCCATTGGCTTCAATTTGCAGATAAATATAAAAGGACATGGACACTAAGGTGTTGCAAAAAATCACAGGTTGCTGAGGTAGTCTGTCTCTCAAGGGAATGTTTAAAAACAACTGTTACAGAAGGACAAATCCTGAGGAAAAAAACTGGGAATAGAATTCAAGTGAGATGGACTTAACCCAAAAGTCCATTAGTCATCTGACCTGCATACATTTCTGCTCTTATTGGTATACCATAATGGCACCCCTGCATCCCCACGAATTAGTATCAGTTCAGGTACGGCATCCGTTGTACCTGAAATGCCTGATATTTCCTTTTCCCAATGCAGTCACCTTGGTAAATGGGTACAGGTTCCTTAAGGGGAAGTTGGTGACTTGGAAGCCTAATCAAGAGGGCTAAGTCTCCCCTTCATTCACCTGGTTCTGGGCTACAAACTGGCTTGAGTTTTGGAATTGGTTGAGAGACCATGACTCCTATTTTGGTGATTCAAGTCAAATGTCCATTCAACAGAGTTAAAAACTTTTCTTTAATAGGCTATTTAGCTATTTCAGCCCTAGGGCACCATGGCAATTAGATGTTGCCAAAGATCAAACCTTCCAGTTACTTTGTCTTGCCATTAAAGTAGTCATGCCCACCTCACCTCTGCTAGTTCAGTGGTGCTACATGATCCCTAGCTCTCTGGAATCCTATTATTCCCACGGAATCCTGGGAACCTATTTTGAGGGCAGCATTTCCCACTGTCATTTCTGGTGGACAGAGCATCTAGCTACAAGAGCTCTTCAAAGATGCTGGTGAACATTTCACCAATATGTTTCCCAAAGATTTGATGAAGGAAGCAACTTCTGAACTCTCCAAGGGCCACAGCAGATCGGTGAGCAGGTCCTACATAATAAATCTCCAGCATTGCAATATCCCTAAAGCTTTGGACAAATTCATACACAGTACACCAAACAAGTCCTGGCATCTCTGTTTTGTTCAGCATCAGCCACTTTTTGAGTCCAAGTGTCAGTCAACTAAACCAGAAAACTTAGAGATGCTCTAGCTGTTGAAGCCAACAACTGAATCCAGAATCTTTGTTTAGGGCTTCTATATCAATAGATTCAGCCTAATCCAACATTGTGTTCCTTCACACTGATTGAACATCCATTCTTACACATAGACCTCAGGTTTCTCTCAATATAAATTGTCAGAATTTTTTATTACTTTGATGTATATACTGTCTTTTCTTGGATCACACTTTGTAATTTAACCCTGGGGCTTACTGGGACTTGTGTCTGAATATAGAACTATAAGCAATGAGAGGTAGTAAGTATAAATATTGAGAAATAACAGCGGTTCCCTGCAAGACACTACCTCCAGCGAGGCTATTATGGTTTTTTCAGGCAAGGGAAATCTAAAGTGTAGGAAGACTGCTCTTAATGACAAGGTTCAGCAGGATTTTGGAGATTAAGATCCTCAGCTCCAGTGGATACTTCATGAGTCCCTGTGCAGTTTTCAGGGTCCCAGTCTCCTAGTCAGTGGCCTAACTTTAACATGAGAGATTCTTAATGCTTTGAGTTTAATTTGCTTTTTAATTCAACCACCCACAGAATTAGACTTTGAGTGTGAATTTAGAAATGGCCTGTGGCTACAGGAGACAAGGGTTTCATGTAGGACAGTTGCAAAGCATTCTTGTCCTTTACCCAGGCTTTGAGATGGGAATTTAAGGCCCTGAGCGCATCATTTTCTTTCTCCAAATTCTTCAATTCTTTGAAGGAACAACCAGTCCCTTTATGCTCCGATTTCTCTAAAATATGACAGCAGCCACCTAGTTACTCTCAGTCTTGCCTTCGATAGGCATTTAATCATGGGTGGTTTCAGGTGGTAATATAAGTCATGATTTTGCCCTTGCAACCCAAGGTCTACCAGTATCCCCTTTAAGATAAGCAATAGTATTTCACTTTAATCTGATCAGATTGAACATAAAAATTATAGATTACCATAAAGTTTTATTACCCTAGAACTATTTCTGATACCAATAACTACATTTACAAGGTTAAATGAGGGAAGCAGAACCTCTATGAGTTGTGAGATAAGATACATAGAATTACACAACTGTGGGAGGATCTTGGAGGTGAAGTTCTAGGAGAGAAGTTGGAGATCAGAGAAGGTGTTACTGACAAGGTGACCTGGGAAGCCAAGCATGCCCAACTGCTGAAGTGGAACTCTGAAGAGAAGGCTCAGAGGGAGAATTTTGAGAATAACTACCACCTCCATCATGGTGATGGGTCTGAGGCAAGTGATAATTCATAGAATTTAAGAGTCAGAAAGAGCTGAGTGTGAAGTGGAAGAGAGCAGGTAGAAGCTAGACTGTATGTTGTCAGTCACCACATCTAGCTAATGGCCTTCAGAGAACAAAGGCTCACTCCACTTCTTTCTCAATCTTTTGGCCATTCTTTGGGTCAGTGCTAACTAGCAACCATACAGAAGAGAGATTCTAAAAAATAGACATATAACTTTAGCAGTTGACACAGTTCAGGCTATGATGATGGCATAGAGAAATATTTCCACAAAGCAAAAAATATGTATACATATATATGTATGTACATATGTGTGTATGTGTGTGTGTATATACACACACATCCACACTATATAAAATAAATAGAATAAATGTTTAAAGTGGATTTGAGCAGGGGCTTTACAAAACAATATCAAAATGACCGATAAACATGGAAAAGGGCTCCATCTCAGTAATTGGAGAAAATACAAATTAAAACCACAGTGAGATACCACAAATGACAAAGATTGCAAAAAATAAATAATCTTTGGCACTATCAAATGGTGTGTATGTTACCACAGGAACACTCATACTGGTGGGTGTGTAAATCAGTGCAACCACTTTAGAAAAGTGTTTGGCATTATTTTAAAACATTTGAAATAGACATGAGTGCATTATTCAGCACTTCCTAAATCTGTTACCTAATGATATCTGGGTACATGTACATCAGTTTACACATACAAAAATGATTTTAGAAGCATTGTTCACACTTGCAAAAACTAGAAACAGCCCAAATATCTATCAACAGTAAACTGATGAATTGTAGCACAATTACATAATAGAATACTATACACCAATAACAAGGAGCAAACAACTGCTTTATCAACAGGTGAATTTTATGAAATACTGAGCAAAAGAAGCAAGACAAAAACACATACAGTATAATTCCATTTACTTAATGCCCAAAAAACACCAGCTGAAATCAAAATATATAGGAATGTATGCAGGAATGGCAAACTATGCATGAATAAAATAAAAAAAGGATAATGGTTACTTTTAGAAGGAGGAAAGGACGTGTGATTTGAAAGAGACATCTGGGACTTGCTTCCAATTTCTTATGATTTACCACGTTTTAATTTTCTGTATGTATGTAAGTTTGCAGCTGGAGTTGGTAAGCCTGGAGCCTGGAGAAGAATTGTTCCCTAGAGGTAGTAATTTGAGAAACATAAGCTCTGAGCTGCAGCTAAAGTCAAGGGAATCCATGGTATGTAATAAGATGCTATAGAGAGGGAGGAAGGCATTAAAAGGTTCTGAGGAGCACTAAAAGGTGCTATGTTGGAAGGAAAACCAGCAAAGGAAATAGAGAAGAACATAAAATGAAATAGGAAAGTCTTGTGTCTCTTAATTAAAAACAGAAGAATTTTTCTAATAGAAGGAAGTGGTCACTTATGACAAGTGCTTCTGAGTGAAATGAAGATGGAAGAGTAGGTTATTTTGACAAGGGTCATTTCAGTGGCAGCATGGAGACAGGCATGTTGGAATGGCTTTAAGAATTCAGCAGGAACCTTATTTCCAGGCAGCTACAAAATGCTCCTATTAACATGATGCAGTATTAGATAAAATAATTGGACAGTTGTAATGCATCTCATAGTCTGGGAAGAAAGTGAGGAATACTCTCAATGGCCAAGAATCAAGAAAGCCTGAATCCATTTTGATCAACTATGCCAAAAGGAAGACTGAACTACTTTTCCAGTCTTCTCTTAGAAAATACTACAAAATTATCAGCATATGAAGGGATGCAGCCGAAAGTGTCAGCAAATAAATATTAAGATGACTGGATTTAGTTATATTTTTTGGTATTTGTTATATTTTAATAATTTTTGCTATTTTTCTATCCTAAGTAAATATTAACTTTCTTACATAATTTTTCATTTTTCATTTAAAAGCTCTTCCTCCCACCTTAAACTAGATCTTTGGGCCCATAAAATTTAATTTAAGCCAGGAAGCTGGGGAAAGAACACGGAGCCCAGGACCCAAGCAAAAAGAAAAAGCATCAGGATAAAAGGAGAAAACCTTGTTTCCAAGGAAGACAGTAAAGAAATGTGTCTCTTTCCTTTGTCTGGATGGAGGGATCAATTCACAACCACAAGCTGCTTATCTGGGGGTATGGGTTTGAGAATAGAACTGGAATTACATGGTCTGAAAAATCTCAAGATAACTTTTTCATTTGAAGTGGCTCCAGGTTGGTAGTGACAGCATTAATCTGGTGGCAGCAAATTCAAACACTTTGTGTGTTAAACAGCTTACACCCAGAAAGTCTGAAAACAAAAAAGTAAAAGTGTTGGCCCTGAGCAACATGGCTGTTAAACTGATTTTATGTAAGCCACGGCCAAGAGGTACATATAAACATTTGCAGAAATTGGATCTCTTCAGATGTTGATGGAAAAGAATTTGTCTCTGTTCTGATGGCAGTTATTCCTAGGAAGGAAGAATTTTTGAAAGATAGAAGAACTGAAATATGATGGATATGATCACATTTACCAGATTGATACATTTTCCAGTAAATGTGGCCTTAAAATATCTTTAGAACCTCTCTCCAAGCCCATGTTGAGGCAGACCCAGAGAGGAGCCACCCAGAACCCCTTTCTAGGGGCACTAGTTGCAGGCAGGTCTTTCAATGTCAGCCCCAGGGCAGAGGGCTGCTTCACTCAAGGGCATGCGCATCCCGGGGTCACCCACATGTGGGCTCCCACGGATGCATGGGGTAAAGTTCAGGCCATTTTGGCCCAAGGCAGGGCCATATATGCTCCAGAGTTCTTCACTGGGTTGGCCGGGGATTTAGTTCTCACAATTTCTGTCTCTCTGTCCAATCCTAGCTTTCCCGTGGCTTCCATAGGGACTGATTTCTCTTCCACACACCAGCTCTGCCTCAGTGTGGGCTTCCAGAACCCAACCAGTGACATTTATCCAATTAGATTTGATTAGGTTTCTCAAATATACCAAAAATGGAACCAAATTCATCTTAAAAGCAGTTATCTCTCATTATAGTTTAACAAACTAGTGTTTGGGTTAATAAGCAGTTTTATTAATCTAAACTATTTCATCGAGATCTGATCATCCTGGTTAATAGGAGTACCTGAAACAGCAAAGGAAAATGGTTGAACTGTAGGCTCTCCTACCATAAAAACACACTAAAAAATTCATCAGATTCCTTTATGCCTTCACTAGTGCCTGTATATGGGATATTTTTTTGATCACTTTGTTGATAATTTAAAAAATGCTTGTAGTTGAAGAAATATAGTTAGTTACACTGAACTTGATTGTTGTCTTCTGAATTCCCAGTAGGTGGTGTCATAATACTGTATTTAGGGAATAGGGTTTAAAAATTTATTACGTATATATAGAAAGTGGAAAAAAGAGAAAACACTAATATACTTGCTCAAATATATGTATTTTCATTTTAAAAGCTTCTTCACTTTTTCTTCCCAGATGACACTACTATAAACACTTTTATGTTTTATGTGTTTCTTCAATTCACATTTTTATAAGAAAATATGTATTGACAGTGTTTTATTGTTTTATTTTCTGGAACTATACAAGACTAAACAATCATTCAAAAGAATAAGATGGCCAAAATGTTTCATGGAATTTTTCTTTACTCTCCTTAGACATGAAGAAAGAAGCTGTTCTTATCCTGGAAGTCAAACAAGAATGTAGGACCTGTCACAACCATTATATTATAAACTTTTTGCACTCAAAGTGTTTTCTACCTTTAGCTATTCTTTTGAACTATCTGTATCATAAATAATTGCCCTTGCTAGAAATCCAGCTATTTCTAGTTGAATTGAATGTAGTCTTAATTTTCCCATCTTACATTTTAGTAATCCTATGTTCACTTAGGCAATACAATAGTTATAACTTAGAGGATGGTATGGTCTCTGTGTACGGATGACTTTCAACATTCCATGGTAACATTCCATATTTTTAGTGTCTCCCAACTAGATTATAAACCCATTGAACATAGGGCCTATGGATCAATGTGTTTTTTTTTCCATAACTATGACAATACCAATTTTAAACTATGCAAAATTATATAGTAGATGTTTGGCAAATGTAGGTTAAATAAATGTGCTACTACTTAAGTTCAAATAATTACCTTTTTCTTGAAATCTTCCTATATCGCAGAGATTAGGTATCTATAGTATGAGATCTATTATTCTGGTAACTTAATGCTTGTAATGTCCAGTAGTCAGGAATCTGAAATATATGCTCTACATGGGTTTAGTCTTTAATGGAATGACATAAATTCTTCTAAAAAAGTTTTAAATATTTCATTTATTTTTAAAAGTCTGCTAAAGAAGTTAAAACATTTTTAACTTTCCATTGTTTTCTGGAAATTAAGAAATTGGATGAGATTATTTTAAGCTAAAAAAGAGTTTTTGAAAAATGATGAGACATCTCATTTATACTAAGAAAATGTTGAACATCCTGGCCTTTGAAAGGGTGGAAATTATGGCTATCCCAAGGACTTAGCAGTAAGAATCCATTCACATTCCTGGGAAAGTTGTCTCTTCACTTCGTCATTGAGTGTAGTGGTTTGCGTTTCTTGAAGGCTCTGTAGGAGCTCTCTAGATTTACCCTAAAATGTAATGGCCTCCAATGTACAGAAATAATGACACCTCTCCCTGAGAGCCAAGATCCATTATCCCAGATATTATAGGCTGAATTATAGCCCCTTAAAAGTCCTAGCTCCCTGGACTTCAGAATGGGACTATATTTGTAGATAGGATCATTAAAGAAGTAGTTAATCAAAATGAAATGATTAAGATGTGCCCTAGTTCAATATGACTGATGACCTTACAAGAAAAGGAAATTTGTGCAGACATTTAGAGATGGAAGACCCCATGAAGACAGGGAGAAGATGGCCATCTAAAAGCCAAGGAGAGAGGCCTCAGAAGAACCCCATCCTGTCAATGCTATGATCATCGATTTCTTGCCTCCAGAATTATGAGAAAATACATTTCCACTTTTTGAGCCCCTCAATCTATTGTACTTTTCATGGCAGCCCTAGCAAACTCATATACCAACCAGAGCTTGCATGATCCTATGGGTCTATTCCTTTTTTGCACATGTTCTCAAATCTTTCCTTTGCTTGAAGACAAAAGAGAAACTTTGTACAATGCAAATCTGGGCACTGCACAAAGAAACTGGGTGAGCATTTCTGATTCTAATCAAGATAGTCTCTAGTGGCATGAGAAGGCCAACATTCTCTTCTCTGAATTCCATAAACCTGGTGGGAAATGACTGTTCCTTGAGGTAAACAAAACAAAATAAGCAAATAAAAAACTTCCCAAAATAAATTCAGAAATCCAAGGTCAAAAACTAAAATTTGCAGTTTTTATTTCTGGGAATGGTACAATCAGTTGTGTCAGAGCAATTTTCACTGTTAAAAAAAAAAACTGCACGAAATAAAGTACATATAGCTATGTGAAGGTATTGGAGAGCTAAGTAGTGAGGATGGAGGGTGTGTGAGGCTTCAGTCCAGGCAAGAACGGAAGCCAAGGTAGATAAGCCCAGCATTAAGTGCTGCTCTTCTCTTCAGTGCATTTACAAATTCCTCAAGAGCCAGCTCAGCGGTTGGGAAGCTGAACAGTGAGTGCTTCAGGCTGACTCACGGGACTGAGGGGATGGCGTAGTGGGGTTGGAGTTCAGGACCCATGTATGAAGAGAGATCTTCGCAAAAACCTTGGCTGGCAGCTTGAAGGATTACACTCAAGAACAAAAGTAAGCAGAAATAGGCCTCAAAGGAACGAACCCAGGTCTGAGTTATTTCAATGACTTCTGAGATTATGTGAGTTGGGGGTTGCTAGCGCCCCCTAGCTGAGCTGCCTGCCAGAAATAAATCTTCGTGGGTAAAGATATATCATCCAGAGCCTGATATGGTCTCCTCAAACTTTACACGTAATATCCTACACTCAGGCAAACCAAGTTAGACAATGGCAAACAAATACAAGAAAAACTAGAATAAGAGAAGACATGACTTTGAATTTAAATGGCAAGGAAAAAGTCATTAGAAAAAGATATGTGAGAGATCCAGATCATGCAATGATCATGCAAGTTTAACTTAAAGTGTGATAAATAGTTTCAAGGAATGACATGACAAAATAGAAAATTTCAAATGGCAGTTAGAGATGTGAGAGAATGAAGAACAAATTAAAAGTAAATATATAAGAAAAGAAGCACTTCTGAAATGGTGGAGTAGGCCCTGTGAAAATATATTCCTTCATAAAAATTATGAGAACATTTGAAAAAATTATCAAAACCAACTTTTCCAGAGCCCTAGAAATTAATCACAGAACACTGTGACAATCTGAGGCATGTTTATTCATGAAAAATGACAATCTTGGTAAGAAAAGTGAGCCCTTGGCATTTTGACTTGCACTATTCTCATCTCCTCCCCCAGCTCCATGGTAGCCTTGAAAACCAGTAGCTTAGTAAACCACTGAAGGGGCAGAATGGGTTTGGAACTCCAAAAATCCCCCTTCCCAGGTAATTGCTACTACTTCACCTGTCTGGCAGGTCTCTGAAAAAGCCCAGTTAAAAGGGCTTATCTTTGTTTAAACTAACTCAGAGCTTGCTGGAAAGGTCCTATGTCCACAGCATTTGTGAAAAAAAAATCAGCAGCAATTATTTAACATCCAGGTAGCTGACTGAGGTAGCAATACCAGTTGGGGAAAAACAAGAGGCTACCCAAAAACATAAAAGGAAAATTTGGAGAATCAGAGGTCCATATGGATTCCATCAGCAGGTCACACACATGGGCAGGACTGTGGTGTGCCCAGACCAGTAAAGATCTAAGAAGTTCTTAATCTCTCACAGAAAGGAAACCAAGAAGAGTATGGTAGTCTTGCTAAATGACAGAGAATAGAGTCTGAGATGGATGGAATTTGTGCAGCAGAGTACTTGAGAGAGGGGAGTCATTTTGAGTCTGTTCAGAAGTTAAATATGTGAATTTTATGTTCTTTCTCTGGCCCTTTCCCCTCCAGGATCTTTTCTTACTTCAGTGGTATTTCCTCGCATTAGTCTTCCCAGTCAGAAATACAGTGTGATTTTTCACAAGTGCTCCCCGCTACCACTTCATGAGCTCAAATACTGCAATTAACTCTAGGCTAAAAGTCATTGAAATAGGTGCTTACTTCATATCATTCAGCTACCTTCCCTTGAGAGTACACTCCATATCCAAGTCCATGTGCTTCAGTTTACTCTCCAGGGCCTTTTTGTATCAGTTGAAGTTTTACAGTTGCTTCCTGGGAAGTGATTCCTCTAATAGGTCAATACTCTACCATTGACAGAAACCTTTGGATTGGCTAATCTTGAGTTTTAAAATCATTGATACTGATTAATACCTGATAGACAATTTGTAAACAAGTAACATCTCTTGTACACACCCTATGTATTCTGAGTCTATAGACACTGATAAGGTTGATGTTAATTTGAACCAATAGAATGTGAGACATATAAAATATGCCGAGGGCCCTAAGTGTCTAGCATGCCACCCAACAGACAAGAGCAATACTGTACTAGCTGCTTCCTCTGGAGTACACTGATCTTGCTGCTGACAAGTTAGTGCTGGTTCAGTAGAGAATACTTGTGAACAAAGGATCAGTTGGGAATAAACTGTTTGGCCAAATAACGGGCATAGGGTACACATCTCTTCTGTCTATCAGCTGTCGTGGCTTGTTTGCTTAATTGATTGGTTGCTTAATTAACTTATTGAATGAAAATAAATGTATTATGTAAGAATAAGTAGTTTTCTTGGCTACTTCTTTTAACTGACATACTTATCTAGGTCTTTGCTGTAACCTAAGGTAACTTAAATTCAGACTGTGCACTACAGTTTAATAATTGGCATTTGGCTGAAATACAACAGCTTTGCAACTCACATGCTCTAGCGACCCAGTAGTTTAGTTCTATATTTTTTTTAACTTTCAAAATTAGATATTATCATTAGTAACTTATATAGACAAGTTGCCTTATATTTATAGGCACATTAATCATTTTATTTGTTTAATATTTCTTGTGTTCCAACTGTTAACTTGTAATCAATTTTCTTATTGAAGTACATCTGAAGTTCCTTTTATTAAGGTGATAAATGTTCAAAGTTTTTGACTTATAAAATGCCTTTACTTCACCCTTGTTCTAGTAATAGAGTTTGGCTGGATGCACAATTCTTGGGGGATATGTATTTTCTTTCAACAGCTTGAGGTTTTCCACTGCCTCTGGGCTTCCCTTGTTCTTGTTGAAAATTCTATCTTTAATCTATCTATCATCAATCAATCTATCATGCCTTTACAGATGGTCTGTATTTTCTCGCTGATGTTTTTAAGATTTTTATTTGTTTGGTGTTTGTATTTTCATTATGAAGTTTCTATGTATATGTTTCTTTATATTTATCCTGTTTGGGATATATCAGTAGATCCTTTCTTCCATACAATCATTGACGGACTCAGGTACTTCCTTTTTGTGTTTTATTAACTCACTTTTCATCTTCTTAATCTAGTCAGTAGAAAGGAAAAGAGACTATCATGGAGACACACTAACTTCTTAATATCTTTGGCCCAGAATGTCATACATCAATCACTTCTACTCACTTTTCATTAGATAAACACTAGTCACATGGCTATATCTAGATGCTAGTGGGGCAGGTGCTTCATAATCCATTTTTTTCTTTCCAGGCATAGAGTACATTTATCCTCTCCCCAAGACAAACAGCCCAAAGTCATTCAGCTATTATATCCTGACAAAAGTCAAAGCTCTTTGGGTGATGCTCAGTGTCGGTAGACTGAACAATGGCCACCTACACGTATTAAGTCCTAATCCCTGGAACCTACAAATGTTACCTTATAAAGAAAAGGGTATTTGCATATGTATTAAATTATTGGATCTTGACATTGGAGATTATTCTGGATTATCTGAATGAGTTTTAAATGCAATCACAAGTGTCCTTATACGAGAGAAGCAGAAGGAAATTTGAGACAGACAGAAGAGGAAAAGACAGAAAAGGAGAAGACCATGCAAAGACGGATGCAGTGATTAGAGTAATGTGGTCACAACAAAGGAATATCATCATCAACCAATAGCTGGAAAAAGCAAGGAATGGATTCTCCTCTCAAGCCTCTGGAGGAAGCAGTCTTGCCAACTCACTGATTTTTGCCCAGGGAAACTGATGTACTTCTGGTCTACAGAAAGGTGAGAGAATAAATTTCTGTTTGAAGGCACCTAGCTTGTGGTAATTTGTTATAGAAAACAAATATACTAATATATTGATGATAATAATAAACTAATATACGCAGGAAATAATATACTTGTACCAGGACTCCTCATGATTATTTGAGCATCTTTTTTGAGTGGGTCCTAAGGACAGTGAAAGAAGTTTAGTTACCAGACCCATTTTTCCTTCTTGGAGAAAGGTCAGCATTTTAGCTGGGGATGCCACATTACCATCTCTGATATTTTTGGTTTGAAGGGGTAACTTGATAATAGTTCACCAGGACAAATGCATTGGGGAACACACAAGTAGATCTGTCTCTTGAGTGTTACTTGGAGTTGCCATGTTCTTCCTTTAACATTTATATATATATATCCCAGAAGAGACTAAGCTTAACAGATTTTCAACTATCCAGCTCAGTTTCTGTTTTGGAGTATTTTATTTATTACTTAACCTGGTACCTGTGGTGCTTAATAAGTGAGGGACTTGACCTCAATGATGTATGTATTGGAAAAAGGTTTTTGACCATCTAGTATCCTTTCACCTTCCTTCAGCTAATATCATCCTGATTTCCATCAAGTTGACTAATTCTCCCAATTTGTGCCATTTTGGTGAGATTGCAAATCACCGTGCTCTCTAAGCAAGGGGTGGGCATATGACTAAGCTGAAGAAACTGGGCTTACCCATCAGGACTTTGACTTTTGAGTAGAAAGACTTAAGGACAAAAGAGTGTTCAAAGCTCATTATTTCTTTCAGTTATTCTTGGAGAGGGGATCGAGTATGTCCACTAACTGGAACTCCAGTTATTCTTCCAAACCTTTCCTGAGCCTGACTCTACAGACTTCCTACCAATTTTACAAGCTATTCAATAATATTAAAATAAATTTCATAATTGCTTAAGTTGGACATCATAAATTTCTGTTGCTTGCAACTATATAACCTTTATAAGAACTTACAAAACCAGGTTCTAACATCTTGAGGGTATTCTGTACCTAGGAGAGAGAAAGAGGTCACCTTTTAAAGGAAAAGTTATGAAAAAAGAATGTTAACCTACATATTTATTTGGCTAAGGGCAAAAGTGATCCTTAATATATCTAAATATTATCTCAATTCCTTTAATCCATATGATTTAAACTTCCTACACTAGTGATAGGGAATAGCCTTCTTTTCTGATAAATTTAGAGATTTTTACATTATGTAATCTAACATGTATACAAATATATTTCTTTTTAAAAATACATAGTTGATTTCATTTCATGTGGCATTTTTTACTGATCAATACTTGTGTAGATATTTCAACAGCATTTCCACTAAAGGCAATTTCCTTCCAAATAGTAGAGATAAACACATTTATTCTATTAGATGTTATATTTATACTGGCAGTAAGTGGATACTTTAAAAATAATGTCTACTAAAGACAACTTGTGGGATCATATTTTCATAAGGTAGTGTTTTAGATTTCTGGCATGATTGCATCATGTGTTTCTGGAAACAAATTTGTACTTGTAAGTTACTATTGAATTTAAAACTGTTTGAAGGTATATATCATTCAGGATCCAACAAGATAGGAATCACATTGTAACTTTAACCAAGAAGGTTTAACACAAAGAACTAATAACTATAACCAATCTAGATTACCTGCCAACAGAGAAAACTAAAGAATAATGGAAGAACAGATATAGGGAGAAGCCACTACCTTTAAACCTGAGGCAGGGCACCAAAAGAAGGCACAAATATGGAAGAGGTACTCCTCCCTCCAATGACGAAGGTGTGGCCGTGGCCACTGGGTAGTGAAGGTTTCTGAGGTATTGCCTGCTGAAGCCACTTTCCAGATATTTGTGAAACAGTTGGGAAGATGTTGTTTCATGGCATGTGCTGGGAAGCTGCTCTCTGAAGTGCCAGAGGAAGTTGCCCATGGAGAGGCGCCATTTAGCAGAACTCATCCTTCAGGAGGGGACACCACTGGGTGTCCCATGCACAGCTGGATATTGTACGCCACAGAAGCAAGCAGAGGAAAACACACTGGAGCAAAGCCTCTTTTTTTTCTGCAGTGTTCTTTTGAGTCATCTGCTGACAACAATTAACATTGTGTCATCTGAAAAAAGAGAAATGTTTGAGGTCCACCTCCAGTATCATAAGCAGGGCAATGGAGGGTGGATTTGGAGATAAGGGACAATCAGCTGATAACCAGCACAAGGTAAGTGAGATTGCTTTCATTTTCCTAAATAGAAGTGAGGGATTTTGTAAGACATGAGATCCATTGATTTATCTGGAAAGGAAATCAGTCCTTGAGTAGAATTTACATAGGGCTTCATTTAAGTACTTAAACTGCGAAAACAAGAAAAATTCATGTTTATGTTTTGAAATGTTCTTTTGAAATATTTACTTACATTTGGGCCATGAAAGTACTGGAATTCTCAGTTTTAGCCTGTGAAAATGCTCCATTGGAAAATAATTTTCTTATAAAAGAGGCAGTCTGCCCATAAACAGTCCATTCTCTAAGTGGAAAATCTGTGGCTTCTTACAAATTGAGTTCAGATTGTATTTGTATGGTTAGAGCCAAGCTGATTTTTATGTACTGCTGAGTCTAAGACATCAAATAGTATTCTATCCAACATTATTGGATGGGAATAAACAGGCCATCAGCTGAGGAGGCATGTACAACACATTGTAAACTGTAAAGTAGTATGTAAAAGTGTTCCAGAAGGATTATGTTTTGACTCTACTTTTTCTGATGTCATTTAACTCCCATAAAATTGTTCCAGTTCTACTTGCAGAAATGATTCTTAAAAGCTGTTGAAGTGACATGGCAGAGCTCAATAGGTGGCCCAATTTACAATTTAATCTTTGTAACTCTCTGTGACTATTGGAATGTACTATAAAATAACAGATTCTGGGTATCATCTATAGGAAAATTAACTTCTTCCCCAGTGGGTCTGAACATTATTAGACCTTCAGAAAGCTGCTACTCCTGAGGCATTTCTCCAGAAATGCTGGCATTTCACACTATCCTTGTATATTCTGAATCCTTGTTGTTCAAAGTACAGTGATTATAATTCTTTCCAAATTAGTAAACCACAAAAATGTAGGAAGCAGAAAATTACTTGTGAGCAAAATGAAACCATTATTTACAGTAATTAAGAGATGAAGAATTTGGGGGAATTGATTTAAGAAAGGGAAAAATCTATACTACTTAATTAGATAAAAACACTATTATAGAAACTTTACAAAAACCAGTATGTGCTAAGTAGCCCATGCTCCACTTTCTGATATTTAAGACATCTACCCTTTGAGCTACACAGTTAAGATGGAAATATGAGTTTCTCTACCTTCAGGTAACTCTGTAATACTAAGAGTACAAGGTAGAAATGTTCCATTTTCTGTGTGTTGGCAATTTTCAAGAACTCTTATTCACAATACAGTCAGATGATTTTATTTGTTTTATAAAACAAGGGATAATTCCTTACAAATATAGCAACTGTGGGGAAAGTTGGGTTCCTATGGCCAGGATCCTCACTGAACTTAAACCACCTGATGATGTAACTGGCCTGTTGATAGGCTACCCCTTCTACACCTTTAGGCAATAAGCCATTATTGTGTTATATAAAGAGCTCCACCCAGTGCTCTGCACGCGACCGGGTGGCGGGGCTGCAAGGCTGCCGAAGAGCAGAACAGAGGCTGGAGTGGTGGTCATGCTGAGGACAGAGGCCCAGAGGACGGCTGTGCGGGACAACTGTGCAGAGAGGCCCAGAAGACGGCTGTGTGGGATGGCTGTGCAGAGAGGCTCAGAAGACTGCTGTGCAGACAGAGGGGCCCAGAGGCAGAGACTGGCTTGCTGCATACAGACTCGCTCTGAGTGAACAGGATTTTAGTGACTGACCTGCCACCTGGAAATAAAGTTGAGTATAACCCTTTCACCCCAAGAACCCTTTGCTGTAAATTTCTTTGGTCACAGTGAATCTATAGCGAACTTGCCTGGGGCTGAAACCCATTGGCAAGACAGCAACATGTTAGAGCTTCTGCATAAGAGAACTCTCCTCCTTTCTTCCACTTTTCCTTCCTTCCCTCCTTCCTCCATCCTTTTCTTTCTGTGTTTCAAATTCAAACTGAATACCCTCCCTTGTTTTTCCTAAGAAGACCCATCCCTGAGACTCACAAACCTTCAAATAAAACCAATACAAGTGGAAAGTGATAAATTTATCTTTTTATATTTGTAAATGAGAAAGTTATTCAACCACAATTGTTTTTTCTTGGGATTAAAAACCAGGTGAAAGATACCATGTTCAGAGAAATGTAACTGAAGATATCCAATGGTTTTAAAACCCTAGTGGGGTCAGCCAACTCTTGCTTTAAAGAGTGGAGACATTTACAAGAACTTTTATAGTCTTATCTCAGAGGGAAAAAAAAATCTATAAAAAACGTTGTTTCTGATTCATGATATTATCTCAAAGTAAAGACTCAATAAAATTTGACTATAGAAAGAAAGAAGAAACAGTATTTGTAGTGAAATAGTATCTTAAAGACTATCAAATTCAGTAAAATAATTTTGGGCATGTTTTTCAAGGAACTGGGTACTGAGAATTCTCTAAGGAAAGAAAGTTCAGAGCAAATAGGAAAGTAATTATTTGTAATGGCCCACCACTTGTCTTTTGTGATGTATATCAACTTGACTGGAACATGTGGTGCCCAGATATTTGACTAAACATTATTTCTGGGTGTGTCTGTGAGAGTGCTTCTGGATGATATTAGCATTTGAATTGATAGACTCAGTAAAGCTTATTGACTCCCCAGTGTGGATGAGTGTCATCCAATCACTGAATAGAACAAAATAGGCAGCGGCAGGGAGAATTTGCCTCCTCTGCCTGACTGCTGAGCTAGGCATTGTTTTTCTCCTAACCTCAGTCTGGGATTTAACCACAGGTTCTCAGGCCTTCAGACTGCCTAAACTACATCATTAGCTTCCCTGTGTCTCCAGCTGCAGAAGGCAAATTGTGGGTCTTCCCAGCCTTTATAATTATATGATCTAATTCTTCATTTTATATATGTGTGTGTGTGTGTGTGTGTGTGTGTGTGTGTGTGTGTGTGTGGTGTATGTATATATAGAGAGAGAGAGAGAGAAGGAGGTACAAATACAGATACAGACACAGACATATAGATAATAGTTATGTTGGGGGAGAGGTGTGTATTTTCCTTGGTTCTTGTCCCTGCCACGACAAAGAACTGAAGGGACAGAGACACAGTAGTGAAGCAGAATAGTGAAGCAAAGTTTTATTTAAAGTTACTTAAGGAGAGAAAAAGTATAGGCAACCTCAGGGAGGAGAGGCACCCTAAAAGGTTGGAGAGAGAAAGTTGAAGGTTAAAAGGTTGGGAAAAAGTTATTAAAGTTACACACTTAGAAAGTGGAGGTGACCCCAGAGAGAGGAGCAAGCTGAAAGGTTGGGGGTTCCCCCTTTTAAGGATTTTTCAGGAATGTGACAAAGGGCTAGAGGTGTGGACTTGTTAAGAGGTCTCAAGTATCTTTGATGAGACGTTAAGTTTCTTTTTATCAGTCTTCCGGGTAGTTCTGCAAAATTAGCTTAACACAAGAAATTTACTGCTCTGGTTCCCTCCCAAGGTAGCAGCTTTCTGGTTTGGGAGCATATCAGTTAAGACTGCCTGCCCAGCCCCACAGGGTGGGCTGAGTTATTACCTGTTTGCTCAAGAGTAAGTTAAGAATCTTACTTCTTAACTTCCTGGGTATTAAAATGCAATCTTATCTTTAAGATGGAATCCTTCCTGTCTTTCACTATGTTGTTTACAGCTGGGCCTGCATGCTAAATTAGTTGCCCAAGTTGAAAATTACTTGATTAGAGCTGAAGGAGGAAAAACAGCACACAGGTAAAGTTAAAAAATAAGCTGGGCCTGCATGATTATCACAATAAACACATGGGCTATGCTGAGGTACCCTGGCAGGCACCTGACCAATTATGTCCAGACGCTTCTTGGTTTCCTCTCCATCCCTCTGCTGGGCCAGTACTCATCTGACTGATGCTAAGCTCTGTTGCAGGTAAACCTCCTGCTGCCCATAGGTATGCAAACAGGCTTTTTTATGTATACAATTGTGCCATATTAAACCCAGGTGAGAATCCTGGTCATAAATTTCCATTTTCTCTACACCTCCATTACAGTTTCATTTTGTAAAAAGCCATCATTTATTGCATCATTAATTTCTTTATTGGTTAGTTTGTACCAAGTGACCACATACACTTCAGTGTAAATTATAAATCACTAGGACTATATTAATTGAGCTGCCACTTCACTGAGAACCTAACATTTACAGTAAATCTACTAAGTAGGAATGAGATGAATGTCCTTGTCAGATAATTCCAACATCTATGCCATTTTGGTGTTGGTATCTATTCATTGTCTTTTCTTATTCAGATTGAGATTGCCTGTTTTTTGGCATGATGAGTGATTTGTGATTGTATCCTGGACATTTCAGGTATTATGTTACAAAACTGGATCTTTTTTTTCTTTAATTTTTAAATTTTTGCTATTATTAATATACAATTACATGAGCAACATTGTGGTTACTAGACTCCCCCTATTATAAAGTCCCCACCACATACTCATTGCAGTCACTGTCCATCAGCGTACTAGGATGTTATAGAACAACTACTTGTCTTCTCTGTGTTATACGGCCTTCCCTTTTCCTCCCACCCCACCCCCACCCCTGCTACATTATGTGTGCTAATTGTAATAGCCCTTTTTCCCCCTTATCCCTCCCTTCCCACCCATCCTCCCCAGTTCCTGTCCCTTTGGTAACTGTTAGTCCATTCTTGGGTTCTGTGAGTCTGCTGCTGTTTTCTTCCTTCAGTTTTTCTTTGTTCTTATTATACTCCACAGATAAGTGAAATCATTTGATACCTGTCTTTTTTCACTTGGCTTATTTCACTGAGCATAATACCCTCTAGCTCCATCCATGTTGTTGCAAATGGTAGGATTTGTTTTCTTCTTATGGCTGAATAATATTCCATTGGGTATATGTACCACATCTTCTTTATCCATTCATCTACTGATGGACACTAAGGTTGCTTCCATTTCTTGGCTATTGTAAATAGTGCTGCGATAAACATAGGGGTGCATATGTCTTTTTTGAACTGCACTGCTGCATTCTTAGGGTAAATTCCTAGGAGTGGAATTCCTGGGTCAAATGGTATTTCTATTTTGAATTTTTTGAGGAACCTCTGTACTGCTTTCCACAATGGTTGTACTAATTTACATTCCCACCAGCAGTGTAGGAGGGTTCCCCTTTCTCCACGTCCTCGCCAACATTTGTTGTTTGTCTTTTGGATGGCAGCCGTCCTAACTGGTGTGAGGTGATATCTCATTGTGGTTTTAATTTGCATTTCTCTGGTGACTAGTGGTGTGGAACATCTTTTCATGTGCCTGTTGACCATCTGAATTTCTTCTTTGGAGAAGTGTCTGTTCAGCTCCTCTGCCCATTTTGTAATTGGCTTATTTGCTTTTTGTTTGTTGAGGTGCGTGAGCTCTTTATATAATTTGGATGTCAACTCCTTATTGGATATGTCATTTATGAATGTATTCTCCTGACTGTAGTATGTCTTTTTGTTCTACTGATGGTAGCCTTTGCTGTACAGAAGCTTTTTAGTTTGATATAGTCTCATTTGTTCATTTTTGCTTTTGTTTCCCTTGTCTGGGGAGATATGTTCATGAAGAAGTTGCTCATGTTTATATCCAAGAGATTTTTGCCTATGTTTTTTTCTAAGAGTTTTATCATTTCATGACTTACATTCAGCTCTTTGATCCATTTTGAGTTTACTTTTGTGCATGGGGTTAGAGAGTAATCCAGTTTCATTCTCTTACATGTAGCTGTCCAGTTTTGTGAACACCAGCTGTTGAAGAGGCTGTCATTTCCCCATTGTATATCCATGGCTCCTTTATTGTATATGAATTGACCATATATGCTTGGGTTTATATCTGGGCTCTCTATTCTGTTCCACTGGTCTATGGGTCTGTTCTTGTGCCAGTACCAAATTGTCTTGATAATGGTAGCTTTGTAGTAGAGCTTGAAGTCAGAGAGCGTAATCCCCCCTGCTTTATTCTTCCTTCTCAGGATTGCTTTGGCTATTCTGGGTCTTTTGTGGTTCCATATGAATTTTAGAACTATGTGCTCTAGTTCATTGAAGAATGCTGTTGGTATTTGGATAGGGATTGCACTGAATCTGTAGATTGCTTTAGGTAGGATGGCCATTTTGACAATATGAATTCTTCCTATCCAAGAGCATGGGATGCATTTCCATTTATTACTGTCCTCTTTAATTTCTGTTAAGAGTGTCTTGTAGTTTTCAGGGTATAGGTCATTTACTTCCTTGGTTAGGTTTATTCCTAGGGATTTTGTTCATTTGGATGTGATTGTGAATGGAATTGTTTTCCTAATTTCTGTTTCTGTTAGTTCACCGTCAGTGTATAGGAATGCAACAGATTTCTGTATACTAATTTTGTATCCCGCAACTTTGCTTAATTCTGATATTTGATCTAGTTTTGGAGTGGATTCTTTAGGGTTTTTTATATACAATATCATGTCATCTGCAAACAGGGACAGTTTAACTTCTTCCTTGCCAATCTGGATGCCTTTTATTTCTCAGTGTTGTCTGATTGCCGTGGCTAGGGCTTCCAGAACTATGTTGAATTAAAGTGGGGAGAGTGGGCATCCTTTTCTTGTTCCTGATTTTAAAGGAAACCCTTTCAGCTTCTCACTCGTAAGTATAATGTTGTCTGTGGGTTTGTCATATATGGCCTTTATTATGTTGAGGTACTTGCCCTCTATACCCATTTTGTTGAGAGTTTCTATCATGAATGGATGTTGAATTTTGTCGAATGCTTTTTCAGCATCTATGGATATTATGTGGTTTTTGTCCTTCTTTTTGTTGATGTGGTGGATGATGTTGATGGATTTTCGAATGTTGTACCATCCTTGCATCCCTGGGATGAATCCCACTCGATCATGATGAATGATCTTTTTGATGTATTTTTGAATTCAGTTTGCTAATATTTTGTTGAGTATTTTTGCATCTGTGTTCATCAGAGATATTGTTCTGTAGTTTTCTTTTCTTGTGATGTCTTTGCCTGGTTTTGGTATTAGAGTGATGTTGCCTTGGTAGAATGAGTTTGTGAGTATGCCCTGCTCTTCTACTTTTTGGAAAACTTTAAGGAGGATGGATATTAGGTCTTCACTAAATGTTTGATAAAATTTAGCAGTGAAACCATCTTGTTCAGGCATTTTGTTCTCAGGTAGTTTTTTGATTACCAATTCAATATCTTTGCTGGTAATTGGTCTATTCAGATTTTCTGTTTCTTCCTGGGTCAGCCTTGGAAGGTTGCATTTTTCTAGAAAGTTGTCCATTTCTTCTAGGTTATCCAGTTTGTTACTATATAATTTTTCATAGTATTCTCTCATAATTCTTTGTGTTTCTGTGGTGTCTACAGTGATTTTTCCTTTCTCATTTCTGATTCTGTTTATGTGTGTAGACTCTCTTTTTTTCTTGATAAGTCTGGCTAGGGGCTTATCTATTTTGTTTATTTTCTCAAAGAAACAGCTCCTGCTTTCATTGATTCTTTCTATTGTTTTATTCTTCTCGATTTTATTTATTTCTGCTTTAATCTTTATTATGTCCCTCTTTCTACTGACTTTGGGCCTCATTTGTTCTTCCTTTCCTAGTTTCATTAACTAAGAGTTTAGACTGTTCATTTGGGATTGTTCTTCTTTCCTGAGGTAGGCCTGTATTGATATTTGCCCCAGCATGGCCTTTGCTGTATCCCACAGATTTTGCAGTGTTGAATTATTGTTGTCATTTGTCTCCATATATTGCATGATCTCTGTTTTTATTTGTTCATTGATCCATTGATTATTTAGGAGCATGTTATTAAGCCTCCATGTGTTTGTGGGCTTTTTCATTTTCTTTAAGTAATTTATTTCTAGTTTCATACCTTTGTGATCTGAGAAGCTGGTTGGTACAATTTCAATCTTTTAATTTACTGAGGTTCTCTTTGTGGCCTAGTATATGATCTATTCTTGAAAATGTTCCATGTACACTTGAGAAGAATGTTTATCCTGTTGCTTTTGGATGGAGTGTTCTGTAGATGTCCGTTAGGTCCATCTGTTCTTAAATGTTGTTCTGTGCCTCTGTCTCTTTACTTATTTTCTGTCTATTTGACCTGTCCTTTGGAGTGAGTGGTGTGTTGAAGTCTCCTAAAATGAATGCATTGCATTCTATTTCCCCCTTTAATTCTGTTAGTATTTGTTTCACATATGTAGGTGATCCTTTGTGGGGGCATAGATATTTATAGTAGTTATATCCTCTTATTGGACTGACCCTTTTATCATTATGTAATGTCCTTCTTTGTCTCTTGTGACTTTCTTTGTTTTGAAGTCTATTTTGTCTGATACAAGTACTGCAACTCCTGCTTTTTTCTCACTATTAGTTGCATGAAATATCCTTTTCCATCCCTTTACTTTCAGGCTGTGTATGTCTTTGGGTTTGAAGTGGGTCTCTTGTAGGCAGCATATAGATGGGTCTTGTTTTTTTCTCCAATCAGTGACTCTATGTCTTTTGATTGGTGCATTCAGACCATTTACATTTAGGGTGATTATTGATAGGTATGTACTTATTGCCATTGCAGGCTTTAGATTCGTGGTTACCAAAGGTTCATGGGCAATTCCCTTATTGTCTAACAGTCTATTTGAACTTACTTTGTATACTATTACAAACACAAGCTAAAGGTTCTTTTTTTTCCTCCTTTTTCTTCCTCCTCCATTCTTTTTATGTTATGAATCAAATTCTGTATTCTTTGTCTTCCCTTGGGTGATATCTATTTAGCCTTAGGAATACTTCCATCTATAGGAGTCCCTCCAAAATGCATTGTAGAGGTGGTTTATGGCAGGTAAATTCTCTGAAAATTGTTTAATCCCTCCTTCAAATTTAAATGATAACCTTGCTGGGTAAAGTATTCCTGGTTCAAGGCCCTTCTGCTCCATTGCATTAAATATATCATGCCACTCCCTTCTGGCCTGTAAGGTTTCTGTTGAGAAGTCTAATGATAGCCTGATGGATTTTCCTTTGTATGTGATCTTTTTTCTCTCTCTAGCTGCTTTTAAAAGTCTGTCTTTATCCTTGATCTTTGACACTTTAATTATTATATGTCTTAATGTTGTCTTCCTTGGGTCCCTTGTGTTGGGAGATCTGTGCACCTCCATGGCTTGAGAGACTATCTCTTTCCCCAGATTGGGGAAGTTTTCAACAATTACCTCCTCAATGACACTTTCTTTCCCTTTTTTCTCTCTCTTCTTCTTCTGGTACCCCTATAATGTGAATATTGTTGCATTTGGATTGGTCACACAGTTCTCTCAATAGTCTTTCATTCTTAGAGATCCTTTTTTCTTGCTGTGCCTCAGCTTCTTTGTATTCCTCTTCTCTGATTCCTATTCCATTTACCGTCTCTTCTACTACATCTAATCTGCTTTTAAATCCCTCCACTGTATGTTTTATTTCAGATATGGGATTTCTTAATGATTGAATCTTCAACTTAAATTCATTCCTGAGTTCTTGAATATTTTTCTGTACCTCCATAAGCATGTTTATAATTTTTATTTTGAACTCTCTTTCACGAAGATTGGTGAGTTTCGTTTCATTTGACCCTCTTTCTCGGGTTTGTGAGATTTTGGTCTGAACCATGTTATTTTATTGTTTCATATTTCTGTGTGGTGCCCACCTGTGTGCAGAAACTCTAGTCTCTGGAGCTGCTCAGCTCCTAGAGTGAGGTTGGGAGTCATAGGGGAGCGGAGCTCATCCCTGGGGGGAGGAAGATCTGTTTCCTGGTTCCTGTCTGTGGTGCCTGTCTCCAGTGTCAGAGCCAGTGGGCCAAGCACACACGTATAAACCTCTGTGTTTTGCATCTCTAGCTGTTGTAGGCGGGGCCTCGCTCTGGCTGGCTTGACACCTGTGCAGTGACTGCGGGTTTGTGAGCAAGTGCCTGCAGGCCAGTAGGAGGGCTCGGCAGGGTGTGTGTCACAGTGGGGGTCTCAGAGCTGAGTAGGCAGCCAGGGGGATGGAGCACCTGAAGCTCCCCAAAGTTCCCAACTAGCTGGGCAGAGCATGCCCAGACAACCTCGTCCAGCTCTCCCTTCTCCCGCATAGCAAGCTCCGTTCAAACCCAGACCTTCGGCAGCCCTCTGGCTGCTAGAAAGCCTCTCAGGCTCCCTGTCTTTCCTCTGACACAGAGCAGCCGGTGTGGATCCCTTCCTCCACAAACAGCCGGAATGTCAATTTCTCAAGCACTGTGCCTGTCCCAGCTCCCCATCCTACAGAGCATCACACAATGTAGGTTTCTGCTCACAAAGCAGATCTCCAGGGCTAGGTGTTCAGCAGTCCTAGGCTTCCAACCCCTCCCGGCTCCATTTCTCTTCCTCCTGCCTGTGAGCTGGCGTGGGGGAAGGGCCTGGGTCCCGCCAGATTAAGGCCTTCCTATGTTACCCTGTTTCATGAGGTCTGCTCTGTTGGTGAGGTCTGTTTGCAGTCTGGTTCAGCCTTCTTTCTTGTTGCTGTTCCAAGGTTAGTTGTATTAATTAACTATATTTTTTGCCGTTTGTGGTTTTGGGAGGAGCTCTCCATCTCATCTCTCATGCCGCCATCTTGAAAGCCAAAACTGGATCTTATATAAATCTTTCTTTTAGCAGGTCTCCTCTGAAGCTAGCAAGGGATGTGGGAGTATCTCTTTATTACTACTAGGAGAGGATGGAAATCCAAGCTTCCCACCAGCTCTCTGTTGGCACTACAGTAGTGGGAATTCAGTCTTCCTGCTAGACCTTCACTGATACTTCCATGACTAGAATGCCTACTTATTGCTTTCAGTGTGGCCTCCACTGACATGTGGGGCAAGAGTAGGGGTGACTTCATTACCTTTGGGAAATTATAAAAGTTGTGACTCTACACTAGATCTCACCTGACCGCACTGAAGCTTGGAGAGGGGAGGCGCTTTATTACCACAGCACGGAGGTTGAGACCAGTTTCCCCAGTACCCACCCATACTTGTAGGGTACAATTCATTAGTGCTTGATGGAGGTGGACTTCCCAACTCCTCCTCGGCCTGCTTTTACACCACACCATCAGGTGTGGGGCAGGGAGAGGTACCTCCACAGATGGTTCAGAGTGGAAGTCTGGACTTTACAGACTTCCTCCACCTTTGCTGATCCGGTGTGGTGGGGTAGGCATGGGGCAACAGTTTTTCTGTGGTCTTTGTTTGGAGCTGAATTATTGTCTAGGCTGTACTTTTCCTGGTCCTTTGGCTAGAAAAAAATAAGACTCTTTCATGGCTTTATTTTCTATTCCTATTAGCATTTCCTACTTGCTAACTTCTTCAGCTCCAAGTCTAGGGCAGATTAGGTGAAAGAAGACCCAGGGATCTCGACATGGGACATTCCTTGGGCCAACAGACCTTGGCCTGTCCGTCTTCTCTCCACCATTCAGAGCCTTCTTCTGTTTGTTTTATATAGTGTCCAGGATATAGAGCTGTAATTAGTGGGCTAAACAGGGGAAAGTGCCTCTCCATCTTTCCAAGCTAATGATGAGTTTTTATTGATCAACAGTAAAGGTATTGCAGAAAAAAAAAAAAAGGAGCTTGAATGATATGGAAGTGAGATGGAAAGAAGTTCCTGAGAATCAAACCAAGAAAAGTGGGAGGGGGCAGACAGGCAGGGATTCATTTGACAGAATATGGTGACAGCCCATGCTGCGTGCTGGCCATAGTAACCAACGATGGTATTTCCCAACCATGGCCATACTGTCCACAAATATGCAGGCTTACTCCCATGTCCTCCCTCAAGATGACAGGATGTGAATACTCACACAGCTGGAGAGAAACCTTTGGAAGCCAATAGTGGCTCATAGAACTTCTCTCCAGGATTCTTGTTTAAGTGCTGGGCAAATCTGGCACCAGTGTCACTGCCTGCCTGCCTGGTTATGTGATAAACAAGGTATATTTATTTATCTGATTTTTTTACCCATTTGTAAGCTTGATTTCTCTCATCATGGTTTCAAGGTGAAAGCCATTCAAAGCTTGGTGTTGCCAGAAATTCCATTTAAGGCAGAACTTCATGGTTTTACTGGAGTTGTGAACCCTGAGATATTTTTTAGCCCACCGCTTGTAACCTCAAAATATCCCAACCCATGCAAATCAAGTTGTTTTTGGAAGAAGGAAGTTATCCAGCAACTAAAAATTTCCATGTCCTTCACTTCTCCAGTGGTCCATCACTGAAGTCATAATTCCTACATTTATTACATAAAAATGTAATCTGATGTCCATTTCTCACTCTCTCAGCTTAGCCAGCTGGGGTGAGACTTTGTACAGTATGGATTGACATTTAAAACCAAAATAGAATAACGACTGAGAAACTGATAAAAAAAAAGTTTGAGGGGGAAACATAACACCCAGCATATGATCTGGGACCACCGCTGGAATTTACTCTGCATATTTATTCAAGAAATTATAACTTATCCAAGCCTGTATCAAGTGTACAGTTTGAATTTGTGCTCCTTTGCTCCAGTTTAAGGAGAGAGATAGGCCCTAGAAAGTTTTGGGGCAATTTCTTAGATATCTGAGTATTACATCACAAAACCTTGTGAATACTTCTGCAGAGAGTGGGGAGATAAGGAAATGTGTCTCAAGGCAAGAACTGGACTTGAGGGGCACATGGCACTAATTGCTTTCTAGAAGCAATGCAAGGAGACCTACACCCATCTTTTTACATATCAGTCTGCCTAGATATTTCCAAGGGCACATGAGCAACTTCATGAAAACATCTGTAGAGAATTGCAGGATCTTGCCATTGTCTCTCTGTCATTCTGCCATCTCAGTGTGGGTCATGCTTGAAGGAGGTGGGTACTTCCACTTGGTACTTGCATCTTGGGAGAATAGAGACTGTTAGTTGTTCACTACAAGTATTTGTACTTCTGGAGATTTCAATGTCTAGAACAGTGACTGGCATATATATATTAGGTATTCAATAAATATTTGTGCATTGACCAAATGCTTCACAGGCAAAATACATTAATCATTTTCAAGTTCCCAAATTCTGGATAGGATTCAAGCTTACTACTGAGACCCTAAGAGATAATGCAGTGATCACATTAGGTATGGGATCCATTTGACAGTTGACTGCACATGTCATAGGGTAATATTTGGAAATATAACAGTGATTCCCCTTCTTTGCTTTTCTTTGTACTCTTTGCTCTTCTCTCAGTCAGGGAGAGTATTACTTATTTTCTTATTTCAAAAATATTCAATCAATGATATTTTTCTCTCTTCAACATGACTAAAAGAAGGGGTATTTGCTGAATAATACAAAAATCTCTGCCTGAGCATCAAAATAATAAAGATCTCTGGGGCAGAGAGGGTGGGCCAGGAGGGGTAGGACGTGGAAGGAGGGAGTAAGTGAGAGAAGCAATGAGCGCATAAATAATGCGAGTCCTTGAGAAAAGGGAGAGGACTATTTTCCTGAGTGAACTCGGGGTTGTTCAGACACTCCCTGCAGACTTTGGGGATTGGAGTACAAGTGGGGCCTGTGCTCCCTTCCCGAAGTACACCCGATGGAGGCATCAGTATTACGGAATAGAAACTGCTGTTTAACATATCAAATCAGATGGCTTTGTGTAGTCATTAGGATACACCAGTGGTAAGAAAAACCTGAATCCAGTAATGCTAAATAAAAACAGAAGTTTATTTCTTGATCAATAGCACTCCTACTAGGTATTCCATATTATGATTCCATCATTCAGGAAGCAAGGTCCTTTCCAGTGTGTATAGCTTGTGTCTATGCAGCCTCTAGGGCCCCATTTGTCTGTGTCATGACAACAGAGGGGGAAAGAACTTAGAGGAGCATGTGTGGACTGTTTGGGAGCTAGGTTCATAGTTGCCAAATTATTTCTGCTCATATCCCATGGGTTAAAACTAGTGTTACATGGCCACACCACCTGGCAAAGGGGGATGGGATATTGGTCCAGGAAAAAGACAAAATGGATTTAGGTGGATAAACATCTCTGCTCAATGTACATAAACTCACATTTTCCTCACCCCCCAGATTGGTAACTGAGAAGTATAAGTATCCCCTGAAGCTAAGAGGAGCAAGGAAGTAATGTGAGATTATAGGTAGCCTATCATTTTGCACATGTCTGTGACTTGTGTGATGAGGAACCTCGGAATGATCCTGCATACTCTCAGAGGCCAAGGAGGTAGCCTGGAGACAGCATATGTGAAGGAGCCTTTTAGACGGGAGGGACCAGTGACTTAGCAGTGACCTGTTTGGACAGAAACCCATGGTCTAAAATGAATTATGAATTTCTCAGCTGATCTCAGGAAATGTCAGCATGTACAGATTATGTAACACAAGGGCCAAATGCCCAGCAACTCCCACCTCCTCCCAACATTTAAAACCCATTGATAAGACAAATGGATATTTAATGGGTATTAAGTTTTATGATCTGACTGTTTGGGAGCTTATTGTAGAAAATAAACTGAGTAATAGTGAAATAAAATTGCATTCTGTGCACACCTGAATTTTTATACTGTGTTTTGTACCTACCACACATAATAATAAGTATTAAAATCATATTACAAAAGAGGTTAGAGATCTGTTAAGTCTTCTTTGCATACATTAGTCTTCCAAATGTATTCATTGGCCTCTAAGAAGCTTAACTGAACTAAATAGCTCCTAAAACTATATAAAGTAGTCATACCTTAAAGTACATACTTCATTGCATAGTGGATTAGAGTGTAGGCTATTATGCTCTACTCAGGTTCAATTCCTAGGCCTACTAAGGAATGGCTTTATAATTTTGGGCAAATTACAATATCTTTCTGTACTTTTTTTTTCTCATCTATAAAATGGCAATATTAAGGTACCTGACTCTTAGGATTGTTGTGAATATTGAAAGAGGTAATATATTGGCAGCACAGTGCCTAGTGGAGAGTATGCAACCCCTAAATAACACAATCATTTGTCTTCTGGTGATTTATGTGTGCTTTGGCTACTGCCTGGGAGGCTTTTGCTACCACCTCCCACTCTTCCTGCCTCAGGCTCCCTTTCCACTGAAATTATTCCTATTTGTCCCTCTCATAAACCCATGTCAAATAATCACCTTCTTTCTTTTGTTTCCAAACAACAACCATTCTCCCATGTCTGCTGATATTGATAAACACTTTCTATTTATTGTCTGGGGAATAAGCATGTTGATGAAATAATAGCAACTATTTTTTTCAGTCACTGATTTTTAACTGTGTTATCATGAATCTTCAAACTCCCCCAAACTCTTTCAAAGTAAAAAAACTGAAACTCTGAGGGGTAAGTAACTTATCCAGCCTCATATTGCTAATAAACAATGAATCTAGAATACAAATCTAGTTTATTTGGTTTCTATTTATCACATTACTTTGCTGTTATTTCCTACCAGTATGTCTCCTTTTCTAAACCATCATCCCCTTGATGTTAGGAGGCATGCTGTTCATCTTAACTTTGGATTTTTAATGTTTAAGTCACAAAAGACTGAGTATCCATGAAGCTAATTTATATAGCATCTATTATTTTAAAGAATTTTATGTCAATTATGTATGTGAATGTGTTGCATATGTGAATGTGGAAGAAAGAGTATTAGACCTGTTACCAGTAGACTGGTATGTAGAATGGTTCCTACTAGATTATATTAACTATATGATCATTAGTTGTGTTACAAAAAAAACCTTTTATTTTTTCATTCTTCATTTTCTCTATCTGTAAAATAGGATCTGGGAATTGCCAAAGGGTAAGACCCTTCTCAGTACAACATAAGTGCCAAAATTACAGCATGAGCAAGGGAGAACTCTCTATGGTCAGGCATGATCTTGCAGAACATGAAGATTGAAAGTCTTTAGGGAGACTCTGTTTTGGGTTGTGCTGGTTATAGCAGCAGGAGTGGGTTGAAGTCAATCTTAGAAGCATGTTTTGTGTTACTAATAAAAGCAGAAGTAAGGTGATGGCATTCTTAGAGCCTGTTTTTTCTTGGATGCAGAGATGTGTTCACTGCAATGAACTGTCACTGGCCAAATATATTTAAAACCAATTCTGTTGTTACCATTGTGATATAACTGTCACTGATGGATTAGACAGGTTTAAAACCGGTTTTAGTGATTATATGTTCCCATGACTATGGAATAATCTGTATTTCCTTTGGAGTATGGGGCCTTCTCATAAACCACCTTTCCATCCTTCCTAAGCCAAAGTTGCAGAAGAAAACTCTGGGCACCAACAGAGGCCAGTGGATCCTCACCATTGTTCATTTGCCTTGAAGGTGGGGCTTAAAACATTTTAGACTCTGAAAAACAGATGATGAAACAGTTATAATGAAAAGTTCTGTAAGAGGGACTGGACATCACTTTGGAACAATCACATGCTTTTCCTACTCAGACCAAGGAAACAAGCCTCATTGACTTTATCTACCTTATTCAGGGTGCTGTTTTTTTTTCTTAAGTAGATTTTATTGGGAATAACTACATACAAGAAATTGCACTTATATTAAATGTATAGTTTTATGAGTTTTGACAAACATATATACCTATTCAAACACCAATCCAATCAAGATATGGAATATTTTCATCATCCAGAAAAGTTCCCTCCTGTCTGTTTCAGTTATTTCCTCCCTACCCATCCCTAACACTAGGCAATCACTGCCCCGCTTTCTGCCATTATAGATTAGTTTGTCCTGTTCTAGAATTTCACATGAATGGGATTGCACAGTATATACATTTTTGTGTCTGGGTTTTTTTGATAGCATAATATGTTTGAGATTCATCCATGTTGTGCATATCAGTAATCTGATTCTTTTCATCTCTGGTATTCCATTGTGTGCTTATACCATTATTTCTTTATCTGTTCAACAGCTGGTGAACATTTGGATTGTCTGAAGCTGTTATTTTCAATAAAACTGCTATAAACTTTCATTTACAAGTCTCTTTTGGACATCTGTTTTTTATTTATTATTGGTTATCATGGTAACTGATGTTTAACTTGATAATAAATTGGCAAACAGTTCTCCAAAATTATTGTACAATGCTACACTTTTACCAACAGTGTCTGAGACTTTCATTGTTCTACATTCTTGTCAGCACTTGGTATTGTCTGCCTTTTAAATTTTACCTATTTTATAGAATGTGTTGTTGTATTATATTGTGATATCAATTTGTATTTCTCTGATGAGTAATCATGTTGAGCATCTTTTCATGTGTTTATATGGCTACTTATGTATCTTTACTTATGAAGTATTTATTCAAAAGCTTGCCTTTTAAAATATGTTATCTTATTTTACTTTTGAGTTATGAGTTCTTTATATATTCAGGATGTATCTGAATATATCTGGCTTTGTCAGATATGTTAATTGCAGATATTTTCTCCTAGACTGTGGTTTACATTTTCATTTTCATAATAGTATCTTTGTAAGAACAAGTGTTTTTAAATTTGATTAGGTCTTTTTATGTTTGTATCTGATCCATTTCAAGTTAATTTTTATGCATAATATGATGTGAATGTTGCAGATAGCTTGTCCTAAACTGATAACTAGTTGTTTCAGCATTGTTTGTTGAGAAGACTGTCCTTTTCCTGTTGAATTACCCTGGTATCGTTCTTGAAAATCAGTTGATCATATTTATATATATGTGGGTCTCTTTGTAGACTTTCTAGTCAATTATACCAATTTATTTATCTGTTCTTACTTTTAATAGAACACTGTCTTAATTATTGTAGCTTTTTAGTAAGTCCTGAAATCAGGTAGTTTAAAAAGTCTTTCACATATGACCTTTCTGGAAAATAAAATTGTTTGACCATTTCATGTCCTTTATATCTTACTACACATTTTAGAATATTTTCAGTTCCTACCTACCACTCCAAATCACCTTGATTTTATTTGGGATTATATTGGATCTACATATCATTTTGGGAAGAACTGACCTTTTAACAAGATTTTTTCTTCCAACCTACACATATGGTGCCTCTCTATTCTTTTATTACTTCTTTAATTTCTCACATAAGTGTCTGTTTAAATGTTTAGATTTTGCTTATAGGTTGTTAAATTATTCTTGAAGTTTTTTGTGGCAAATACTTTATAACATATTGTTGTTTAATTAAATGTGACAGATGATTTCTTAACCCAAAATTAAAATACTGCTTATGAAAGTATAATTCTGACTCCTATAGAATATTTAAAAATATTTAGCATGTCTCTATTTCCATGTGCTGCATAATAAATCAGTTCTCCCAGGCTTTTCTTTTTTTTCCAGGAAACTTCATTCAAACAGTCTAACAATATGGTTTGACTTCTGCTTTTGCATGAACACAACAATTAAGTACTATGTTGGTTTCTGTTTTCTCATTAAACTGTACAAGGAAGGTGGTGTCATTGGAACTTACATATGAAGAAATGCAGACACCAAGACTGGAAGGAACTATTGGTTTAATTAATTAATGATTTTTATGATTATCATAATCATGTTAATGATTTTTATATTATTATCAATATGATAAAACAATTAACAAACAAAACAATTTTTAAGATATTCTAGAGAACTCACAGGCCTCTACTGGAAAACTGATTTATAGATTGCACCAGTGTCAATAACAGAACAATATAGAACATCATTTCAAAAGGTAGCTATCCATATGCGATGGTGAGCCCTTCCTTGTACTGATATGATTCCGAAATATACTGATTGCTCTGTAAATGAACCATCTGCTGAGCTTTATTTAAGTGGTGTGGCTTGTATTATGAAAATCACTCACAAATTGGGGAAAACACAGAAAAAAATAATTCCACTTTAAAATTGTCTTTTTATTCATACTTTCTCAAGTTTTTTTGCCATAAAATTTCTTTGAGCTAAATGAATTTGAATCACTGCCCTGTCATGTACATAAGAAAATTACTTATGTGTCTGTTTCCTCATTTGTAACATAAAAATAATAAAATCTGACTCATAAGATTGTTGTACGGAGAGTATAGAATTGTATATTGTATGGACAATATATAACAATCGAGTCATATTTTATTATTTTATGTTACTGAACAAGAAAGCATTTCAAAGTTCCTGTAACACAGAAGATGCCAGATAGTTTCCTTCCTTCCTTGACA
Source organism: Smutsia gigantea (assembly GCA_032199065.1). Taxonomy (NCBI): domain Eukaryota; kingdom Metazoa; phylum Chordata; class Mammalia; order Pholidota; family Manidae; genus Smutsia; species Smutsia gigantea. The sequence continues at coordinate 66,680 of JAVSCE010013924.1, forward strand.
CAAGTGGGTAATAGGAAAAAATGCTTTAGCTAATTTTGGTTAGAACCTACTTTTGGTTAAGTAATAGAGAAGATGCTCTAGTTAATTTTGGTTAGAAGTAATCATGATTTTTGTTGGTACAGACCCATGAATGGGTGAATTTTAAAGTTTCATGTGTATTTCTAAAAGTTATTTTAAGGTCTTTATTAATTCAATGGCATAATAGGAAAATGTCATAGCTGTAAGCCCTGTTTTTGATATCCACACTTTGATAACATATCAAACACTTTCCCACTACTATTTAACTCACTACATTGAGGAAGATTGCATGAAGAGACTGTTGAGGACTTTTCTTCCTTTCATACAGAGTTAACATTGATTAGGACTAAGTGCTTCAAAATAGTATGGATGATGTAGTTTAAGGAAGAATAGTCATCACTTAGTCATGTCATAAATTCAATTATAATTGTGTCTTATAAGGTATAATTAGGCAAAAATTAGGTTATGATTTCAATTTATAGAATTACTGTGGCAAAAGACATATTAAAATGTTTGAGTTGAGTACTGTGATTTTATTTTGCTGGGATTTTGTATTCTAATTCTCTGTTACAGTTTCTATTTCCTATAAGCAGTTTTTTGGACACCTATTCCTGCCCCCCACTTTTTAAAGTCACAATACACACTTTCCTTGCAATTTCCACATAGTATCATTTTCAGTGAGAGGGCAAACAACTCAGTAAGGAAAAGTGGACTATAATATCAGCATTTAGGTGGTGTGAGCAAAACTAACAGGCACTTCCCTTTTAGCTCTGCTTGACTTCCAAGTCACCAGACTCTTCTCGAAAACAATTTTGCGTCAATATACCCATATGATGTGAACACTATCTATATTGAAAAAGTTAAAGCCTTAATGTAATTAGAAGAATAAAACAAGATGATGTTTCCAATCATATTATTCTTAGTATTCAAAAGGAATTGCCAATGACTACATGGTATTTTGTGGTCTCTGATCAAGAAAAAAGGTAGGTAAGTTGAAAGTATCTGTGTTGCATTTCTAAGCTTCCTCAAACACGGTTCTTAATTTCTCCTAACCTTCAGTGTTGTATGTTGGACTTGCCAGCACATATAAAGATATCTATTTTAAGGTGTTGATTTACTAGAGTCATTAAAAATCCTTAAGTTTGAAAAGTAACAACACTAGCCAATTATTAGCTAATTGGTAATTTCAAATTAAAACTAATTGCTACTTTTTTTTAGTGGCATCTTTTAAAAAGTCTTCTCTTATTTATTTAACACAGTTTTCAACACATTACTACAAACTTTAAATACCAGGAGCACAGCACGAAATACATTCTATGTTTGTCTTTCCTGAAATTCCAACCATATCAGAGTAAACATTTTCTCTCTGTAAAATCATTTGACATAAAGCAATCTTCTGAATTCTGATTCATTTCAATATATTATCAAATCTGGTTTTCAGAGGTTATTTGATAGCCAAGAACTAAGGTTCCTTAAGAAGCTCTTTCTCTTATATTTTGATAATCTATTTTCCTATTGGGTAAAACCTTAAAACTCTTTGACTAAAGGACATTTGCTTTAAAATTAAAAAATTATTTGGCTCCTATTCAAACCTGGAAAAATGAATTATGAGGTCAGACCTTTCTCTTATGTATTTGGTAATTATAATACATGAAATTAATTCACCTTTATTTATATTTTAAAGTACTTTTGGAAGCGTTCCTTTATTAAAAAATCTGCACATTCACTTTGTGTGTGTATGTGATTATGGCCGGTTAGTGACACAGAATTGAAAGCGTTGACTTGTTTGTGGCCACAGAGTCCTCATTAGTGGAAAACAGTGTTCAGGTCCTCTGATTCTCAGCTTACCTCTTTCCCAAAGACTTCACTACCAATCTGACCTCCACTCATTTTTGTTGCATGATTTCCTTTTCATGCCCCTGAGTAAGCAAGGGTATTTCAGCTCTCTGTATTTTTGCAGCTGAGGGAAGTGAAGTGAAGGGGTCACCAGGGTTGAGATGACAGGGGAACTCAGCACTTTGCTCACCAGGCTGCTGCTCAGCCCTTCCCATCCTGCTGCCTTTGAAGACACACTTTTTTAAAGTAACTCCTTCCATTCCAAGAGTTCAAAGGTGAACAAATCTTGTGGAGTTTAATGAACAGAAAAGGATAATCAGCTTTACATGAGCAGTGTGCAAAGGGTAGTAAGAGAAAAGAGTGAATTAATGTATCCTTATGAGCACTCAGGATGTGGTCACAGATAATAAATGATCATAAGTAATTAATAAATATCTATACAGACAAGAAAGATAGCTAATGGATAAGTGGGTGATTAGTGGTTATCCCACTTTCCATTGTCTGAGCTATTGATAAGAATGGTTTCTTCATAAATGCAATGGGAGAGTGTATTAAAATCCCTCCACAATCACTTTCAACTCCAAAACTGTATTAAGAAAGTACTTTTATAAAACTAACACAAATTAAAACATGTTGACAGAACCAACTTATTTAGAATACACATTACAAAAACATGCAAAAGAAATGTTTGTTATTCTGAAAGTGAAGCTCAGGCAAAATATAAACTGATAATCACAAAGTAAAAAATTCTTACATAGCCAAGATGTAGGACCAAGAAATTTCCAGAAATATGTCATTAAAATACGTTTGCCTAACAGAATTCCTGCCGATAAGATTAGAATATACCATATCATTGTAGCAATTAAAAAAATTATACTTTATAAGCATACTAGCAAATCTCAATAACTAAACCCTATCCTATGCAATGGATGTCCTACAACCTTGAACTAGAATGTTGTTTAATTCTAGCAAAAACTATTGGTCTTACAAAGAACAACTTATATACATACAATATATAATTTACTATTTAAGTTTTTCCAAATTTAGTATTTTATTTACTGAACTATCAGACTGTAAATGTTGTGGAAAACATACAATTATGGAACTCACTGACAATACAAGATAGAGTTCACCTTTCTTCCCCAGTCCCCCATCTGCATATTTTTGTCCAAGTCATTCAAATTAAAGATTTTCAGACTACCCTGAAGTTAAACAAGAAAGGTAGAATGAGTAAGGCTGACAACAAGCAGCCTTTGTATCAGCTTCATTCCTCATATTGAGTGTCACGTACGACACTTGCCTGAGATAAATGCCCAGAGTGCAGTATTTGGTTATACTAGTAAGAAACTCCCAATTGTTTTAAAGAATGGCTGTATCATTTTACATTCCCACCAGCAATGTATGGGTGAAGATTTTCCAAATATTTATCAGCAAGTGATATTGTCAGTTTTTTTTTTAATTTTAGCCATTCTGATAGATATTTAGTGATATCTTATTTTGGTTTTAGTTTGCATTTCCCTAATTGCTAATGATGTTGAATATCTTTTCAAGTGCTTAGTTTCTAGTCTGTATATGCTCTTCAGTTAAATGTCTGTTTCTGTCTTCTGTCCATTTTCTAATTGTATTGTTTGCTTCATTTAACTTTTGAGTTTGAGAGTTATTTATAGTTAGATATTAATTCATTATTGGATATGTTTTGCAAATATTCCCACCAAATTTGTGTCTTGCCTTTTAATCTTCAAAAGGTTTTTTAATACAGATAAATTTTTTAGTTTCCATGTGGTCCAATTTATCAGTTTTTATATTTATGATTCATGCTTTTGGTATCAAGTCTAAGAACTTTTTTTTATTAAGGTATTATTCATATACACTCTTATGAAGGTTTCACATGTAAAACAATGTGGTTACTACATTCACCCATATTATTGAGTCCCCTCCATACCCCATTGCAGTCACTGTCCATCAGTGTAGTAAGATGCCATAGAGTCACTATTTGCCTTCTCTGTGCTACACTGTCTTCCCCATGATCCCCCACACACCATGTGTGCCAATCATAATTCCCCTCAATCCCCTTCTCCCTCCCTCCCCACCCACCCTCCCCCAACCCTTCCCTTTGGTAACCTCTGGCCCCTTGTTGGAGTATGTGAGTCTGCTGCTGTTTTGTTCCTTCAGTTTTGCTTTGTTGTTATACTCCACAAATGAGGGAAATCATTTGGTACTTGTCCTCTGCCTGGCTTATTTCACTGAGCATAATATCCTCCAGCTCCATCCATGTTGTTGCAAATGGTAGAACTTGTTTCTTTCTTATGGCTGAATAGTATTCCATTGTGTATATGTACCACCTCTTCTTTATCCATTCATCTACTGATGGACACTTAGGTTGCTTCCATATCTTGGCTATTGTAAATAGTGCTGCAATAAACATAGGGGTGCATATGTCTTTTTGAATCTCAGAATTTGTATTCCTTTGGGTAAATTCCTCGGAGTGGAATTTCTATTTTTAGTTTTTTGAGGAACCTCCATATTGCTTTCCACAATGGTTGAACTAGTTTACATTCCCACCAGCAGTGTAGGAAGGGTTCCCCTTTCTCTGCATACTTGCCAGCATTTGTTGTCTCAAGTATACAAACTTTTTGTCTAGTCCTAGAGCCTGAATATTTTCTCCTGTTTCTTTCTAAAAGTTTTATAATATTGCATTTAAGTTTATGACAAATTCTGACTGAATTTTCTATAAGATGTGAGGTTCAGGTTTAAATTCAAATTTTTGACTGTGGATGTCCAATTACTCCAGCACATTTGTTGAAAAGGTTTCCTCTATTGAATTGTGTATTCATCTTTGCAAAAAATCAATTGGTAGGCTAATGTTCCATTGTGTGGACATAGAACATGTATTTATCCATTCATTGGTTGCACATTTGTGTATAGGTATTTGTATGAATATATGTTTTCATTTCTCTTGGATATATGTAGGATTGGAATTATTGGGTCTTATGGTAACTCTGTGTTTTAACATTTTAAAGAACTGCCAAACAATTTTCCAAACTAGCTGCACCATTGTACATCCCAACCAGCAATGTATGAGGGTTCCAATTTCTCCACATCTCTCCTAATTCCTGTTATTACCTATATTTTTGAATATAGCTATCCTAGTGGGCATGAAGTAATATCTGCATATTCCTAGTGGCTTATTATGTTGAGCTTCTTTTCATGTTACTTATTGTACATTTGTGTATTTTCCTTCAAGAAATGTCTATTCAGATTCTTTGTCCATCTTTCACTTAGGTTAATTGTCTTTTTATTGTTGAATTGTAACAGTTCTTCATATATTTTGGATACAATGCCCTTATCAGATATGTGATTTACAAATATTTTCTTCCATTCTGTGGGTTATCTTTTTGCTTTCTTAATGATATAGTCTATAGCACAAAAGTTTTTAATTTTGATGAAGTCTAATTCATCTACTATTTCTTCTTTCTCTTGTGCTTTGGTGTCATATCTCTGAAGTCTTTGCCTAGTTCAAGGTCTTGAAGACTTATTTCTATATTTTCTTCTAAGAGTTTTGTATTTTTAACTCTCATATTTACTTCTATGATCCATTCTGAGTAAATTTTTATGTGTGGTGTAAAGAAGTGTTTCAATCTCACTTTTTTTGCATGTGGATATCTAGCTGTTCAAGAGTAATTTGTTCAAGAGTTTTTTTTCTCCATTGAATGGTTTTTGTACCCTTGTTGAAAATCAATGGACCGTAAATATAAGGGTTTATTTCCAGACTCTCAATTCTATTCCATTGACTATATGTCTAACCTTAAACCAGTACCACACATCATGATTGCATTTTTTGGTAGTAAACACCAAAATCAGGAAGTGTGATTCCTCCAATTTTATTCTCGTTTTTCAGGATAGTTTTGGATATTCTGGATTCCTTTCAGTTCTACATGACCTTTAGGATCAGCTTATCAAATTCCAAAACAAAACAAAACAAAACTGGATTGTTGATAAAGGCTGTGTTGAATCTGTTGATCAGTTTTTGTAGTATTGCCATCATAACAATATTGATTTTGTGCCAATCGCTTTTGACAAATATTCTAAGGCAATCTAACGGGGAAAGTCTGGCCTTCTCAGCAAATGATGCTGGGCCATAGACCTAAATGCAATAGCTAAAACTATAACACTCCTAGAATGAAATATAAGAGAAAATCCTTATGACCTCATATTAAGCAAAGATTTCCTAGATATGACTTCAAAAGCATAATTCATAATAACCAAAATTTGATAACTTGGACCTGAACAAAATTAATCGACCTTTAAATGACACCATTAAGAAACTGAAAGACAAACGCATCAAAGTACTACTATGGATTCTCTTTATTGGTTTTTCCTTAGGGGTGCTTCTTTTTTATTTAGTATCCATAATCAAAAAGAGGGCTGGTTTCTTTGTATTGCCTGTTCTTTAACTCTCTCAATATTCTGTGTTTTAGTCACTGACTTACCTCAGTTGATTCTCCACCTATATGTTCTATTGACTCTTTTTCACTCATCAGTCCTTTTAACGGATTAATTTAATATTAGCGTTTAAGCAAAGTTCAAATGGCTGTATTCGAGCCCCTTATTATAAATATATCCTGTTATCCTCCCATGTTTGTAATGGTGGGCACAGTCTGAATGAGAAATGTGATCTGCATGCTCAGATAGGATAAAAAAGGTCAATTTTTCACAGGTGACTGTTACACTTTGGATTATAATTATAGTCCTTCTCCAAATACCTGTCACTATAGTCACTTCCCAAGTGTCCATCACAATTGGAACATACCTCCTGGGCACAAATTTTGCCCGTAGGCTTTGCTTAAAAATACGGCTCAATAACATTTATTATGGTGACAGAACGTTCAGTTCTGGAAACAGTGATTTTCCACCTATTATGTATTGCTTATGATTAAGCTTCAGTGAATCTCTGCACATGCTTTTTTTTTCTTCTCTAGTTACACTTACCATTTTTATCCTTAATACTACAAGTGATATTTATTCTACGGCCAACATTTTTATATGTCCAACTCCATAGTTTTAACTTATTTTCTGATGAAAGATGCTTTACTGTAGTCGAGTAAGAGTGATAATGTTCAAAGATACTGAATAAGGCCACAGAGGAAGGAGATTCAGTATGACATTCTTTTCAATAAGCTGTACAAAGGTGTGTGTGTCTTACATTGTATTCTTATATTTTTATGATTGAAGATCCATATATGAAATGATTTTTTAAAATCTCACTTGATTTTCACTGTCACTTCATGTTTTTAATTTTGGATGATATTTCTTAAAAGGCTAACCTTACATGGCAGAAAGGTACCTAGCCATGACTTAAGCCAAAAGTAAGATTCAGAATGGTAGCTCCTGGTTGTAGTTTCTTCTGTAACTAGGAGAGCATCATGATAGTGATTTTTATGATGGTGATAATGACGATGACTTTTGCTGTGGGGGGAGAGTGGGCATGTTGTCTTGAATGCCATCCTGGAAATTCTTTTTCAGAATTACAGAGGTCAGAACAATATTATAGAAATGTACCTATAAAATAGACATTGATCACCAGAATAATGAATGCCTACATGCTATGTATTATAGGTATATTGTTTCAAATGGCAACATTTTAAACCTGTCTTTATATATCTCTCTAATATGAGGTCATTCCATTTCAGAGTATACCTCAGTAGAAAGAGAGGAGAGGAGGAAAATTTGTTATTAGTACACAATGCTATGCTGGTAAGTGATAACTCCATCTCCCCATTCCACCACCCGTCACTCCAGGGTCTGAGAGTTGTGGGAGATTGTTTCTGTTGGCTGTACTGTTATCCATCCACTGTATTGTTACTTTTCTCTTAAAACATATATGAGCTGTGACTACAAAAACTTCTATGTTTGTCAACAAAGAGATAATATGAATTATAATGAAAATCCTCAAGATACGGTATTTTTTTGTATGTAGTCCCTGCATGTAATAGTTGAATATTGTGAACCCTTGTTAATAGTTGATCATCAAAATACATTAATGTTTATAACTAAGATCAAAATAATAATACATTATATATAAATGGCAATGGATTGTAGTGAAGTATATTGTGAAATTCTGCTTTTTTTTTTTTTTTAAGGAATAACTGAAGAGGACCAGGGGTTTTATCTCATCCCCTCCCCTAAAATGGTGAGCATGCTGACAGTTGAGCTAGTGCTAGGATTTGGGCCCCAGAACTAAATAGCCTGAGACTTACATTTACTCACAGTCAGTGATGTTGGCAATACTGCTGCCTCATGAGATAGGCCAGATTAATGGAACCAATTTAGACTGAAAAGATTAGTCAATATGGTAGATAATTATTATAGAAAAATATTTCTATTTGACAACAAAAAAATGCTACAATTTTTTTGTATTTTCATCACAAGTACTTAATTGTTCCTCTACCATGTTGATCTGAGGTATAACAAAGTCTGAATTAACAAAATAACAAAAGCAAATATACAGTGTAGAATATTCAGAAAACAAAATTAAGCAAAAAAAAAAAGGAAACATACATAATTCCACCACCCAGAGATAATCACTGTTAACTATGTCTTCTAGGCCCCTAGAGTTTTCAAATGCACCCAAATTTCTCCAACAAAATTGGATTTGCTGTGTATTTGTTATTATATCCTATTAAAAAAAAACTTCGATTAATTCAGGTATCTCTGGACCTCCTTTGCCTTGGGGAGAGATGTGGGTACGGTGATCTCTCCAATTTTTCTGGCTTTTGTCTTCGTCATCTTTGTAGAACATCGAGTGTTGTTCAAATTGCAATTAATTACATCAGAGAATATTCTAGTGGTTACTCCATTTGTTCCTACGGTGATTTTCTGCCTACCTTGTTATGCAGTGTCCAACATCACCATGTCCTACTGGTACTATCACATCCCAACAGATTGCTACAACATTATTGGGCCCACCAGGCTTCGCTATTGCTCCACAGGTCATTGCCACTGATGTCATGGGTCTTGCAGGGCAAATTATGCAGAAAATTCAATGACACAGTGGAGAAGACTACCATTGCCTTCTTTATATTATGGTCTGTTAGAGGGATATTAAATGAATACTGTATACTCCAGTGTTGAAGGGGGGAGAGTAAAACAAAAAAAATGTAATAGTCAAATAGAAAAAAATGGTAAAACAAAGAGTAAGACAGTAAAATGCACTCATTTAAACTGGTACTCATAACAACTGTGTGTTAGCATACTATTGAAAGGCCAAACCATGTGTACCCTCAGACCTTGTGAAGCTGGAGACACTTGCTACTCTGAAGGTGCTGCAGGACCTAGCTCAACACAATAGAAGGGGGTGAACAGAACAACCCTGCGTGATGAGGAGGAGTGACTTCATGTGAGGACAAGATGATACAAGAGGATTTGCCCAATCCAGTTCTTCTCACTAAAATCTCTTCCTGTCCTCTTAACACGGTGGCCAGGTATCTGTGAGGACTCTGCCCTTGTTCTTGGCCTTTTTCACATCTCCCTTTCCTGGGGGCTGCAGGGAGAATACTAGAGGGAAACTTGAGCTCCCTCTGGTGTGTGCCTCCATTAATATAGACCTTCACCTTAGCTGAAGAAGGCTCAAGTGGTTATTTGGAGGTCAGGTTTGATAGCATTTTGTTCTCAGTGCTTTCCAGGGATCTCTGCTAAAGCCTTTATACAGTAACTCACATTCTTCTTCCAGGAGACCAGGTTCCTGATAATAATTTTGCATTGCTGTTTAAAAATACATTTCCCAGGCTTTTCCCCAGAGACTGAAACATAGATGGGGGTTAAGAAGCATTCCAGGAGACATGGGCCATCAGGCAAGTTCAAAAACGCTTTTCTCACAATTGTTATTACATTCCCTTTGTTTGTAGGCCTCCGTGTACAGCCCTGGCTGGACTTTACAATCACCTTGACCTCGCTCTCTTTAATTCTAGTTTAATTGGTCTGGCATAGGGCCTGGCCATCAGATTTTAAAAAAAATACTCTTCTGGTAATTCTAATAGTGTTGACACTTTACCTTAGGAAATGCAAATACCAGATGTTCTGTAGTCAGAGCAATTGTTCTACTATGAATATTCTCTGGAGCATCTAACACAGTTTTCAGATTGTTGAGACTGCCTTTAAAATTGAAAATTTCCAGGAAAACTTGAAATTATTTTTTAAAAATGACTTTTCATGTTTTTTTTTAAAAAAAATGAATTGCCATTTCCTTCATCCTTCATACCTAAACATGTTGGGTTACAAATTGTTGTTGTTTATCTGCTATGCCTCCAGCTTTAAAGGAAAATTGGTCAGGTTTGCTTGTTATGTTTTTAAGTATGAAACTATGTATTTAGACCCATTTTAGGGTTTGGGGGATGAAATAGCTACTATTTAGGTTGCAGCAGCAGGCATAACTTAAAACACGCAAACCCACAATGAGGTGATTTGAGGACTGATTTTTTCCATTTGCTGTTGTTGGGACCAAGTCAAGATTTGTTAGTCTTTGAATGAGCCCTGTGGATGTATTTGCTCTGGCATGGCTAGCCAAACTAAGTCCACCACTTCGGGCAAGACGCTCACTACATTTATTCTTACTGGTTGACAGTTTTATTTGTGGTCCCTATTTAAAATGGAGAAATTGAGCCCAGCCCTTAAACCTTTGGCTTGGGCAAAACTACTTTGGATAAGATACAGAAGGCTGAAATTTTTCCTTAATAAATCTTTCCTTTGTAAAGTTGGCAAACTAACCTACTAAATGGTGGGTGAGTTCAAGCATGTTGTTCAATGCCAGCATGAGCTAGAATTTCTTTACCAGTAAGCACACTAGCTCCTTGTCGCTCACAGTGCCAGTGCTTTTCAGCCACATATCCCAGAAGAACCTCCTTAAAGTTTTGGAGTTTTATAGACATCCATTTGTGTCTTTGGCTTATGTATAGGGAGCCGTATGTGGCTTTATAGGTGCTTGATAAGTGTTTGCAAACTTTTTTTTTTCTAGGTAAAACTTAGAATAATGAGTCAGCAATTAGAAAACATTTAAGAAGAGCCTCACAGTGAACAACTTATATATGTAACAGTGAGAAAGAAAAATCTTCTCTAATTTTTAGAGTTTTCATCCTTGCATTCCTGGTATATGATTACCAGGGCCAAATGGTTTTTTAAAAACAGAGTGAAAATATGTCAGTCACAGATTGAAGGATTTATCAGAGAGGAGACTGGCATCCAATAGGAAAGGCACTAAAGGAGTAATAAATATTGCATTCAATTAAGCATGATTTTTATGTCTTTGTGAGTTTTGCTCATAAACTCCTTTCCCGAACTGTTTCTTTACATCTTTATTGAAACATAAAGGAATAGTCTGGGAAAGGAATTTATGAGTGAGAGTCTCAAATTGTTTTGTTCACATGGCCATATTGGGGTAGCATCCTACATATGCAAGGTTGACCTTCATCTCACTAAAACCTACTGAGCAATTCTTCCCATATTTCCAGACAGGTCCTAGGAGAATGCTGGGCATACCAGACACTTGAAAATTGTGAATCCCTAGGTCCGTTTCCTGATCTTAACAAGGTGACCTGAGAATCTATCAGCTAATCCTCTGCTTTTCATGGACATCAACTGGGCTTTGCCAAACTCCACCCAACAAGTAACTATGGAATATAAGTGGTCTTGATAAGAATCATTCCATGCTCTATAAGTATTTTAAAAGGTTCTATTTCCTATGAGTCAGGCACTGTTCAACTCCATGAACACAATAGATAAGTCATTTTCTGTGTAGAATATATTTTGGGGAATATAGAGGAAGAGAGACATGACACCAAACAGATATAAGAAATGAAAAATATACTACATTAGAAATTGTTAAATGTTATGGAATAGAAATTGTGCAGGGGTAAGGGAGATTCAGGGTGTGGAGGGGATACTAGTTTGTAATGCTCAATAAAATGGTCAGGATAGAAGTCTTTTAAGGAGCTAAATGTGACAAATACTTGAAGAAGGTGAGTGAGAAAGCCATCTAGGTATCTTTGGAGGAGTTTTCCAGTCAGAGGGAAAAGCCACCTTGAAGTATAGGACTGTAATTTTGATGTCTCAAAAGCATGAAAGGAAATCAAGGGTTTAAAAACCAGGTGGAGTCATGTTTAGCTGGATTTTAGGAGGCAAGTGGGGAATTATAGGCAGAAGGCAAATGACTATATGCCATGTGGAGGTATTCAGCCTTTATTCTGAGAGGGTCAGCCCATCTTCCATACAAGGAGCAGTCCATAGACAGAGATCCTTTATATTTACCAAAAACCTTTGAACAGAGGAGATGTTCAGTAAATATCCAATGAATGAAGACATGCTTTGGTTACAAAAAGCTTTTAATAGTAAAGTGGTAGAAAAATTACAAGAAATATAAATTCCTGACTGTGTGTATATAAAAGAATACTGACATTAACCTTAACCAGAAGTTAAAACATTTTTTTACACACACACACAAAAAAATGTATGAGTGAATTGTATGCCTATGAGTAGTTCCCTATTACTGACATAACAAATTACCATAAAGTCAATGGCTTAAAACAGCACAAATTTATGACCTTACAGTTCTGCAGGTCATACTACAGAATGGCTTAATAGGTTTCTTTGCTCTGGGCCTCATAAAACAAAAATCAATGTGTCAGTGACCTGCACTCTTATCTGGAACCTCTGGGGAAAAATCCACTCATAGTAATTTTCAGGTTGTTGGTAAAATTCAGTTCCTTATGTTGTAGAACTGTTTCTTGCTGGCAGTCAGCTGGTGTTTTCCCTTGGCTCTTAGATGCCCTTCTCATTGCACGTGGGCCATTAGCTCTGAGTCAGAAACATACATGGTCAAATCCTTCTCCTGCTTGGAAGCTCTCTGACTTCCTCTTTCTGGTATGTCTCTCTTCTTCCTCCTGTAATGCATATCTAAAACAGATTCCTCTACCTTTCTCTTCATAGACTTATGTTGAGCCAATCCAAGATAAATTCCCTATTTCAAGGTCAGCTGATTAGTAACCTTAATTACATCTGCTAACAGTAACAAGACTAGCGTTTGAATAACCAGGGGTTGGAAATCTTTGAGTGGGAGACATGTTTAGAATTATGTCTACTGGAATAATTATTTCCCAAATATTGGTGGTCTTTCTAGAGTAGGACAGAGCAGAAAACTTGTCCTACATAGGTTTAGGTGGTAGCATAAAACCTATTTTCTAGAGAAGAAATGTCATAGGGGATGAAACTTAGGTACAGATACTGATGGTATAGTGGTGATGAAAGGGGGGGACTCAATTTTTGATGAGTGTTACATTTTAATATGCATTGCATAAAAAAGTAATTTTCCAGTCATATCAGTACTGAGTAAATGAGAAAGCAGTGAATACTGAAAGCCAAGTGGATAGGTGACCATAGTTTGTAGAACTGACCTTCTATAGGCATAGATCCCCCTTGCTGGTTAGTGTTCAGGATAGGGCTTCAGTCTTTAGGTAGTAGAAGGTTGCAGAGGTGGGCATGGGGTATTAGTCCAGAACAAGTCAAAGACAAATTATAGGGACAATTACAGAATGAGAAGACAGAGAATGCATATGTTTAATAATGGCAACTTAGGGACAAGGAGTCAGCTGTGTGTAATCTCGATGTCACCAATTTATGGCTCTTACTTGAAATGTTATTAAAAAAAAAGCCCAACAGTTTCTTAGTGGTGCTGTCTGAATATAAATGCCTAGTCAAATCCTTCTGTCTCTGGGAAATATCCTCTTTCCACCCTTGTAAATAAAGTGACATAATATTTAATACATAATAGGTTAGATATCTTACTATGTTTCAAAGGTTGGAGAAGGCAACATCTCTCAACCAGCTTTTGTTGTATTGACTTGAAATCATTATTGCTTTCTGTTGTTTTACTTTTACCATGCATTATCAAGAATTTTAGGAGATAAAATATGAATGCAAACAGACATTTACAGTTAGAAAAAAAACTTTTTACCCCTCTTAGCTGTGAGTACTTTAAAACATTTGGTTTTGTCCTGAAAGAAGAAGACATCTCTTGGTAACCTAGAAAGAGTCTTGGATCTGGGAGGAGAATCTTAATTGGTCCTTTGGGGACAACATCATCGATAAACCTAGGGAAGCAGAGTGACGATTTTCAGAATGTCTGACTTTAGAGCTCTTTCCTAGGGCACATTTCCTGGTCTCTGCTTGTTTGTCTTGTGGCCAAATATTTTCATGCCAGGTATCCATTCATTATTAGGTGTCTGTGTGAGTGTGTGTATATAGAGAGCAGTTGGGGGGAAAGGTGATAATAACTATGTAGGATTACTCTGTTTTTAGTCACCTTGAACCTCTATAATGAGAAAGTTTCTGCTTCACATTTCTACTCCAGCTAGCTGACCTGGCCAAAACTTAACCTAACAGATGATTGAGTATGGCATCAGCCAAAACCATACTGCTTCCAGCTTCCTGTCCTGGGCTTCCTCTCCTGGTTTATTATATTTCAAGTCTGGTTTTCCTCCAGCTGGCTCACTACCCCAAATATTGCTTTAATTATGATATGGAGAGTCCATAATGTGAGTTAAGTTTCAGAAACATCAGAAATACTTCCCTCTATCCATTCACTGATGGTCTCTGTAAATTACTTAACCTGCATATGAATCCATGTATTTGTACCAAAGGGAAAACAAATGCCTTAATTGATGTTGATTAATATTTTGAATCATCATATAGACATAAAATTCTGTGCATTTTGCTATAGATTATTGAAATTTGTGCCAAGCAAAACATATATCTATATAACAATGATCATGATTAGTGTAGCAGGTAGTTGAAGTAGAAGAAAAACAATAGAAAAAAGACAATTATTTAATTTTTTAAATACTTGAGGGAATAGAATGGGTGTATTGTTGTGATATGTTGTTAGCATTACCCAGATCCAGGTCCTCCTTGGCAGCCAAGTGAGGCAGCCTTACCAAATAACATCTGGGTTGGCAACCCAATGAGTTGGCAGTAGGTACTAAGGCTAAATTTAGGGGTCCATTCTCCGATAATTGACTATAGATCATGCCTATATTCCAAAAATTCAGTTTCAATTATATTCCATTCATAAAAGGCTATGTTTTGATGGTTCAGCACAGCCTACCCAAACTCTGGAGAAATTACTAAATGCTTCTTAAGAGTGGATTAGCGACACAGTTTTCATAGACAGAGGGTAGTGTGGAAATAATGGGCTTAAAAGTGTGAGGAAGATGGTACAACTATCACAAGGCAGCTAGCCCTCCGGACGTTTTCTGGTAGGGTCATCGTATTCTGCTTTGGAGGTCTAGAATGTATCTATTGTCAGGTTACCTAAGCTAAACTAAATTTACAGGCGTTTAAGGCATAGACTGGAATTCAATATTTTGTTGTTTTCAAAACGTAAGTGTTAGTTCCATACAGAGCAGATATGATGTTGGTAAGTTAAAATGTTCTTTACCTATAGGCACCTCAGAGATGCCAAATAATACTGGAAGTTGTGCTTAGTGAGTGTAGTCAGTATAAGCAATTTAACTTTACTCTTCTCCCCTGTGGACAAGGCTTTGCTGATGTGGCCTTAATGTTCTGTCTGAAGGTCAAGACCACTAAAAAGTGTGGGGTCACCTCAGGTCAGTCTCAGTATCTCTTTCCAACTCTTTTTAAAAAATTCTATCTTGACTTATTCTTTTGAGATAACTTTAAAATTATTTTAATAACATTGTCTATTCTCATCTCAAACTTGGTCATGGAATTCATCTCTTGGTTAAGACATTGGTGAATTCCTCAGTCAACCATCGTGTGGTCTTTGTTGATTCCTCATCCACAACCAGTGGAAGTGCCTTTCTGGAATCTGTGAGAGTCATGTTAATCTTATGACAGCACATTTTTTCTCCTTGTTTTTCTTCAGGGTTGAAAAATTAGTTATTCTGAACCATGCTTAGAATTCAATCTCATAACTCCTACTAATAGGCACTTCTACCTTCCACTAGAAAATACAAGCATTTTATTTTATGCATAGTTATAAATCCATTACCACATTTTAACTTGGCTAAATATTAGAAATAACTGCTGTCCATAATCCAAATATGGAACAGATTGCCTTCATAGATATTCACTAGAAGTATGGAAATCAGGCTAGGCAATTTCTTTTCTGGGACTGATAAACATTTCTTTAATCAGAAATTTCCACTGAATCATTTTTGTTTTCATCCTATTGAAAAAATTGCCACATTTGATAGTTTTCATGAAATTATTATACAATATAATAAAGAAAGGAAGTGTGAAAATGTGGGTGGTCATTCACAAAAAACAACACATAAATTTCCATTTTTTCTTTTCTTCTGTAAGAAAGAATTCATTTTAGCATTAAGTTTTTTTGTAATGTGTGAGCTGTAGCTACTGACTGGGAATCACAGTGACTTATTCAGTATTCATTTGTGTCTTCTTCCTTGCTAAAAGAACCCTGATTTATGGAGGAGGCTAGTGTTCCCATCCTCACCTGATAAAATATGATCTAAGCCACACCTGGCATTTCTGTCTCCCTTTCCCATGTGCTCAACTTTTTAGGCTCTATTATACCTGAGAAACCATTTGACCAAATTTCGGCAAATAAGATATAAAGAAAATCCACTGATAGATGTGGGGAAAGATTTTGTTGAAAATGAGAGGAGTATCTGATGCTGCCTTCCTTCTCCCTTTTATTACCTAGAATGTGCAAATGGCTGTTGGAATTGCGGTAGCATATTTTTTTTGCAGTAGGAGGCTGCATGAGGTAAAAATTTCACCATACTAAGTACGGGAGAACAAAAGGATGGGAAAGCCTCTGTCCTTGATGTTATCCTAGGGTAGTCAGCCTAAATCCAGTAGTGATCTACCTACAGACTTCTTGCTACATGAGATAACATAATTGCTATTTAGACTACTATGATTTGGAATACTTTTTTTTCCTACAACATTGCATCCTTAATTGATGAACTAAACTAGCCATGTAATTCTCCAAAATGAATTATTTATAGTGTACCATTGTTATTACCTTTTACTTTGACTCAGAATGTAGACAAGAATTGTTGAACAAATTATCAAGGAACTTGGTGAGTCTTTATACAGTCAATCATTTTTTGAAAATATTTAACTAATAAGAAATAAAGTCTTTTATATTTACATATGCCATTACCATTTGCAGTTCTCTTCATTTTTTGGGGTAGATGAATTTTCATTTACACTATTTTTCTTCCACCTGAAGGACTTTAATATTTCTTATAGTACAGACCTGCTGGTGATAAATTCTTTCGGCATTTGTATGTCTGAAAAAGTCTTTATTTTGACCTTGTTTCTGAAAGATAGTCTCTAGATTTCTAGACTGTTTAATCTTTCAGACCTTAAAGATACTGGTCCACTATCTTGACTTCTATTGATTCTGATGTAAATAGAGTGTCATCTTTAACTTTGTTCCCCTGTATGTAATAAGTATTTTTTTTAAACTTTGGCTCCTTTTAAGATTTATCTTTATTGCTAGTTTTAAGGAGTTTGATTATACTGTGCTTTGGTATACTTTTCTTTTGTTTCTTGTTTCTGGAGTACGCAGGGATCTAATGTGAATTCTCTTTGAAGAAAGATGGTGTGGAAGGGGCATGATGGGCATCTCCAGTCCTTCTTGGCCCGCTATCATCATCATCATATGCCCATACTGTGAGTGTGGTGAGGAGTGTCTGACTACGGTTTGCGGACTCACAAGATCAATCCCTTTTACTGTTTCCTCTCCAAATCTGTATAGGCTCCTTGTGTAGGGATAGGATAGACCTCTAAGTTACCTGGATTACAGTAACTTTTATAATTACATAACTTTTAAAGAGAAAATGGAATACTCCAGAGAGGGACAGGTTTTAATAAGGGTAGGAAGAGAGCATTTATGCAAAGTGGTTTAAACTTGTAGGAGTATTTGATTTTAAAAATGAAGGGCAAGGGAATGCAGTTGTAAGTGAATGCATCTGTGATCTATGATGATGGGTGATATAGAAATAGGATATGATAGATATGGGACAGTGTGTTAGGGTAAAAAGGAGAAGATATCGTTGAAAAAGGCGGTATCCCATTTTATGATGGAGGCTTCAGGAATAAGAATTGCATTTGGGATGGCCCAGCTATGCCACAGCGTAATAGTGTTAAATATTTTGCTTGACACCTTTCACACTGTCAAGTAAATGGTTATCTGTACAATAATTTGACAGACAACCGCAGGATGGGATGTTTTTAGCACAGCATTTTAATAGGTTCAAAATTGGGACAAGTGATTTAAAAGTTCTGCTTTTAATAGTTCTTAATTTTTAGAAAATTCAGGTCACTGTGTTATAAGAGCTTATTTTTATTCAATTTTGATTTGTATTTACCTAAAATGACTTAATTCATTGGAGTAATGAGATGTAATGAATAATTAAAATTTCAAGTAAGGATTTGATTAGTAATGGCACATTTCAGCTCTAAAGAAGTCTATTATTCTCTAGCTGACCCTGTAAATATTATCATCATTTAGAGTTTTTGTTGGATAAACTCCCTTACCCAAAATGTTTTAAATCTCTATATATGTCCACAAAAATAATGTAATTTTTAGTTATTTTTCATGCTAATCTTTAAAATTAGTTGTTGTCTTTTTTGGATATAGGAATATGAGGTATTTAGCTGAATCTACTCTTTAATATAAGCATACCCTGAAATTCCTTCTTGTATAAATTCCTCATTCAAACTTAGTTGAATTTCCTGTTTTTCATCAATGAAGGACAGAATGTCGGATGTGTGACCTGTGAGCAATGTAGATAGTAACTGAAGCAAAGGCTGAAGTAACCTTTATATAGACGGCTTTTTTAGAATCAGAAAATTATGAATGGTAATTTGTAATCTTCCATTGCCTATTTTAACCTGTAAAGTCCTCTATCCTTATTAGTTTTTTCAGCTGGAAAAAGAATCAAACTACAGATAGTATCCAATTTTACTAAATGTAGGTATCTTGAAAACCCATATTCTTAATGATTCATGAAGTAGTATGTCTCATTAAACATTAAACCCACAGTATTATTTCTTTTTTACAGTGTGCAATTTCAGAGGACAAAGTTTCAGAAGGCAACTCAGGATACAAAATTACAATTTAAAGAGATTTATTTATCCCCAAATTTCAGATATCTTCCCTCACCACCCACCCCTGGTCACCACCACCATCTACATAGTTTCTCATTTAGCTTTGGATTAGTTTAACAAAATGGACTCTATAATTTGCATGAAAGGAAGTGTCAGATTTGAGTATGGTGCCCACAGAATGTTCCTGAGAGACTTTGGCCTTTGAATACCTAGTCTTCACAACCCACAGTTCCCAAGTCTCTTTTGTAGTTGGAGAAGTTGTGCTTCAGTCAATGTGCTGTTTTGGGAGGTGCATCGCCCATCTAGGTGTCTTACCAACAGCTCACAGGTAAAGTTACTCTCCAGTGTGTTCAGAGTCGCTTCCCCAGTCTGTAATTCTTCAGAGGTTGGTGTCTCAGCAAGTTACTCTATTTCTGGAAGACTGTTATTTGATGAGAAGTACTGAAAAACCTCTCCTTCTGAATCCCACCTCCTCAGATTCATTCCAGTCATATTCTTAACCTCTTCTACAAACATATAAATGCTATCCTTTGTTATAATATTTGTACTTATTCTCTGATATTGACATCAATTCATTTTAATCACAATAATAATAGCAATAATTATCATTAATAAGCAGCATTATAAAAACTATAATTGCTTATATAAGTATAAAGATCTAAATAATGGGTTTGATTACTGATTTCATGTAACTTTATCCCCTATGCTAAATCTTATTAGAAGATGTCATTTCTGGAATAGAAAATATCTTATTAATATATTTAAATTTTTTTAATTAATAAAAACTTTTTCTGAGAGATTCTGATTCTCTGGGGATAAAGAATGATCATGTGATCACTGAATTCTATTGCTGGAAACTAACAAGTCATTTGGTCCAAAAGGCCCTTTATTGTAAATGAAGAACTCCTTATTTGTTATTAAATACACAAGACTCTTTCCAAGAGGTGAGACTTTTCAAATAATTGAATGCTAATTATTTGTATTCACTGAGATTGAAAATTTATGATTCAGGAGAATTTTTAACAAAGAAATTAGGATCATAATCACTCCTGAATGAACTTTGTTCCAAATGGGTCTGTAGGTCCAGGCTTTTAACAATGGGAGCTGAAATTAGAGAATTGGATTTGCTATAAAGTAGAAGGAAAAACACAGGATTTAGAATTATGGTATTTTGCTTCTGGCTCTTCATTCACCTCTTTTTGTGCAATGGAAAGAGAAAAAGTGTGTGTGTGGCTACACAGGGAGTATAGGGTACATCTCTGTACCTCCTGTTCAATTTTCTGTGAACCTGAAACTGCTCTAAAAACAGTCTACTTAAAAAAAAATCAGTGGTTGTCAAGGGTTAGGTTGAAGGAAGGATAAATAGCAAAGCACAGATTTTTAGGGAAGTAAAAACAATTCTGTATGGTCTCTATAATTGTGGATACATGTCATTACACATTTGTCAAAACCTGTAGAATGTACACACCTAATGTAAACCAGGGGCTTTGGGTGATAATGATGCGTCAGTTGTAACAAATGTACCATTCAGGTACAGGATTTTGATAGTGGAGCATGTAGGGTCTATGGAGCATCTCTATTTTCTGATCAGTTTTGCTGTGAACTTCTCTAAAATGTAGTCTTCCTTTCAAAAAAAGGGAGAAAAAAGTAGGAAAGAACTGATAAGCTTTGTTATTTTAAATTCTAAGGAGGACATGGAACCTTTATACAAAAAAGATTTTCATCACATGATAGGTTAATATTTCTATAATAGAGAAAGAATGAGAATGTTTCTATGAGTAGAATTTAGATGAAGTATGAATCCAAATATTTTATTGTACTTTGGTATATAAAATATAGGTTACCCTTGGCAGCATATATATGTAACAAAATTAGATGTTTAAAATGCTTTAGGAGAACACTGTTGAAGTCAGGGAGAAAATAAAAGGATTCATCTTTGTGGGTCCCATCCTAGTCTATGGCTCAGTAATTTCTATGGTTACAATTGTACAGTTGCTAAATAATGGTTCACAATAAAAAATAATATATTTAAAAATTACTATTTATTTATGTATTCCTCCCTTAATGAAGTGTTTATTGAATAATGGAATACTCAAAGCTTCCCATATTCTTAGGGTCAAAAAGAGATGATGGCCCAGTCTCCACCCTCAGTATCTTACTGTGTCATCAGAGCAAGCACACAATTAAAATATAGCCTAAGGAGTGCTGTAATCCAGGAATAGTACTATAATGGGGATTCTGAAGAAAGGCATGTAAGCCAGACATGGGTAAGGGAAAAGTGTTTTTTCTTTCTGAATAGCCAAGGGTATTTATAACTTTGGACTGACAAATTCATAGGTGTCATTCAGGCATACCTGAGCTCATGTGTGTTTCCCTTATTAATGTGCAAATTCCTTAAAGAATGAAGACCTACGCTCTTTTTCTATAATATCTAGCACAGTGCTTTGCACAGAGCAAGTAGACATGTACGTGAAATAAGGATACACAAAAAAATGCTTTTCTGTTATGCCTGATAATGGGAAAATTCTCAGTAACAGTTTGGTTTCTTTTCACTTGAGAAGTGGTAGATAAAACTGTAGTGGGCATAAATTTCATGTCTTTGTATGATATTACCTGTTTTGTTTATTTCTAAAAAAGAGTAAATCATGAGGAATTTCTCAGGTGTTCTGGGGATTAAAACTAGATTCTTTGGTTTTAATAATGTTGATAGAGTAGTGAGATTTGTTTGTGATTGAATCTAAAAGTAGATTGTTTTTAACTTACATAAAATTCAGATTGCAATCATGAGGAATTTCTTTGATGTGCTGGTGATTAAAATCTGATTCTTTGGTTTTAATAATATTAATAATGCAGTGAGATTTGTTTGTGACTGAATCTAAAAGTAGATTGTTTTTAACTTATATAAAATTTAAATCACATAAGCCATGCAGTTATGATTGTATAAAACAGAGTGTCAGAACTTGCAACCTGTTCTTTTATCTGACTTGTGAACATGTATTAACATGGCCTTATAATGCTATTCAAACACACCTACCTGTCAAAACTCATAGCATGGCCTTATACAATGCCCTATACAAACAGGCCCATCTGTAAAACTCAGACTGTGCTTTTCATTTCTAAAAGCTGTCTAAAATACTATCTTCTCTAGACAATCACCCCTTGGAGTAAATGTTTTCTTCTCTGAACTACCAGTGTTCTTTGGTTCTTTTGTTCATGAATTACTCATCACATTCTATCTTGTGTTTTTGCAGATTTTTATGTATGACGTAGTGCCTAACCTACACTGTAAATTCTTTTCAAGGCTAAGAATATATCTCATTCACTCTGTAGCTCCTGTGGTGCCCAACTCAGGGCACATGATAGGTCTTCACCAAAGTTATAGAATAAATAAGTGGGGAGATTTTGGAGGAATTCCTTAGGTAAAACTGTATATTATGATTAGTTAAAAATTAACTTGAAGATGCTAAGGCAGCTTAAATCATTTTTCCTGGACTTTTGCTTTAAGAATCATGTTCCTCTAACCTAAGTTAATTCTACTATCATACTTTCAGGACCTAAGATTGGTGGTCCAAGTTCATAATCTGAGCTGACTTTATACGAAAAGCTTTCGTTGATGAGGTGCAGATAATAGTCTTTCTCTCATTGTAAGCCCACAGACAAGTGACTGACTCTGTGCTGACCTGTAAGATGATCCACTTGGTTGATAAGAAGAAGAGTGGGTTCCAGATAGTGTGCCAGGACGTGGTATTTAGAAAGAAAAAGACCTTTACAGTAGCTGGCAATTTTCATCATTTATGCTTATTTATTTATATAAAATATATGTATTAATTTATTATTAATAACAACTACTATTATTATTTTAAACCAGAGAGGCAAACGTCCTTCACTCTTTTTCTCTGCAATTTCCAATTGGCTGTTAAGATTATTCAGTAACTTTCTCATATAAAGTATTATACTTTTTCGTTCTAGATATTCTGCTTCATTCTTTTTTATATTTTCTCTGCTGTGATTTACCCCATTCATTCATTATGTTCATATTTTCCTTAAGTCTTTGCACATATCTATAATGGATGTTTAAAATCCTTATTGGCAAATCCCAACACCTGACTTACAGAGGTGGGGAGCTGTTCTACTGTTTGCTTTTCCCCTGAGAGATTCTGGGTTCTGTGGCCTTCTTCTGAAGAATGCTGATTTTTTGTTCTAGCAGGCAGTTAGTTTAATTCAGCTGGGTTTAAATTCCAAACTCTGTCTCCCTGAAATGGGCAGTGACTAAAACCCATCAGTCCTTTCAGCCTTCTCAGCTGTTGCATTTGACACAAAACCTTGAAGTTCCTGTTGGTGGAGGTCATCATGAGGCCATGACCTCCAGTTGACCCATGAGCCTGACTGGTCAGTCAGAAGCTCCTCACCCCCTCCCCTGTCCTTGAAATGCATGTTTCACCCACTTTTCCAGCACTAGTAGCCACCTCCTGGATGCAGCCGTGAGAGAATAATGTGTTCTTGAGGCCATCTGCACTGAACACAGGACTGAACATTCTGGCTGCAGGTGCTGTGCGACATCTCCTTGTTGTAAGTTCCCTTGGTTATTAAACCTGTCCCCTGCAGGTCTGGTGCGGCCTGCCTCCCTCTTGGGTCTATCCTTGCCCTGTGTTTGGGGCCAGCTTCGGTTTTCACCTGGGAAACTCTCAAAATCACAAACCAGCAGTTTCCAATATTTCCCCTAGACTATATCCAGGGATCGGCCAAGATTTTTGGTGGTGCTTAAATGCAGTTTTCAGGATCCCTCCAACTGCAGACTTTTTCTTTGATTTTTTCCCCTCTGAATTTTTAGTCATTTAGCATCCCAAATATAATTTTCATACTTTTGAAGCTAACAAATCTAAGCCTTGGCTTGAGCTTTAGCACCTTAACCTTAATTCCCCTCTTTCAGGTGTTGCCTGCTGGATGTCCTTAAGCAAAAAGCTATGTAAACAGGGATTTTACCTGGTGTAGCTCCTCTCTTTCATCAAAGAGTCAAATGTCCTTCAGTTTCTTCTTCCTCTTGCTCACTTTCCAGCATCTCTCTGAGTCACTTTTTATTTTTTGCTCAGAATTTTGAATAGTCATCTGTAGATAAGTCTAATATGAGTGACTCCATTAGTCTCACAGAATAAATTTAATTATGAATGTTCATATTATGCCTCATCTCTGAAAAGGAAATCTGACACAAAGGGTAAAATGGCTTAAACTCTTGGAGAGTGGCTTTATTATTAGAGGAGACATAGAATTAACCCAGCAGAAATACTCTACTTTCTCTGGGCAGAATTTAAATTTATTGTAGGTTGGTATGTAAATTGAAATTTAACTATTTTTTGATCAGCTTTATATTAACATGTGTTAAAAATAATTGAATATTGTATTAAGGCTAAGGAAGGAAGAAATAATATATCAAGAACACAAACTTGGTCCTTAAGAAAATAGTATTCCAGTTCATAAAGAGAATGCAGAAATGTTCCTCATCTTTCTAGGTCTTCCTCCAGTTAAAAAAAGAAAAATTAACTGAGATTTGGAACATGGAGACAGTGGTCTAAACTTCAGTTCTCCCTGAATCTTTGCACAAATGCAGAGAAAGTAAACCAACTAGAAAGCGTAGCCATCTGAAAACAGCCATCAAAGCTGGAGGGGTTTCTCAGGATCGAATTTACTGTTTAGTGCCTGGGGCCACTGTAGGGTCTGGACCCCAAGAACCCTTCATACTAAAAATTTGAAGGCTCTTTTCCTGGTCAAAACGTTGAACCAGAAGAGCATTCTGGGAGTAGAATCCAAACTGAACAGGACAAGGATGAGTCCAAAAGGAAAATGTTGATTCACACTTTAGGAGATAGCAAACTTTTTCTGTAAAGGACCAGATAGTAATTTTGCAAAAGCCTTATTGGGCTACATACAGTCTCTGTAGCATCAGCTTCCTTCTTTCCTTTTTCCCTTTTATTCTTTTCTTTTTTTTTTTCTTTCCTACAATGTAAATTTTTTTAAATGATTTTTTAATAAAAAACGTGAAAAACAATCTTAGCTCAAGGGCAATACAAGAACAGGCCACAGATCCATACTTGGCCCATAGGAGGTAGTTGGCCTCCCTTGATCTGGGTAAAAATGAGAGAAAAGCAAAGGAAGCCTGTGTCAGAAAGTAGGACTCCATATTATTTAATCACTTTTTGAAAACAACAAAAGAGAGAGCCCTAGAGCCACAATGTTGGAAGAGAGCAGGGCTCATCCCTTTGATCCAAAAGGACCTGAAAACCATTTTACTTAAGATAGAGCAGTGGAAAAAGGTGAGTTGAATCTCACACCAATTTAATCCAGGGAAAAAGAGGGTAAAGAGCACCCGACAGGTTAGGAAAATACTCAAGAGATATGCCCTCCAAGGAGTGAAAACTGTAGCTTAATATTTCAAAACAAAATGCGTTAAGAAGGATGAACAACGTAAACAAGAATGATGAAAATGCAAATGCAGAAATACACTACTCTGAAAAAAACTGTTAGCAAAATGTTTTTTGCATATCTGTGTACACACACACACACACACACACACACACACACACACACACACACACACACTGTTGGTTGAGTGCTGACTTAATTGATAATGTGAGCATAAGGAAGTAGCCCTCTCTGTTTAGTTGCTTATAGTTTAGGGAAGACCTGGTTTTGTACAGATATAATTGAATACTACCTTAATTCTCTGTTCCTTCTCTTTTCAGGTATCTTGTCTAAGAAACAATCTTATCTTCTTTGAAGCCATCCAATGATGGAAGTATGCATTAAAATGGTAGGAATTTATTCTGTGTGGAATTTTATTGAATAGGTCATGATAATAGAAATAATATTTATAATTTCGGAAGTTAGCATAAATAAGCAAATTGTACGGCTGAGATGGATGTCATTTCTTACTCCATTGTTGTTTTGATCAAATCTCAGGGGTGATTAAATCTACTGAAATTTATCAAATTTATCATTTATCTGAAAGATGACCTTTTCTAAACTACCTAGTGCACTTAATCCATTATACGAATGTACACCATTCTGGGAGGAAAGGATTTCCATTTTTCTAATATTACCCTTCTTGCAATCAATGTTATCCTCAAGAGGATTTTTGTTTCATGGACTAGATATTCTTTGTAAATTCTCAACATGACCTAATATAAAAATCAATGCATCTTTAGGTAAGTTCATTTCTATTATTAGATCTCACTGTAGCTTCATGCTAACGTGTTTTGAAATATAAGCAGCACCCAACCACAGGGCACGGCTCTTTCCTGGTAATGCATTAAATTTCATTATGGTAAAAACCATTATAACTACAATAAAATCCACCACAGGTTTAAAAAAAGTCCCTCAGCTCCAGCTGACTACCAACGTTTGTGCTTTAATGTTCTCATTACAATATTAGTGTTAATTAAGTTAAAAAGTGCTTTTGTCCAGATCATGCCTCTCTTCATGCTCTCCCCTTATGAAAACTGAATGCAGATTTTTCTGGCTCAGCAAAGATGAAAGAAAGCACTTACTGTGATGCTCCAGTGAGGGGTGTAGTGAGAGGGGTAAATACCTTCTTGGGAAGCCCACAGCAAAAGAGGGAGTGAAGCAGTGCACGTTGAACTGCTTACATGATAAATTAACATGAACATTTTATTTCATGGAGTGAAGAAATGATGATTAATTCTGTATCTTGCACATTCATGAAGGAACCTACCCAATTTAAAGAATAGGTGCCAAAAGAAGTCCGAAGGCATTTGAGAGATGTTTTATTTCAGTCCGATTCTAATGAGGAGGTGATTAATTGTCCTGCCGCTTGGTTTCCTAGCCATAATTATTAGAACATTCCAGCACAAGGAAAGAATTTAGACACTCTTTGAAGTGGTTGCAGGAGGATTTGCCTTGGGCTGTAATTTTTCTAGAATCTAGAGTACACAGAACGCTTAAATGATGGTGCGTTTTCCATTGATCTTACTTTCCCATCAGAGCACAGCTTTTCATAATCTTACATGTATTTGAAGCTGTATGGCTATTGATTACCCACGTTTTTCATTAAAAACACCTTATTTTCATGTTCTAGACTTCTTTATTATGTACATAACTGAAATAGGCATCTTATGTTTTTCAGTTTTAGCAGAGCAAGAACAACATAGTTTTTGCAGCAAAATACATACTCAGGAGAGGTGTAAGTCAGCAAGTTTGCAGAAATTCTTTGGGCCTGATCACAATGCCAGTCAGAGTGGAGCTCTCACAGTGAGTTGGAAAGTGTTGTAGAGGCACTTATGGGACACAGTGGAGAAAATAAGCCTTCAAAGCTTTATGGTAATTCCAATACCTTGTTTGAAGTATTTCCAGACGTTAGACATGCAAAAAATAACTACGTATAAAAATAGTCGTTAAAGACAAGTAAGTCATTCTTGGGTTGTCTACCAATTTGGATAATAAGAACTCCTATGTCCTTTGATTAGTACTAATTGCAGTTTTATGCCACTGATGAAAATATATTTTTCTCATTTGTTAGTGTCCTGTTGTTAAAATTATATAACATCATCTTGAATCTTAAAAGCACACGTATACAAAATGGGCTTTAGATTTCCATTGCTGGATGCAATGAGCAGCTTTTTAACATTACACGATCTGTTGTTTAAGGGAAAAACATTGTGGAAATCATAATGCTAATGATAATCACTCATGGGAGTCATGGTGCAATACTTTTTATCCTCCAACATGGCTGTTTAAAGTAAAGAAAAAGTCCCCATGGCTGTCACAAGAGACTGGTGAGTCTTCTCATGATGCAGTGGAGTGAAAGTGGAGAGAAACTCTTGCAGTGTCTTTAGGACTCCTTTGTTTTAGGCTTCTCTGAGGAGTGGTGGAGTTTTCAGTGGCTATCCCTTTTTGTCTTCTCCAGCTTTGCATCACAATGGGCTAGCAAATTTTCCAACGTTGTATAATTTGTCTTGATCCTCATGAACAAATAAATGAGAAATAGCAAAGATTATTGATATCTGTTGCAAGTCTATAGAGCACAAAAGCTTGAAGACTATAGTGCATCTAATGAGAAACCAAAATGCTGCAAGACTTCCAGGAGCTATCTGTTTGAGGGGACTTTTTTGATGGAAAGAAGATAGGAGTAGACACCAGGAGCACAGTGATTTTAATCCTAATCTGCCAATCACCAATGATGTGAGCTTGGGAAAGGCCCTCCACATTCATGGTCTCTATTACATAAAGGGTCAAACAAGGGGATTTCTCAGGTGACTTTCCATCGTAAGGTTCTGTGAGTGGTTTTTATCCATTGTATCGATAAAACATTTGTATATTTTAGCTTAGAAGAAGAGATCACATTTTTAAAATGCAATTCACCCAAGGAAACTTATATAGAGGTAAAGATACAGACTAAAATAATTCTAGAGAGTTAAACCATTTCCCTCCATGTCTCTTCTGTACTCTTTAGAGACATGTTTAAGAGGAAAGAAGACCAAGAAAAGTACTGTTTAGTTATCCATCTTTCAGTGTCAGAGAATTACTGAACATTTTGAAGGTGTTTTCCACCAGGATTCTTGTCGTAGAATGTTATTAAATTCATTATTTTTCTGTAAAAGGAACAACTTTTATGCTAATCCATGTTCTCTGTTCAATTACTGGACAAAAATCTTAGCTCTTCGATAACAGGCCCTTCTCATTCTATTTTGTAATTGCAGTAAGGCATCTCTGAGGATTTATCTCGACGCACGCCAGCAGTATGTGGCCTTTTCTTGAACCCATCAGAATTGTGACTTTTCTTTGAACTCTTGGCTGCTTGGTGCTACTGACCTTGTTGCTCGTTTATAACTTGAGTGCCATTTATCACTCCCAGACTTACAGATATCGTCGTGGAAAGAGACTGAATGCAATCATTCATGCCATTGCTTCTTTCTCGTGGTGCCTTCTTGCTTCCTTCCTTACAGGATAACTGATAGGAAGAGATTAGTGACAAAGCTGTAATTCTATTGAGGGATTGTGATGTAACGGTATCATAAAGCCTGAAGTGAGACTCCAGAGGTTTGAGATCACGAATTCTGAGATTAAGGTACAGCAACCACAGTCAATCTCTGTCAGTATGTGTTTTGTGATGGTTTGTAATCTGCCTGTAAAATATTAGCTACCTGTAGAAATACCTTTTTTTCTAGTTTTGACTTTATTATATAGCTTCTGCAATTTCAGAGCTTAAAAGAAACATTGATTTTTATTTTTACAAATGCATGCAGACATTTCAGAGACCATTAAGAAAGCTTGCTCTTTGATTTGGTGATACAGGGTTTTTTTCTTTTTTAAATTGAGGTATAATCAACATTATATTAGTTTCAGGTGTGCAAAGTGCCGATTTGCTAGAGTGGTTATACATGTTTTAATTCTGAAACTTTTTGTAGGTTTCTCATATCACACCTGAAATATTTAGGTTTCAACACTTTGAAATTGAACTTTTCATGCATGTGTGAAATTGTAAAAGATAATTTACTGAGGTTAAAATTCGCATAATAAATGGAACCATTTCATAGTAAACAATTCAGTGGCCTTTAGGCCCCTCATAATGTAGTACAACCAACAACACTATCTAGTTCCAAAATGCTTTTGTCACCCGAGGAACAGCCTCATGACCACTCAGCCACTTCTCCCCACTCTCCCTACTGCCCAGCTGTATGAGTGAAATATTCAAAGTAAAAGGCAAATGAACTGACTTCACATTTTGATTTTGTTTACTAAACACTTAGAAGGGATTGAAGTCACGATTTTTGAGTCATCCATATCATTCAGTCAACTTCTCTCATGAATCGTTTTTTGAGGAGGAGGTTGTCCAGGTAATGAGACTGTGGAGGGTATAAACAGATGATATTTATTAAGTGTACCTAGGAAGCTAGTTAAGCTGGTATACATGGATTTCCTTCCTGTAGGATTTTACAGAAACCTTTCAGATGTGAATAAACTCTCCTTCCTTTTAGTTCGGAGCCCTAGTACACAGCATTTCCTGAGAGATACTTATTTGCCTCATTTTTCCTGGAGCATTGTTGAGACCTACTCTTTGTCAAACAATGATCTAGGCCTAATTATGGCATTAATGGAGGATGGTATCAAGAAATAGCAGATTTTTACTAAAAGGATTTTAAAAATATGAATCAGATTTTTAAAGCTCCTATTAACATCAAACAAAAGGCTGGAATTCAGGATTTCTGGCATTTTTTCTACTACATAATAATAGTGGTTAACATTTGTAAAACATTTTTATGCACTATTTGTATTTCTATCAATAACCCCAAAAGCTAAATGCGTTTGTCCTAATTTTATAGATGGATAAACTGAATGCATGGATGAATTATTTTATTTATCATAAGTAAATAAAATTTAGCCATATCAAAATATCTTCCTTTGGTAACAAATGATTTTCCCAGTAACTTAGTTATAAATGGTGGAGTAATGATTTAAATTTAAATGCCTGGGCTTACAAATCCTACAGTCCTTCTTTTTATTCTGCAACATCACTGTGTAAGCATGAGCCTGGAACTTTAGTGTCTGGGCCTTCGTTTTCACATTCATTAAAAGGAAGAAACTGGATTATCTCTAAATTCTGTTCTAGCTTCAAAATTGTGTTGTTTAAATCCTGTTATTTCCTAGCCTATCTAAAGGCTTTAGTAAAAATAGAAATTTTATGTTCCTATATCAGGAACTCCAAGATCTCAATAAAAATGTTAAAATACATTTCCAAATAAATGAACAATTATGACAGCTGACCTTTATACAAACAAGCCAGAACTCAGAATGAGTTATAGAATCAAGAGAAGAACTCTGCTCTGCTTTTATAAATACAGTTAAGACCAATGTAAATACCTGACTTGCCTTAAACACTAGGGTTTCTTAGACACAGATTGAGGTTGTAGAGAGGGCTTGCGTGTGTTTGCGTTTCCCTTGCCTATCCTTGTTCAGCAAATGAAGGAGTCAGTTCTGGGCCCCCGGTCTGTATCCAGGTGGGAGGGGAGAGAATGTCAAAATAGATCCACCGTGTTTAAATCAGCTCATTTGTTATTTTATTAGAGTAAAAGATTAGAATGAATAGATTTGGTCAAGTCTTAAGTGACCAAATGGATTTTTTTTCCCACCTTTAAAATATTTTTTGCCTGTTTACAAAGACCAGTTTTTTCTCCCTTTTTCTACACACATGCATCTTTAAAAATTCTTGAATTTCCCCTTCCCTCTGCTTATGATAAACCTTCTTAAATTCACAGTATCATATGCATATTAACACTTACAAAGAAGTTTTCATAAGCTTTTTTTTCTATAGTTTGTATTAATTACTATGATCGTGCTACAAAATAATTTTTCTTTGCTTTGAAAAATTTCAAATATATACCAAACAAAAAATGATTTCCAAACTACATATCTCACATTACCTCGCCTTTCACCCTGATATTCTGGTATCTTCCCTCAGCCTTATTCTATATTGCAAATCACTGAGCAATTCTTTTTGCAGGATAGACAGTAAATTTTTGTTCTCATTTCAGTTTCATAAGAAGACTCCTCTCCATTTTTCGATGAAGAAACTGAAAATAGAGTGTCTGCATAGAAAAAATCTATTCGGTAAGTCAGGCTGTAGCTTACCTGGATTGCAGTAGGAGTGGATGTAAAGGCACAGAGGATTTAATTCTTTCAACATTTACAGCTACTAGAAAATAACAGACTTCAGACCTTTTTTTGGAGACCAGTGGGCTTTAATTTCCCATTTAACTTTATGGTTATTAAGAGAGTTGCCTTTGAAAAAATGGAAGCCTCGTAACTTTTCCCCCAATCCTATCTTAATCTCTTGCTACTTAGTCATTTGCTTTTGAGTCAATTGTCTTTTCTTCAGTTGTTAACCAGAGTTGGCCAGTTAAATTCTCGCTGTCAAATTCTCGCTGTCAATTTCTGGGCACATAGTAAAAGCAGTCCTCCAAAATCACTTGAGTGGACTTCATGAAATCTCACATCTTTTGCAAAATTTGTTATTTCACTTAACCACCAGTTCCCACTGTCAAGATTGTCATGACTTCTGACACAGAACTGACAGATTCATTCCATTAAGTGGTTAGTATGATTGTCAGGAATGGAAGGCAGTAGCATCAGGTGGAAGAGAAAGTTTTGCATAGAGACTAATTTTTAAGTCATAATTTTATGGTATATTTATTCAGATATGTAGCTTTATGACAGTGCTGGGTGAGAAAAATAAACTTTTATATGTCACAGACACTTTTTAAACCACAGATTCTTCTGGAAAACAACTTTTGTATAGGTAATACAGTTTGTTCTTCATTTTTGAATATTTTATTCCTAATAAATTGCTTCTCTTCTTGGATATTGTACCACTACCCAGATTAAGCATTCAATTCCAATTGTGAGCCCATGTGAATTTATCCCTCATCCATCCCCGGGGAGGCATCAGAAGTGAATATACTGTTAGGGTCACTAATAACTACTCTTAAATATGTCCTAGGGCTCATGGCTTACTGACCTTAGAATATGTCATATACTTCATATACATAGTCCCGGATTTGGGCCTTCCTGTCTATGGATAGACAGCACTGCCCCTCAGCAGCACCTGAAGGTCTCTGAAACCCACTTAGGGACATGCGGCTGGTTCTGACTTAGAGAATGGATCTGTGGAAGGACTCATAAAACCTGCATGATTTATCCAAAGCAAAAACTAGGATATTGCCCCCTCTGGTCCTTTCTATGTGATAGAGGCAAATAAGCTATCCTCACTTTTCACTAGAGGATGTTTATTGAAATTGTCATGACTTATTTCATTGTGATGAAATCAAAGTGTTTGATGTTTTCCATAGGAACAAATATAATGGGTGGTAGATGTGTTTCTGACCAAGGACCCAACATAAAATTAATCAGAGCAAAACATACAACTATAAAAACCTACAATAATTTAAACCAGTAAAATCTTGCTCAAAATCATAGAATAGGGAAAAATATACAGAACATATCAGTTATGTATAAAAAACCTTCTATTATAGATTTGACTAAAAATGTATAGCTAGTTGGGACAAACACTAAATGACTGTTTTATTTGCTTTCTTAGAAATTAGAAAGTATTCTTTGATAGGATTTGTTTTTTTCATCTGGCTTTAAAAGCTATCCAGGGAAATTTGAATCAATGTCTTATTTTTCTTTCCATACTTTTTTCCTGCAGCGAGCAGATGTGTTTTGCAAAAATAATCTACAGTTTCTTTTATTTTGCCAAGCAGTGTATCATGAAATATTGAGTGAGACTTCCAAGGGTGTGAAAATTGAATAAGGGCAATGGTGACATTTACTTCAAACACTTAGATTATGGACAGTTTGGGCCTCATACAAGAATAGTCAGGGAAAGTCCCTTGAAGCAAATTTTTGTGCTTCTTCATGGAGGCAGTGTCAGCGTTGCCTATCGCCCTCTTTGGAGGTGTGGTGATTTAAGGAGGCTACCACGACAATGCGTCTCTGTAGGCCCTGGCCTTTCTTCCTCTGCACCCTCCTAGCAGTTGAGTACCTCAGCACCAGTTCAGTGTTCATGTGCTTCCCATCTTGGGGTGGGCTACAGAGGGTTCTCTGTGACTGGCCCTTATGAGCCATAGCGCTCTGCTCATCTCTCCCGGCCCTCCACCGCCATGTCCTCTCGAAAGCAAAGGCACACTCCTTGTCCAGCCCTAGGACCTGTCTTACTCATCCAGACATACTCCCTCTAAGGAAATGATTGCTGCACAATAAAAAATGTGGGGAATATGAGACAGCTTCAGATGTCATTTTACATGCTAAACGACTGAAGTGTGGAAAGAATAAAATATATTAGAAGCCTTGTATGAAAGATAGATTACTAGACTAGAATTCAAAAAAGGTGTTTTACTGATGGTTCTGCCACTGACTTGCTGTGTATCTCTGGGAAACTATTTAACCACACTGATTTCATTTTCACCTGTAAAAAGTGAACCAACTTTAATATTCATGATTCTATGTGTATAGATGGGATTTGCCTTTGTTTCCTTATCCCATAACTGGCAAATGCCAAACATACAGACTGGAATAAGTATATATGAATAATAATTTAGACATTCTCTTCTTAATTGCCTTATAGAATTTTTTGTCTTGTTTATATAAGTCATATTAGTTAAGTAGGACTCTCCAGAGAAAACAAAACCAGCACAAGATATATATATATATATAAAGAGATTTATGATAAGAAATGGCTCATATGATATTTCCAAATCTGTAGTCAGAAGGCGGAGCTGACCCAGTCCAAGTCCAAAGGTCTGAGAACTAGGATTGCTGGCAGGCAGGTTTGAGGCCCACGAAGAAGCAGTGCTTTAGTTTGAATCTGAAGACAGGGAAAGACTAATGTTCTGCTCTCAAGCAATTAGGCAGGAAGAATCCCTCCTGCCCATAGGAAGGTCAGTATTTTTGTTCTGTTCAGGCTTTCAGCTGATTGGATGTGCCCCACTCATA
Source organism: Smutsia gigantea (assembly GCA_032199065.1). Taxonomy (NCBI): domain Eukaryota; kingdom Metazoa; phylum Chordata; class Mammalia; order Pholidota; family Manidae; genus Smutsia; species Smutsia gigantea. Next base: position 101,186 of record JAVSCE010013924.1, read on the forward strand.
TTGGTGAGAATAATCTCCTTTACTCAGGCTGCTGATTCAATGTTAATCTCACCCCAAAATACCTTCACAGACACACCCAGAATAATGTTACAAATATATGGGCACCCTGTGGCCCAGTCAGGTTGACCTACAGTTAACCATCCACACCAGTCAAAAAGGAAGTACTGTATGTAGTATGCGTTTGTTCCTCGTCATTAGGGTTAGATGTTAATATCTATTTTCCAAGATACTTGAATATTTTGAGGAAATAAGAACATCAGAATCATATGGGTCACCCTGAACCCTCATCGTACTCCAAAGCATCCACAATTGCTACTGTACATGAATAGGTAGATATTGGGAAATAAGGATGCTAAATAACTAACTGGAAGAGAGATGGTGAAGTCAGGGTCAAAATCTTGGGGTCATGGTTGTGTTGTGAGGCTTTGAACTTTTGCATATTTTTACCTTTAGTCTTCCCTACCTATGAACACTGATTTATTTTCCAAGAGTCACCTCCAATTTTCATCTGTCTTGTGATGCCTCCCTTTTAAACTTACCAGCTCAATTAGTTTTATTTTCTTTTTTTTCTATAACACAAACGCATAGTTACTGTGAAACAAAAGACAGCTCAACTGCAATTGTCATGATCTGAGTCCTGTTCCACTCATGACAGTCACTAGAGCATTTTTAGGATAAGGCTAAGGGACAGCCGTTTTAGAGTAATATGTAAATACTTTTTGGAAAATTTGATATGACTAGTGAGAAATTATAGACTCTCAATTGGACATTTATTTTTAAGAATGGAAGAAAATGTCACATAAAACTCATGAAATATGCAAACAAAAGCAAACAAAAGGCAGGAATAAAATTAATTGAAAAATTTTGGACAACAAGAAGCAAATTGTAACAAAACATGTTCAAATCATACCTAAAATAGCAATTTATTAGGAGAGAGAGATTTTACCAGGGCAAGAGAATGAACAGCCAGAATTGTTAGATAATCAAATTAATGAAAAGAAATGAGTCATACGAGTCCATTGGAAAAGACTTAAATTTATTGCTCATTGGATATGATTATTGACTTTGATGAGCATAACTCAAACTCCTAATGACATCAAAGTAATGAAGATATCTGACAGGCTGGTTAAGAAAAGTTGTCAACTCCGAGTAAGTGAGATAGTCAATGTACATTTGAAATGCCAGCAATCTTATTTATATGAAAGAAAGTTGATTAAAATTTTCCCAAATTGGATAACAATCCTAAATATTTTCAGAGCATTGCCAATAATAGGTTGTGAAGATAAAAATTTCCTGAGCTAGAAATACTGAAAAACATTTCAATGATTTATACCAGAGAAAAGACTGAATTAGCTGATTTTGCAAAATAGGTAATATTTTCAACTTTTAAAATTTTGCATTTTTTCTTGATTTATTTTCTGATTCTAAGTATGTGTCTGACAGAGCATGGGGTTAGTCTAGAGAGATACCCCCTAGGCAGTTCTCTGAGTCCTCTGCTTTCACTAGTAAGAAGATTGAGGTATTTAGATGAAAGCCATTATATCATAGCAATTCATTTAGGATAACTTGGAAAATACTGATTTGAGAAGTACAGATAATCAAATCCTTCAATAAAAGCATAGCTTTGGCTTAGACAAGACATTTTTAAAAGTGTTTGTTTCTACCCTTTCCCAGTTATGATTAAAAACGTAAAATTCTATCTCAGAAATAATGATGACCTTTTGAATGTGAAGAGAAGTTTCTATCAGAAAAGCCTTACATTTCAATTTTCTTTTGACTTTGAGTGCAAATCCTAATTGAACTCTAACAAGCTCCTCCCTTAATTTAAGAATATACTTAGGTGTTGGTAGAATTAGTATTATAATTGATTTTTCTACTTTTTAAAATATATCTGGAGCATACAGTTAGGGTGGTCAGTACTTTTGGTGATGAAGAGTTTAAAAACAAAATACAAACTAAAAGAACTCTGACTCTTGCTTCAGTGAAGTTGAGATATTTTCATTTTCAAAGAGGAGAAAGTTCATACTGTGAATAAATTTAGTTTATTCTGTGTGCAAAGCAAATAAGTTTCAGGAAAAGAATGCTGATAAACTCAAACATGTTTGAAATTCAGTCTTTTAACAGAGTGGTGGTATTTTTCATTGCAATGACAAGTTAAGTGTGAATTCATATTGTAGGTGTATAATAAAACTAAATACAATCCTGCCATTTCCTTAAGACTAGACATGTGACTCTAACAAAATTTCTTTAAATTTATATTATGACAAGTTATATTTTTCTCATTATTTTCTTTAAATATTGTGCTTTGGCGTATGGAGTTAAAATGATGTCCAAAGAGAGGATTTCCTAGTTTCTTTCTTTTAAAAAATTATTGAAATAAAATGTAAAAATGAGTAATTCAGGTAATATTTATTTCTGGAAAGCTTTTGGCTCATCCTCACTTACCTGTGCAGACTAACATAGGCTTTTTAAATGAGCCTTCCAATTTTCTAACAGTTCAGTAGAGGATATGACGACTTTTGAACTCCTCCAAAGGAATACATCATAGAGAAGAAAAAAAATTGCTACTTGAGTGCTTGGTTTTCAAGACGGGGGAATAGTAAAAATCTAGAAAAGCTTCTCAATGTCCCACTCTAGAGATATTCTCCTCTAGTGTATGCTCTTCATCTAGATGTTAAAAAGTAAACAAAGAAACATTTTCTCTCTCCACTTGCAAAAGCATTATTTTTTATAAGTCTTACTCACTCAAATATTTATTGAAAGCCTGACACTGTAAGTGCTAGACACCATAGTATATAATAGGAAGGATATGAAGGAACAGATAAAACATCCCTTGCCTTTGATTAACTTGTGGTCTAGTTTGGGGGAAAATACTATGATAAATGCTAATATGTTAAGAATAAAGCACTATAGGAGCAAAGTAAAAGATTGAAGTGTTCATTACAGAGAACGTTGAAACTTTTCATTGATTTATTCAACAAATACATATTGAGTACCGACTACATGCCCAATATAGTTCTAGGCGCTGGGATTGACACTGTTGTATAAAACAAGCTGATTGGACTAACTAAGTGACATAAGAGGCTCCTGAACCCAGCCCATGCACACCCGACCCAAGGACACACCAAATGCACAGCTATTCACAGAGCAATTATCTGTAAAAGAAATCCAGAAACTAGTTGAGTGACTCCTACACAATGGGCAAGTGAGAAAAGCTCACTTCACAATGGATAGACAAAGCTGAACACATTTTCACCAGAAGTCCCATCCCTGGTACAGTGCCTGCAAGAGACTCACTTCAGATGTAAGAACACACATGGTCTGAAAGAAAAGGGATAGAAAAAGATAACTGGTGGAAATGGAAACCAAAAGAAAATAGGGGTACCTATACTTAGATTGGACAAAACAGACCATAAGCCAAAATCTGTAACAAGAGACAAAGGCCATTGTATGATTATTAAAAGGTCAATTCATAAAAAGGGTATAACATTAGTAAATGTTTATGCACCCAACATAAGAATACCCAAACATATAAAGCAAATAACGGAAGTGAAGCAATGCAACAATAGTACGGGGGCCTCAGTGCCCCACTTTGAACAATGGATAGATTATTCAGAGAACCCAGTAAGGAAACATGGGACTTAAACTACACACTAGACCACATGAAATTTACAGACATTTATAGATCATTCTATTTCAACAGCAGCAGAATACACATTGTTCTCAACTGCATATGGAATATCCTCCAGGATAGATCATCTGTTAGGCAGCAAAAAAAGCTTTAATAAATTTAAGAAGATTGAGGTCATACCAAATATCTTTCTTGACCACAGTATGAAGTTAGAAATCAACTACAAGAATAAAACTGGAAAAATCATAAACGTGTAGAGATTAAAAAACATGTTCCTGAACAACAAAGGGGTCAAAGAAGAAATCAAAAGAGAAATAAAAAAATATCTTGAGACAAATGAAGATGGAAACACAACATCCAAACTTATAGGATGTAGTTAAAGAAGTTCTGAGAGGAGGATTATAGCAATAAATGCCTACATTAAGGAAAAAGAAAGATCTTCAGTAAACAACCCAACTTTATATCTCAAAGCTAGAAAAAGAACAAATTAAGCCCGAAGTTAGTAGAAGGAAAGAAATAATAAAGATCAGAGTGGAAATAATAGAGAATAAGAAGACAATAAAAAGAGGTTAATGAAACTAAGAGCTGGATTAAAAGAAATAAAATGGAAAAATCTTTTATGTGGAATTTTAAAAAAAAGTAGAACTCTTAGAAGCAGAATAGAAAAACAGGTTGCTAGGGGCTGGGGATTGGAGGAAATAGAGAGAGGTGGATAAAAGCGTTCAAACTTCCAGTTTGTACTTTCAGTTTTGAGATGAATGTCCTGAGGATCTAATGTATAACTGTGACTATAGTTGGTAACACTATGCTAAGAAAGTAGATCTTAAATGTTCTCACCAGAAAAGGTAGATATGTGAAGTGATGGATGTATTAATTAACTGGATGGGCAGAATGCTTTCAAAATGTATACATATATTATCACATTGTAAACTAAATATCTTATAATTTATCAATTATATCTCAATAAAGATGAAAAAAATCATTAACGTCTTAAAAAAAAAAGCCAAAAAACAAAACGAAAAATTCCTGCTCTCATGGAGTTTTGCATTCTAACGGGAGGAAGAGTCACACAGTTAAACTGATAGTACAGCAGATGGTGATAAGTTAGTAACTGCCATGGATCAGGAAACTGCTACACAGGGAGGGGTTATAGAAAGTGTGAGAAGTATTAAAATTTTAAACAGTTTTGGCCAGCTAAGACTATTGAGCAAGACATGAAGGAAATGAGAGAGAAACCACTGGAGATACCTGAGCATATTGGGGGAGCATTGCAAAACCATTTCTACCAAATGGAAGAGCCCAATATAAAGGCCATGATGTGAGATCATATGTGTAGCTTCTAAGAACATGGAGGAGGTGGCTGGAGCAGCATGCGTGATGGGAGAGCATAGGAAATGGATTTAGAGAGGGAATAGGGGGTCGAATCACATAAGATTTATACACAATCGTGAATCTTTGAATTCAGTTCTTAGTAAAATGGAATATAAAATTATTTGAGTAAGGGAAAGAAATAATATGACACGTATTGTAAAAAGGTTTCTATTTGGATGTAGACAATAAGAAAGGAAAGAGATTCACTTAGAAAGCTGCTGCCATGATCCCTGTGAAGGTGATGTTAACTTGGACTAGGGTGGAAGCAATAGAGATGGTGAGAAGTGGCTGAACTCCGGGTATTTGTAGAAGTAGAGTCAACAGGGCTTGCTGAAGGAATGAAAGTAGGGTGTAAAATAATGAGTGATCCTAGATGATTCCCAGGTTTTTGGCCTGAAGAGCTAGAATGATGTGGACAATGAGATGGGAAAGACTGTATACGGAGCAAGTCTCCATTAATCAAAGGAGTTCGTTATCATACACATTAAGTTTAAAATGCCTAATAGATAGTTAACTAAGATGTAGTATTCAAGGACACACAGCAGGAGAGAAGAGCTAGAGATTTAAATTTATTGGTTCTCAATATATACATGCTATGTAAAGCTCTAAGTCTGACTGATAGCCAGAAAGGGGATGAGCAGAGAAAAGAGAGGAGGTGCAATGTTGGCCACTGAGCACACTCTCAGCTGGAGCTCGGTTAGAAAGGAGAAGCTTGCAAAGGGAATTAGGGGGAATAGCCATGGGAAACTTTATCCTAGAAGAGAAGGAAGAAAGTGTGGTAATGAAGTGAGGAGTGATCAGACCACTGCCACCAAAGGTTGCTGAAGCATCAAATCAAATGACGATGGAGAATTAGCCATTTGATTTGGAATCATACAAACTGTTGGTGACTTTGAAATGAACAGTTTCAATGAAGTGGTAGTAGTGGGGAAAGTGCCAGAGAAGATGAGAAGAGAAATTAGAAACAGCCAGTCTTAATCCCTTGTTGAGGAGTTTTGCTATCAAGAAAAACAGAGAAATGAAGTACTGATGAGAAGGTGTTGTGTGATTAGGAGAGGTTTTTGTTCTTCATTTTTAACAGATGGGATAAACGATGGTTTCTCTGCCATCCTGAATATTCAGACAGAAAAATTACTGATTCAGGAATGGGGATAATTACTCTTGGTAAGTCTTTGATTTGGTCGTAACTTTCTTTCACTGTAATGTAAGGATGTCATTTTTGAGTCTCGTGACTGAATTTTGAGTCTTTTAGCAGCTTTTTGATTTGTGGTTAACAACTAAGGCAGTGGTTCTCAATCTTGCCTGCCCAGTGGAATCACCTGGGGTCTTAAAAGCAATCAATGCCCCAGCCCCACCCCAGGGTAGATAAATGAGACTGATTCATCCCACAGTTTCTGAAAGCTTCCTAAGGGATTCAGATCTACAAGTAGCTTTAAGAACTTCAGAGGCAGACTTACTAGAAAATAATAGACAATGAAGATAATAAAATGCACTACAGCATAGACTTTTTTACTAAGTTTCAGCCTACTAGAAAAAAAACAAGACCACTGCCTCACTGAAGTATCGGCAGTATAGCACATACTGACTCATTTAACTTCAAAAGATAATCTCATAATAAAAATTTGTTTTAATTATGGCTGATTTCAAGATATTTGCTGAATCTTGCAGATCAGAAGTGGAGATTTCTGAAAAAGTAACAGGTAAGTAAAGTCAAATCAAGGTCGTAGAATGGTTGGGGAAAAAAACAGGAGAAACAGATTCATATTACAAATGGGCTCTCCTATTGAAAAGTTTTTTCTAACTCTAAACAATTATGAAAATATAATGGTACTACAATTGGTTGAAGATTAGCTACATTGCTTTGGGGGATCTGATTTATCAAGTGTTTCTACCATATTTTGTCATTTTTACTCTTTTTCACTGAGTGATAAACCCTGCTCAAGCACAAAACTTGGGCTTTCAACTTAAAGGTCTATGCTTTTTGCACCATTGTTGGTTAATCTTTTTTGGGGGGGTATTATTAATGTACAATTACATGAACAACATTATGGTTACTACACTCTCCCTATTATCAAGTCCCTACCACATACCCCATTACAGTCACTGTCCATCAGCAGTAAGATGCTATAGAATCACTACTTGTTTCTCTGTTATAATGCCTTCCCTGTATACCCCCCACACTACATTATGTGTGCCAATCATAATACCCCTTTTTCCCCCTTATCCCTCCCTTCCTACCCATCTTCCCCAGTCCCTTTCCCTTTGGTAACTGTTTGTCCATTATTGGGTTCTGTGAGTCTGCTGCTGTTCTGTTCCTTCGGTTTTTTCTTTGTTCTTATACTCCACAGATGAGTGAAATCATCTGATACTTGTCTTTCTCCACCTGGCTTATTTCACTGAGCATAATACCCTCTAGCTCCATCCATGTTGCTGCAAATGGAAGGATTTGTTTTCTTCTTATGGCTGAATAATATTCCATTGTATATATGTACCACCTCTTCTTTATCCATTCATCTACTGATGGACACTTAGATTGCTTCCATTTCTTGGCTATTGTAAATAGTGCTGCGATAAACATAGGGGTGCATATGTCTTTTTCAAAGTGGGCTCCTGCATTTTTGGGTAAATTCCTGGGAGTGGAATTCCTGGGTCAAATGGTATTTCTATTTTTAGTTTTTTGAGGAACCTCCATACTGCTTTTGACAATGGTTGCACTAATTTGCATTCCCAGCAGCAGGGTAGGAGGGTTCCTCTTTCTCCACGTCCTCGCCAACATTTGTTATTGTTTGTCTTTTGGATGGCGGCCATCCTAACTGGTGTGAGGTGATATCTCATTGTGGTTTTAATTTGCATTTCTCTGATGATTAGCGATGTGGAGCATCTTTTCATGTGCCTGTTGACCATCTGAATTTCTTCTTTGGGGAACTGTCTGTTCAGCTCCTCTGCCCATTTTTTAATTGGCTAATTTGCTTTTTGTTTATTGAGGTGTGTGAGCTCTTTGTATAATTTGAATGTCAACCCCTTATCAGATATGTCATTTATGAATATATTCTCCCATACTGTAAGATGTCTTTTTGTTCTATTGATGGTGTCCTTTACTGTACAGAAGCCTTTTAGTTTGATATAGTCCCACTTTGTTTTTGCTTTTGTTTCCTTTGCCCAGGGAGATATGTTCATGAAGAAGTTGCTCATGTTTATATCCAAGAGGTTTTTGCCTATGTTTTTTTCTAAGAGTTTTATGGTTTCATAACTTACATTCATGTCTTTGATCCATTTTGAGCTTACTTTTGTGTATGGGGTTAGACAATAATCCAGTTTCATTCTCTTACATATTGCTGTTCAGTTTTGCCAACACCAGCTGTTGAAGAGGCTGTCGTTTCCCCATTGTATATCCATGGCTCCTTTATTGTATATTAATTGACCACATATGTTTGGGTTTATATCTGGGCTCTCCAGTCTGTTCCATTGGTCTATGGGTCTGTTCTTGTGCCAGTACCAAATTGTTTTGATTACTGTGGCTTTGCAGTAGAGTTTGGAGTCAGGAAGCATAATTCTCCCCGCTTTATTCTTCCTTCTCAGGATTGCTTTGGCTATTTGGGGTCTTTTGTTGTTCCATACGAATTTTAGAACTATTTGCTCTAGTTCATTGAAGACTGCTGTTGGTATTTTGATAGGGATTGCATTCAATCTGTTGATTGCTTTAGGCAGGATGGCCATTTTGACAAAATTAATTCTTCCTATCCATGAGCATGAGATGTTTTTCCATTTATTGGTTTCTTCTTTAATTTCTCTCATGTGTGTCTTGTAGTTTTCAGAGTGTAAGTCTTTCACTTCCTTTGTTAGGTTTAATGCTAGGTATTTTATTCTTTTTGATGCACTTGTGAATGGAATTGTTTTCCTGATTTCTCTTTCTGCTAGTTCATTGTTAGTGTATAGGAATGCAACAGATTTCTGCATATTAATTTTGTATCCTGCAACTTTGCTGAATTCAGATATTAGATCTAGTAGTTTTGGCATGGGTTCTTTAGAGTTTTTTATGTACAATATCATGTCATCTCCAAACAGGGACAGTTTGTCTTCTTCCTTACCAATCTGGATGCCTTTTATTTCTTTGTGTTGTCTGATTGCCATGGCTAGGATCTCTAGAACTATGTGGAATAAAAGTGGGGAGAGTGGACATCCTTGTCTTGTTCCCGATCTTAAAGGATAAGCTTTCAGCTTCTCACTGTTAAGTGTAATGTTGGCTGAGGGTTTGTCATATATGGCCTTTATTATGTTGAGGTACTTGCTCCCATACCCATTTTGTTGTGAGTTTTTATCATGAATGGATGTTGAATTTTGTCAAATGCTTTTTCAGCATCTATGGAGATGATCATGTGGTTTTTGTTCTTCTTTTTGTTGATGTAGTGGATGATGTTGATGAATTTTCGAATGTACCATGCTTGCATCCTTGGGATGAATCCCACTTGATCATGATGGATGATTTTTTTGATGTATTTTTTAATTCAGTTTGCTAATATTTTGTTGAGTATTTTTGCATCTATGTTCATCAGGGATGTTGGTCTGTAATTTTCTTTTTTGTGGTTTCTTTGCCTGGTTTTGGTATTAGACTGTTGTTGGCCCCATAGAATGAATTTGGGAGTACACCCTCCTCTTCTATTTTTTGGAAAACTTTAAGGAGGATGGGTATTATGTCTTCACTAAATGTTTGATAAAATTGAGCAGTGAAACCACCTCATCCAGAAGTTTTTGTTCTTAGATAGTTTTTTAAATTACCAATTCAATTTCTTTGCTGGTAATTGGTCTATTCAGATTTTCTGTTTCTTCCTGGGTCAGCCTCAGAAGGTTGTATTTTTCTAGATGGTTGTCCATTTCATCTAGGTTATCCAGTTTTTACCATGTAATTTTTCATAGTATTCTCTCATAATTCTTTGTGTTTCTGTGGTGTCCATAGTGATTTTTCCTTTCTCATTTCTGATTCTGTTTATATGTGTAGACTCTCTTTTTTTCTTGATAAGTCTGGCTAGGGGTTTATCTATTTTGTTTATTTTCTTGAGGAACCAGCTCCTGCTTTCATTGATTCTTTCCATTGTTTTATTCTTCTCAATTTTTTTTATTTCTGCTTTAATCTTTATGATGTTCCTCCTTCTACTGACTTTGGGCCTCATTTGTTCTTCCTTTTCTAGTTTCATTAATTGTGACTTTAGACTGTTCATTTGGGATTGTTCTTCTTTCCTGAGGTAGGCCTGTATTGCAGTATATTTCCCTCTTAGCACAGCCTTTCCTGCGTCCCACAGATTTTGCAGTGTTGAATTATTGTTGTCATTTTTCTCCATATATTGCTTGATCTCTGTTTTTATTTGGTCATTGATCCATTGATTATTTAGGAGCATATTATTAAACCTCCATGTGTTTGTGGGCTTTTTCATTTTCTTTATGTAATTTATTTTTAGTTTCACACCCTTGTGATCTGAGAAGCTGGTTGGTACAATTTCAATCGTTTTAATTTACTGAGGTTCTCTTTGGGGCCTAGTATATGATCTATTCTTGAAAATGTTTCATGTGTACTTGAGAAGAATATGTACCCTATTGCTTTTGGATGGAGTGTTCTGTAGATGTCCATTAGGTCCATCTGTTCTAATACGTTGTTCAGTGCCTCTATCTCTTTATTTATTTTCTGTCTGGTTTATCTCTCTTTTGGAGCAAGTGGTGTGTTGAAGTCTCCCAAAATGAATGCATTGCATTCAATTGCCCCCTTTATTCTGTTAGTATTTGTTTCACATATGTAGGTGATCCTGTGTTGGGTGCATAGATATTTATAATAGTTATATCCTCTTGTTGGACTGACCCCTTTATCATTATGTAATGTTGTTCTTTGTCTCTTGTTACTTTCTTTGTTTTGAAGTCCATTTTGTCTGATATAAATACTGCAACTCCTGCTCTTTTCTCCCTTTTAGTTGCATGGAATATCATTTTCCATCCCTTTACTTTCAGGCTGTGTATGTCTTTGGGTTTGAAGTGAGTCTCTTGAGGCAGCATATAGATGGGTCTTGTTTTTTTATCCATTCCCTGACTCTATGTCTTTTGATTGGTGCACTCAGACCATTTACATTCATGGTGATTATTGATAGGTATGTACTTATTGTCATTGCAGGCTATAGATTCGTGGTTACCAATGGTTCAAGGGTAATTCCCTTACTATCTAACAGTCTAATTTAACTCACTTCCTATGCTATTACAAACACAACTTAAAGATTCTTTTTTTTCCTCCTCCATTCTTTGTATGTTATGAATCAAATTCTGTACTCTTTGTCTTCCCTTGGGTGATATCTATTTAGCCTTAGGAATACTTCCATCTATAGGAGTCCCTCCAAAATGCACTGTAGAGGTGGTTTGTGGGAGGTAAATTCTCTCAGCTTTTGCTTATCTGAAAATTGTTTAATCCCTCCTTCAAATTTAAATGATAACCTTGCTGGGTAAAGTATTCTTGGTTCAAGTCTCTTCTGTTTCATTGCATTAAATATATCATGCCACTCCCTTCTGGCCTGTAAGGTTTCTGTTGAGAAGTCTAATGATAGCCTGATGGGTTTTCCTTTGTGTGTGAAATTTCAGAAATTACCTCCTCAATGACACTTTCTATCCCTTTTTCTCTCTCTTCTTCTGGTACCCCTATTATGCCAATATTGTTCTGTTTGGATTGGTCACACATTTCTTTCAATATTCTTTCATTCTTAAAGATTCTTTTTTCTCTCTGTGCCTCAGTTTCTTTGTATTCCTCTTCTCTAATTTATATTCCATTTACCGTCTCTTCTACTACATCTAATCTGCTTTTAAAACCTTCCATTGTATGTTTCATTTCAGATATGGAATTTCTTAATAATTGAATCTCCGACTTAAATTTGTTCCTGAGTTCTTGAATATTTTTCTGTACCTCCATAAGCATGTTTATGATTTGAACTCTTTCAGGCAGATTGGTGAGTTCAGTTTCATTTGGCCCTTTTTCTGGGTTTTCTGAGATTTTGGTCTGAACCATGTTCTTTTGATGTTTCATATTTCTGTGTGGTGCCCTCTAGTGCCCAGAAGCTCCAGTCTCTGGAGGTGCTCATCCCCTAGAGTGAGGCTGAGGGTTATAGGGAACAGAGCTGGTACCTTGGGGGAGGAAAGATCTGTTCCCTGATTCCCATCTGCCATGCCTGTCTACCGTATCAGAGTCAGTGGGCTGAGCACACAGATGTAAGCCTCTTGTGTTTTGTGTCTCTAGCTGTTGTACACGGGGCCTCCCTCTGACTGGCCTGATGCCAGGGCAGTGACTGCCAGTTTGCGAGCTGGTGCTGTCAGGCCAGGAAGAAGTCTTGGCAGGCTGCATATCACAGTGGGGTGTCTTGGATCTGAGTAGCCAGCCAGGGGAATGGAGCACCTGAAGCTCCCCAAAGTTCCCAATCTGCTGGGCAGAGCGCACCCGGACAACGTTTTCCCCCTATCCCTTCTCCCATGCAGCAAGCTCTGTGTATACCCCACCCCTTCAGCAGCCCTTGCACTGCTAGGAAGCCTCTCAGACCACCTGCCTTTCCCTTGTCTCAGAGCGGCCGGGTGTGAATCCCATCCTCCACAAATGGCCAGAATCTGTCTCTCAAGCACTGCTCCCCATCCTCCAGAGGATCACACAAGGTAGGTTTCTGCTTGCAAAGCAGATCTCCAGGGCTAGGTGTTCAGCAGTCCTAGGCTTCCAACCCCTCCCTGCTCCGTTTCTCTTCTTCCCGCCAGTGAGCTGGGGTGGGGGAAAGGCTTGGTTCCCGCCAAATCAAGGCTTTGATACATTATCCTGTTTTGTGAGGTCTGCTCTGTTCTTGAGGTCTGTATGCAGACTGGTGCAGCCTTCTTTCCTGTTGCTGTTTTAGGGTCAGTTGTATTAACTATGTTTTCACACTATCTGTGGTTTTGGTAGTGGGTAGTTTTGGAGCGGGTTCTTTAGGGTTTTCTATGTGCAATATCATGTCCTCACCAAACAGGGACAGTTTGACTTCTTCCTTACCAGTCTGGATGCCTTTTATTTCTTTGTGTTGTTTGATTGCTGTGGCTAGGACCTCCAGAACTATGTTGATTAAAAGTGGGGAGAGTGGACATCCTTGTCTTGTTCCCCATCTTAAAGGAAAAGCTTTCAGCTTCTGCCTCACCTCTCACGCTGCCATCTTGAATCCCTTCCATTGTTGGCTAATTTTATGAACTAAATTCCATTTGAAGACAAAGGAATTTACTTATTATAATGAAAACCCTTCACTTCTCAGAATTATTGAATGAAATGGATATTCTTAATTTAAAATTCACAAATCATAAAAAGTTCTCCATATTACACAAAAACTAGTATGTCATAATTTAAAATATCACAAAGGTACCTTGGTTTTCATCTAGCTTGTGGTTTGGACATAGTTTATGCACCTAATGAATGTGATGGTCAATCTGTGGAGTTTTTTTCATATATCTGTGAGGAAAATGCTTAAGATTGAATTTTTCAAGCCCTAAAGATTAATAACTTAACAATTTTCCATAATTTTTCCTTCATTTCTAGTTGATTTTTTTTTCCTCTTTGGCCATATGTATTTGCACAGTGCTATGACTCCCTTCTCTATAAGGTTCAGCCATTTTTTTCTTTCCCCTCTCTCTACTCCATTTCCTTTTCTCCTTCTTTGGCGCTTTTTCCATTTACTTGGAGACTGTATTTCATCTTTGTTTTCTCCTCTGCATTGGTTCATGATGTAGTACTGAGTTGCAAAATCAATCAACTGGCCTCAAACAGCATTTTTTGAAAAAGGAAATAGAAACAAATATAAAATGCTGCTGTATAGGACATGTTGTAAGGGTGGTTAATATTTTCTGAAACTTTTTTCCCTTTTATAATTTCATATATGTATATACATATATATTTTACTTACACATAACATATATATGCATGTGTATAGATAGGTACATGCATGCATATACTTGGCCATAATGTAAAATATATTTTTTACTGGTAGTCACAGCAAAAAGTTAAAAACCATTGTAGTAATGAGTATTAAGGGCTTGATAAAACCATGTGGAATTATTTTGAGTAGCGTATTTTAAAAACTCAACCAAGTACGCGCCATAAACCAGCATTTATGACTATTTTCCTTATGGCAATTATTTGTTTAAAAATTTTTGTGGTAGCAGAATTTGGCCTTGTTAACACTTACTATAATGTTCATTCATATGAAGTATATTCAGGCTTGAATGAGCTCAGTTCATGGAAAAAATCTGGTCCTCATGAAAGAGGTGAAATGAGGGTAGATTTTTTTATATTCATACCTAAGAGCCTGGGCTTTCTCCTCTGGGAGTCGCCTTCTACCTCCTTATACATATACTTTTATGCACAAGATTTATTTGAAAGGCCATTTTCCTCATGAAAAGTTTCCTTACCAATAATTCATGTACCAACTTACTACTAATAAATATTTATTTGAAAATGACAGTTAAGGTTTTTTTAAATAGAATGAGAGTGTTGCCCATTCTTGTTTTGGAATTAAATATTTCACTCTTTACTGTTCTTTTCTAGTAACTGCTATGGGAATAAAATTGTGAGAAGTACTATTTAAGAAATCCATTTTAGAGTTATATCTGAAGTAAAGTGGGTAAAAATTCTATGTGCCAAATAATTACTTGATTATTTTAAAAGCTGGCTTAGGGATGATCATGAAGTTACTGTCTAGAATAAGAGTATGATATAATTCTTATGAAGTATAATTTACAGTGTGGGATGAAATAATTTTATGCAAGGTAAACATTAGGGGACTAATATAAGACAAGATTGAGCATAGATATTTATATATGTGAATTCCTTCTTAGCCCTGCCCACCATTCCCAGTTGCCACCAACTTTATAAATTCCTTGAACATATACTGGCAGTGAATAAGCATAGTCCATTATCACTTTGGGGTACTCCAAAATTTTTGTTGGGAAGGTGGATTTCCTATGCTTTTGAGACTTAATAAATATGAGCAGAAACAACACAGAAACACAGAATATGAGTGTATAAAGGGCCTTAGAGCTTGCATTTTAGGGATTTGGGCACTGTGGACACAGCCCAGAGGTTCAGGGTCTTGTCCACGGCCACAGATTCAGTGGAAGACGGATCATTAAGCCTGAGGCTTCTGTGCCTGGCTGAGCACTCCTTCTGGTAACAGCAGTGTCATATCTCTTGAAGTAACCCCAAATGATCATGTACCCTGGAGGTAAGGCTACAACCAGATGTGGCCAGCCACAAACACATTCATGCATTCATAATCCATTCACAACATTTCACACAAATGTGTACATTCTACATAATCTATCTAAATGTTTTAACTAAATATGCAATTAGGAAGAGTTTATGTGTGTCAGGAGCTGTCAGTGTGAGCTGTCTTTTTACTCTGACTTAGTGAATTTCCAGACAAATCAGGACATACCTAAGAGTATGAATGTGCACTATCCTTTGCTGTCTTAACTGTCTTGTGTTAGGAGAAGATAAAGAAAAAGAAAATGGGACATTTCACTTCATTGCAAGATGATGCTTATTGAGTTAGTAGACTTAAAATAGAACCTCCATTTTAATGAGTCTTTAATCATGATAACCTTGTTTCATGTGATGTTCTTTAAATTTATGCAAGATCATATTACACCAAATAAAATTTTAGACTGGTATAGTATACTTTTAAAAGTATATTTGGCTCATATATCATCTCCCACCTATTTTTAGTAGCTGTGTTCTCACTCTGTCCTAATTTCAGAAGACAGATATATTTGTATGATTCACCAAATCTCCACTAATCAGTGCTTTGAGTGAACCCATCCATCACCGGAGATGCCCTTTCAAAACTGTATTGACTTGCAACTATCTGTACTAAGCTTTGTTTGTAAATCATTGCTAACATTTTTAATAAGTTTTAATTTTTTATGAACTGTTTTTAGTGGCCATCTAGGATTTCAAATAATGCAGGGAGAACAAATGAGGTATGATGTGATTCTCAGAGCTAAGAAATATAACAGGTGCTTTTCAAGGCTCTGTCTATGATGTAATCTCAAGCCAAATCATAAGAACCTGAGTCTCTTCAATGTTTCAGAAATTAAGTACTCACATAATGTACTTTTCCTATTGTAGTACCATCATACTTCACTGTACTGTCTTGGTAATTGTTAATCTCCTTCTCATAAGAGACTTTACAGTCTAAGACCTCAGACCAGGTCCACCTTTTCACCTCTCCATCATGTGCACCTAATATAGAGCCAAGTACATTACAGGTATACAATAAATTTTGTTGAATTAATGAGTGGTACTTTGACTAGTGGGAAGATTTCACCTATTTAATTTGTATATTGGTTGGGGAATAATGTTATTTGAGCATTACCAGATTTACTAATTGAAAATAGTAATATTTTGTGTGTATTTTTTTTCAGACTTACATTTTGAATTATCTAAAGGACTCTGAAAAAATCTGAAAGTGTCCAAAGGACAGAGCTAGATATGCTATAGGGTGGATTGCTCAATAGAAAGCCTGCATATGTAAGAGCTTCTAAGACCCTTTCTGATACTAGGTGGGTATCAGAATAGATAAAAAACTAGATAAATTTGTCTAAAAAATATATTTCACTACTATTTAATGTTAATACAGTGGAACATGCATGTAATTTACAAATAAGTATAATACATAGTGCTCCATTTTTTTCTTTTGTGACAAATACATGTATCTGATTTGAAAATTTTTGAATATCACTGCACAAGACCACCATTGATACATATCCAGAATACCAAGGAGGTAAAATACTAAATGGTGATGTATTAACATGTTCCCTCTACAATTACATACATGCAGATGATATAAGCCATACATTTATTTAAATTGAAATATAGTTGATATACCATATTATATTGGTTTCAGGTGTCCAACATAGTGATTTGACAGTTATACGCATTACTAAATGCTCACCATGACAAGTGTAGTTGCCATCTGTCAACATACAAAGGTATTACAATATTATTGACTACATTTCCTATGCTGTACTTTCATCCCTGTGGCTAATTTATTTTATAATTGGCTGTTTGTGCCTGTTGATCTCCTTCACCTATTTCACTCATCTCCCCACTCCATCGCCTCCTGACTGGCACCGCCAATCTGTCCTCTGTGTTTATGAATTTGTTTGTTTTGTCTGTGCACTTGTTTTGTCTTTTAGATTTCACAGTAACTGAAGTCATATGGTATTTGCCTGACTTATTTAACTTAGCATAATACCCTCTGGGTCCATCCATATTGCCACAAAGGCAAGATTTCATTCATTTTTAAGGCTGAGTAATATTCCAGTGCACACATGTACCACATCTTCTTTATCCATTCATTTACTGATGGGCACATAGGTTGCTTCCATATCCTGGCTATTGTAAATAATGCTAGGATAAACATAGGTGTGTGTATATATCTTTTTGAATTAGTGATTTCATTTTTTGGGGGGTAAATTCCCAGAAATTGAATTATTGTCATTTGTAAACTATACATTTTAAATCTGCATACATTTTAAGCTCCATCAGTTAATTAGAAAATGTTGTGATTATTTCATAAAGTAAATGTTTGCTTATAGTCACACAGACATTGTCTATTTTATTCACCCACCATTCCATCTTACATCTCATTTTTGGGGGGGTAAATTCCCAGAAATGGAATTATTGTCATTTATAAACTATACATTTGAAATCTGCATATATTTTAAGCTAACTTTTAGAAGTCGCATTGTAGGAAAACTCTGCAAGCTACAAGAAATGACAAATACACAGAAAAACCAAATAAAATTGAGGAACCTACAATATAGGTGAAGTAGAAAGCCAATGAAAAAGTGAGATTTCCCAACAAAACTCTAGAAAACTGACCAAATTGGCACTGACAAGGGCTTGACTAAACTCAAAGTTCTTAGTGAGATACTTTATTGGAATGCTGCTAAGCAGGGCCATAGAAGCCAGCTGGACTATGGTTTTCCTTGGTTTTAATAGCAATAGTGGGAGCTAGAAGATGGGAGAATATGATTTTCAAGTCGGGAGGGAAATAATTATTCATCTAGAGTTGAATAAAATTGAGCCTTTAAAACAGAAGGACAAACTAAATAACTAAAGATTTTTGCAAATAAAAATGGAGAACATTTCACACCAGACCTGCATTAGAGATGAACTGATTTCAAAGTCTGAGTTGTAAGAAGGAAGAGTGGGTGGATTAAATAGACAATGTCTGTGCGACTATAAGCAAACATTTACTGTATGAAATAATCACAGCATTTTCTAATAGATGGAGTGAAAATGGGAATGACTGTGGGGACAAGAAACTCTAAGCTGAGAAAAGACTGGTTAGCATTAATGCATTCTGAGTTCCTTTATTCAGGAGCAGCAGAAAAGATAGACTAACAAGTATAAATGAAACATACATCTTAAATTTTCCAAGAAAACAGCTAATAGGATACAAACAGAATGTTTAAATATCAAAATGTGGAGGGAAAAAACTTGTATTTTAAATGAAATGATTTGACTATTTAGTTAAACATGCAGAATTTTAAAACGGACAGCAGAGGGCAGGGTGTCCCTGATACTGTTGATTTCTTGAAATTGCAAAGCATATCTAATGTTATCTCTGACATCGTGTTTCACGTGTTGAACTAGATATTAGAGACTTTGTGTTTAAGAAAACGCTGATAATATAATTTGTTTTTTAATTAAAAACAAATTCTGATATGACCTGTGTAAAATTAAGACATTAGCCTCTAGGCAAGGAAATGTTAATACTTATTTTTCATCTTTGGATTTAGGAAATCTATTGAATTTTTCAAATGCATTTTGAGAGGCATTTCTTTTTTCCTTGAAAATAATTTTGAAGTTTCTTGGTTAAAAATGAGGAGAAGAAAAAAGTAATTATAGAACAGGATGGTGAGTGCCCTATTTTCTTAGGTTATAGATAATCCCTGAATAAGGGCCAGTATTGTTTCTGGATGTGATTCTATGGTTATATGTTTCCTGTCCTGTAATTTACTTAAAAATCCTTTTAGATTCTGAATCTAAAACACTTTTGTGGTTTAGTGCAGACAAAATTTGGTCTTACATCCTGTTTAAACTGTGCAACATATAGGAAACATTCAGATGCTTGCGCCTTCCTGAATAAATGAGATGTTTTAGGCTGCTGCCAACTTTATGTTAATTATTCTAATTGAAGTGTCAAAGTACAGAGTGTAACTGGACTTCGGCATTTTCTATTTGGTCGCTTAGGATAGCCTAGATTATCCTGTGGTAACAAGTGACCTAAATTATCACTGGCTGACAGGAACACAATGTTATTTCTCACTCATTCCACATAGTCTCAAGGGTTGTTCCCAGTACTGTTCCATGTTGTCTTTACCCTGGAATCCCCACTGATAAAGTAGCCCTAAACTGGAATATTCCAGTCTGAAAGCACAGGAAGGAAAAAATACTAGCAAACTATATACTGGCTCTCAAAAATTGTGCTTGCAAGTGACAAATGTCACTTCTGCTCACTTTTCAGATGCCATATGACCAAGCTGACTTCACTGGAGTGAAGGAGTATAATCCTGCTCCAGAGATGGGCTGCAAATATTTGGGAAAATAACATAATCTATTACAGTGTCCTTATGGTATTAGAAATCTAGTCAAAATTTCAGTCTATTGATTTGTATAAACTATTTAACACAAATAAGTTGTGTTCTGTAAATGTTATTGTTATTTAGTCTTTAGTCCTTAAGAAAGTGTTCAGAAACCCAGTAATTAGAATAGTTAGAAATATTGGTGATGACTAACCTAAGGAAAAATTGTAAAGGTCTTGAAAAATTAAATGGTAAGAGCATAATAGGTTTACTTTGCTTTTATACAATAATGTGCTGGCAAAGATCCTGAATTCAGTCCCTTCTATGTTTTTGGTGAAAGGGATTATGGGTCTGTGTCAGACAGAAGAAAGAAAACAAAAGATGTTTTTCTTCATCAAAATATATTTAAGTCTGAGAAAACTACTTTAATGAATACAGTGTTTTAAATCCACAAAGTAACTTTATGAATTTTGTCATATGACTTTTAATAACCCTTCTAAGTTAACAGGTGATATGATTGCCGTTTTCCTATGGAAGATCCAGTTATAGAGAGAACTGGCTCGGTTATATGACTGGGCCATATATTAAGGTTGAGAGTTTAAATTTTCTGACTCTTCTTTCTCCTTCCCATAGCTTATGTGACTTCTCGATTATTATAGCAGAATTATGTAATCTTGATTCATTGACTCATCATGGATATGGGTCTCAAATTCTGCTAAATACCTACAATTAAAAAAATCAAGTAACTATTAATATGTTGATTAATTTTCAATGCTACTTTATAAACTTAAGAAAACTATTGTGATTAAAATATCTTTTCCTCATAATGTTGAATTTTAAACAACTTAAAATGGGTCCAGCTATATTGCCCAACAGTATTATATTTTGAGACAAATTTACTAAGTGAATATACTTTTGAAATTAAGAAAAATATAAAGGCCCTAGGAGTTATTAAAATAAATATTTCTATATTAAAAAAGGGCCAAAGTCATTATTTTCTAGCCACCTCCATTTTAGAAGTCTGAGTACCACGTAGATTTCAGGTCTGCACATCTCTTGACAAAATGTTGCTAAATCCACATTCTGTTAGAGGAGCCACCTACTGTGTTTGTGCTTTCTGCGTATCCAAATCCTTTTGCCCAACAAATCACAGCAAGTGATGATTCATGTTACCTGGTCAGTTTCCTTAGAACAGGACTGTACAGAAAGGCAAAAACATATCTGATAATGAGTGAGCTCAGTCCATGGAAGGAGAACCATATTTGTTTTATTTTCACTTATTGTATGGCAGTTTAGTTATTAAATGCATAGATTTAAGTTTAACTCTGGCTTTACCACATTTTTTAGATAAGGAGTTGGCAAACCACAGCCAGAGGACCCACCGTCTGTTTAGGTAACACAGCCTCATTTACTAGTTTAAGCATTGTCTCTGCAGGCTCTTGCACTATGCAGAAGAGTTGACTAGTTGTGCCTGAGACTTTGTGATCAGAAAGTCCAATATTTATTCTCTGGCCCTTTAAGACAAAGTTTGCTGACCCTTGACTGTGACCTTGACTGACCTACCTAAGTTTCTGTGCCTCACTCTTTTCATTTTAAAATGTGAATAATAGTCTCTATCAAGTTGGGTTCATGTGAGGATTAAATGAGTTAACTCTGCATAAAAACTTAGCATGGTGATAGGATAGAGAATAAATACGTTATAAAGACTGATAAAACCATAATCACATCCAGAAAATATAAAATAGAATTTATTTCCTCCTTATTGAGGAGCTGGTAGAAACTTAGGTAAGAGACTAAATTTCTGGTTGTTTTGTCAAAGATCTGGATTCTTTTTGTGTTGTTTTGTGTCTGCGGAGTCTCTTTTCTGTGTCCCATGTAATTCTAACCTCCTGTAAGCCTGCTCTGGACTGTCACTTCTTGTAGCAGGCCCTTCTTTATTATTTGTGGAAAAATCTCCATGTCTACATCTGGAATTGCTCAGAGGTCACTGTAAGTATTGAATCTTTATTAATGGTTTGTTCCCCTCGAAAACACTTTCCAAAATGCCTGCAGCCAGGGACTTAGAGCTCCTTCTAAGAGCTAGTCTCCTGTTTTTTCAGGATTCACCATTTTGCTCCTGTTTTCTCAGTGGAGAAGTGAAAACTTTTATCCGGCTCGCTATAAGGCATGAAGACTTTTCATGAGTTAAAAGAAGTTCTTTTGGGAAAAATTATTTCAGTCTAGGACGATGAACTATTCCAGACTGGAGCACATTAGGAGTTTTCTGTTTTGTGAATATCAAGTGAACTACAAAATATGTGAAGACTTATTTCTTCAGCTTTGTGATTTCCAATATTTTCTTAGTATTGTTTTTTTAGATTACAACTAAAATATGCACAAATTCTAGGAAATGTAACATATTGAAGAACATAAAGGCTACTTTAAAAATTGGCTCCTAATCCTTTTCCTCAGATTGTGGCACTTTTTTGCCACATTACATATTATTAAATATATATATATGTTCCTTCCACATATATATTTGAATTTATATAGTAACATCTCACATCAATGATATATTTTCATTTATCTTGTATCTTGTTTTACTTGATATAGTCCTCTGCATATTTTGCCATACCAATAATTTTTGTAATATAGTATTTTAGTCTGTGGAAATGCCATAATTTATTTAAACATTCATACTGGAAACTTTTGGAAATGGTAAATTGTTACTATGCTTCTAGAGTGTAATTTATTAATGTAACACAAAATATTAAATTTGGATACTCTTCAACATAGAAAATTACATTTCTATGAATTTACCCTAAGGGAAATAGGGCACATTCACTTAAATATGTGTACTGAAATGTTCATGTTGGAGTGTATAATAGTAAAAATAATTTTTCAGTCTAAATGTCCATCAGTAAAAGATTGCATAAATAATTTGTGGTACATACTTCCAGTGGAATGCAATGTGGTTAAAAGTGAAGGAGCTCATTTTTTATTTATGTACATTATCTTTATATTGTTTTAAGTGAAATGGAACAAATTAAAAAAATAGTTCATTTAACAGATACTAGTTTGGTAAACATATACATACAAATATAAAAATCTGGGAGGATGTGTTTCACGATGCCAGCTGTAGTTGGTACTGGCATCATGTGGGACTGTTTCTTTTTAATATTTTCTTTTTAACATTTGACAGTGATCCATGGTTACTTTGTGACCAGGGAAAAAAGAAAGATAATTTTAAAAAGAAAAAATAAGATTTATTAGTATGAGACTGTTTATAAAGTTGTGTCTGTTTATTTACAATAGTTGAGAGCATATTAGAAATGTATTTTAACTAGTAAAACATCTTTATTTTCTTTTAGCTCCCACAAAACTTTGTAATTATTCTAATTCTAGTTCAAAGGTGCTAGGGAAATATTTTTGTGCAAGAATTGTTGGACTCATGAACAGATGGGAATACTAGCTCCCCTATATAGGACAGTCCTATGACTAGACGCATATGCTTCTTGCTATTGCTTATTACAATTTCTCCTGAAAGCTGCTCAATCTATGGGATGAAGGAAGGTCAATAAGGAGGAGACTGAGTAGAAGACCTCACATTACCAACATTCAGAAATCCTAGAACCAACAGACAGGTTGTATGATTTTCCCTACTTCTTACCTTTTTGTTCTTCAGGTAAATAATGGGGCTAGGAAAGTGCATATATATTATTAAATGAACCATATTATAGCAACCCGGTAGTATTATCTCATTCCTGATTCATCTATAAATAGCTTTTGGATTAATTACAATTTAAAATTTCAAAACAAACACCACACATTCTTAGTAAGAGTTCCTAATTCTACTTATGTGTTTTATATGTATGTGTATGTGTCTAAACAGACAGTCACACACATATTTAACCTTCAGAAAGTTTGTGGAGTTTACATTGATATGCTTTCCCTCCCTCCAGTCATGTATCATGGTATTTAGTTCATAAAGTTATAGGGAAAAATAGAATTTCATTTCATTGTTTTCCTTTATATTTCTTTCATTACTAGTCCTGAACATTGTTTTCTTTTTTTTCTTTGGCTACTTTATTTTAAAATTTTTGTTACAGTTCTTTTCCCTTTTATCTACTAGAATAGGGATTGGCAAGCTAAGGGCTGCAGGACAATTTAACCAGCTACCTTTATTTGTAAATAAAGTTTCATTGACACAACCAAGCCCATTCATTTATGTAGCCTACTGTTTTTTCTTGCTGCAGCAGCAGGAACGAGTAGTTATGACAGATACTGTATGGTCATTAAAGCCTAACATATTTACTCTCTGATTCTCTACAGAAAGAATTTAAAGGCTTCTATTCATGCTATAGGGGGCTAGCTTTTAAAAAATGTTTTTATCAGTTTGAATGAGGTATTTACATAGTAAGCATTTTAACTCCTGTTCAAAATACTGCAAATATTTTATTTCAAGTTTTTGCTTGCCTGATCAGGCCTTGTTGGTTTTCATCTCTGAGGGATTCCTGTTCCCTCCTTCTCTCAAATGCACTGAGCCCGGGGTACCAGAGTGGTGCACGTTGTGTCCGATGACTTAGAAAGGCTGCCACCATCCTTTTACCACATTTGGCAATTTAGTATCTGGGTCATCACTTTCTCCCAGAAATGCTTACTACCCTCCTTCCTCACCTAGATGTTAAGAAATACCCATTTTTGAGAGTCACTTGGGGCCTTCTATTTGTATTGCATCTTGCTATCCTAGCTATGATAAAGCTTTGAAGCTGTAAGGCAATGTCTTATGTGGATTCCTAACTTATTTTTATTAAAAACAGTACCTATGTTTCATGACACTTCAAATATTTCCTGCATGTTTTCATACTTTACATTTATACCAAATGGTTTTATTCTTTCCTTTCCCCTCTTTACTCATTTCTTTACTTCCATTTTTCCTGCCCCACTTACTGTTTCCTGCTAATGACTTTGCTTTTGTTCAATAAATAATCTGTTTTCCACATGGTATTATTAATTCTGAGGGAGTATTTTTGAAAAATGTTTATTTAAATTTTTTTCATTGAAGTATAATTGATATACAATATCCTGTTAGTTTCATCACAGTGATGCAGTTTTTATACATTATAAAATGATCCCCATACCACCTGTTACCATAAAAAGGGAGTCTTTTAAATTAAGAGGTACTTGGATTGTCATAATACAGCTTGATTTTATACCCTATTAGTCATTAGGTATTTTCATAATTGGAGTGAATTAAACTCCTGCTTCCCAAATATGCTTATAATATGATCCAATACTTTGACAAATGTTTCTCCATCATAATTATCAAATAATGTTACTGTGGTTTATCTGTGTTTCCATGTTTATCTGAACATTAAAAATACAAGAAGATAGAAATGATTAATCCCCCCAGTATTCAGTTTTCCCCTCCTTCCTAGATATACATAAAGATTTCCCAGTCTCCTTGCCATGAGAGCAGGGCTGTGTGTCTAACTGTGGGCTACAGCTGTTCAAGGAGGTAACGTGTCATTTCAAGTTTGAGACATTACAGTGTGACTGTAATTTCCTCCTGACTTGGCAACCGTGGGAGCCACGGGTTGTGATGGTAGTTTTAAAGACATTGGGGCCATCAATAGCCTGGTTCTTTGAGTGACTCTGTGGAAGGAAGTTCCCACATAATGTGTACATTTCATGTGAACAAGAAATTAACCTGTGTTATGATAAACCACTTAGATTCTCTGCTTAATTTGTTATCACAGTATAACCTCGTCTAGTCTCACTAACATAGAGGTTAGATTTAGAAATGGGACTCTTAATAAAATACTTGATATATACTTGAAAGGTAATGGACGGGCAGTGAGGAAAATGATCCTGAAGGAGACAGAAAAGGAAATGTATGTTGTACAGTAGTAAGACAGGACTTGGATGGCAGATCATACGCCTATATAAGTTTGCTCCTGGGAAAGATGTAGACAACAGAACCATAGTAGTGTACGAAAACTGCTAATGGCCATGTATGGCAAGGTATTACAGAAATAAAGATGAATTCAGGAAAGAGTTGGCTGGTTTCTAAGCAGAAATCTGAAGTAAAAAGGATCTAAAAATATGGATTCTTACAGTATTGGAAGAGCTAACTGCTCTGGACCCAAGCTGTACACAAAGAAACCTTAGAGAGGCTTTAAATAACATTCAACAAAACCTTTCAGCTGATCACAGTCCTTTAGGCAAAGAAAGTTTTGAAAGTGAGGGCTTTCCACCTGTTGTTGCAGGTAAGCTTCAGATAGCTACCATCAAACTGAGAGAAAAAGACAGGGGTTTGAGCAAAGAGCTAGTGGAGATTTGGGAAACGGATTTAAAAGTGTTGGTGTGGTGCCTAGCACGTGGAACTGACCTGGAAACAAATAGAGAAGCCTCTTAAGTTTTGAGAAAAATATACTTCCAAAGAAACCACAAGCCTGGACCAAAGGGGCCTTTGACTGTATGAAGCTGAAAATGGCGTTTGTGCACACAACCTATGTGAGGAAGAAGGAAGTCAAGGAGTGGGTGCAGCCCTAAGGGCTGTATTATTTCAGTGCAGTCAAAGAAGGGAATAGAAAAAAAGAGAACGTGTCATGGGGGGAAGACGGAAGCCATACACAGGTGAGGAGGCTTCTTTCTGTGTGCTCAGCAGGACTCCCATATAGTTTATATGGGCTGTTGACTATGTCCCATTTTTCTTATTTCTAACAATGAGTGTATTGTAACTATACTGGCCCGGTCACACCTTTGTATATTGAGAGAAAGAGTGAGTGTGTAGCTGCAGGTGACTTGGCTTTTAAGTGCATAGATCTCCAGACCAGAAGAAATCACATCTAGGTCTGGCAGGTCCTTGGTAGGGCTTGGACTGCACCTTGATATGCTGGACTGAGATTCAAGCACTGCCTGGACAAGCTTCAGACTGCCTCCATGTGCAGGTGCTGATTATGTGTTATGTGTGGAAGCGAGAACTGAATATTTAGTGAACAGAAGGTGATAGAGATTACAAGTCTTCACCATAATCAATTCTTTTCCCTTTGCTTGAAACTTTCTTAACATCCCTTCAAGTTTATGTCAGGGACAGCTTGCCAATGAACTGTGAAAAGAAATGAAGTGCTTCCCTTATGAGCAGCTCTGAGTTCTCTAAGCTCTCTCTTCCCTTGGCTGTGACAAATGCTGAAGCCACAGGGAAGCTGGCAGCACCACAACACAGTGAAGTCTCCGTCAGCCCATATCCCTAAACCCTCTGCAGAGGTGAAACCTTTGTTAACCCAAGATATATATTATGTGCAAGAAGAGAACTTTGGGTGCCCTAAACCCCTGAGATTTGGAGTTAACAATTCTTAAAAAAATCAGTTTTACAAATGGTTTTCTATTTGGAAAACTCATGATATTTTTCCACTAAACATTAGTGTGAACCACTTAAGTACGAAAGTAAAACCTGCTCAGAATAAAAACTGTTTAACATCGATTCAAGTCGGGAGAAACCTGAATGCTCCTGTTCAGCAAATTCTGATTCCCTAAAACTGTATTTCATGCCCCCAACAACTGTTCCTAAATCATCAGAGGTAAATTATCTGATTCTAAACACATTCCATTTTTAACATTTTAACCACCCCAAAAGACTAATTAATGCTGCATGTATTTTCTTTTTGGTACAAGATACTGGTTTTCAACCATAATTATGGACAGGTAGAAAGCTAAAAAATACTTGATTTAATTAGATTAGTCTCATTTTTCCAAGTCAATTTATTTTTACCTTAGGACACCAGAGTAACTTGTTAAATGTTTTTATAAGAATCTGAACAACAGTGTTTACATTGCAGAAATAAAATATTCACTTATTAAAAATGGTTCAAAGGATATAAATCTGCAGTTAACACCAACATAAATTATGTGTAGGTTTAATGTGTAATGAGTTAAGAACCTCTGTCAAACATATGACTACCAGAATATTTATTTTTCTGCTTAATTATTGGTTCAAATTTTAATAAAGAATGGAGTTTCATAGGAAAGGTAAATGAACTGCTAAAAATGGATAGTGTTCACTGAAGGAGAACTTGGAAAACTGAAACTTAATTTTATAAGAACAAAGAAAAACAAATCAACAAATGAAATTGAACTTTTAATGTGCTTCTTAGGAAAAACTCACACGTATCATTTTTGTTTGCATAAACTATCATTTCCAACTATGCTGTATATAACAATGTGGAGATTGTCAAATTTCCATATTTGCAAATGAGTCTGCACTGAATTACATATAATTGCCTGAATCACAGACGTTCCCCAAGCTTTTCAGTTTAGTTTGCTGATGTTGAGTCTTATTATCTTGTTTAAACTCAGCTTTTTCTTCAGAGTTGACCATTAGGCAGTTAATTTCTCTGCATTTTTATTCATTTAATGGGGGAACATTTCTATATATTTTAAATGCTTCAGATAGTTTCACTTTCAGGGCTACTTTGCCCATGCTCCAAAACCCAAATGGAATCTGTTAGCTGATTAACCTGAATATTGCAAACATGAGTACAGATTAAAAAGTCTCTTTGTACGTCTTGACCAAATATTTCTGTTTAATAAAAATAAGCAAAAGCAACATGCTCATTTTTATTTAGAAATTATCAAAATTTAAACAAGATAAGCAAATACCTGCTGTTCTTGGACTATAAGCAATTTCTGGGACAATTAATGGAAAAAATCTGATTATTAGATTACTTGAGAGGCTCAGAATATGTCACTTAATTTTTATGTACTTACATAAGTGAGAAATGCCAAAATGAAAGTAGCCAAAATATGTTTTCTTACCTCAAAACTTACACCTGTAACATACTGGACTCCCCTGCAGTCTTTTCTTCCTGCCCTTAAAATAATGTGAGCTAATTGCTCATGCTGCTGGGACACTTTAAGAAGTATATTTGAGGTTGGTTTAGGACTCAGTTTAAAATAACTTCTTCAGATGCTCAAAACCAAGTGCAGGACTATGGTACATCTTTAAGAGAACAGAGTTTTCATAAAAATAACTAAAGAATCAGTAAATAATGGGAAGAAAAATTAGAGACATTTCAATTACTTAGCTTAATGAAGAGAAGCTTATGTTGCCAGACGTCACTGAAAGATGTTGAGGGCATTCAAGTTGAACACTGAAGAAATCTTTCTGATTATGAAATGGGTTATGAGCAAACAGTGGTGTTTCTTTTGTGATAAGGGTATTAGTAGAGGCAGTGGTAGTATTAGGGTAATAATGTCTATCAAGTGCTTACTATGTACTAAGCACTGTGCTAAATGCTTTACAAGAATTCACATTTAGTTCAGTCCTTGAAACAATCCATAAGTTTATTTCATCCTCATTTTACAGATGAGAAAACTGAGTCTTACAGAAGTTCACAACGGTAGAGAGAGTTAAAAAGCTGGGACTAGAGCAGCCAAGCTAGAAGGTTAATTTCTCTGTGTCTTAGATGTTTCCTAAGTAGAATGAAGAAATAAAACCCATCTCTTATGCTGTTTGTAGTAGAAAAATGAAGTAACACGTGAAAGCACCTAACACATTTAATGAATGTTATTTATCCTCCTTAATCAAGAATGCCATATCACTAAAACTCTGTCATTTATAGCATTGCATTTAAATTATGTGTATACCCTATTACGAAACTATGAGCTCTGGAAGGAGTTGGCTGGAACCATGTTTTTGTCTTCCCATGTCTCCTTATCTTGTACCTTGTACACACTCCAGTACATAGGAAGCATGCAATGAACATTGCCTGAATGAAAAATTAGTGGAGAGTGGAGCAGGGGAGCACAACCACCTACTGCTGGTTGGAAGGCAGTTAGACAACAAGGTTCAAAAGTTAAATGTGCTTAATCTTTGACTCAGAAATTTCATTTCTAAAAATGTATCCAAAAGCAATGAGATTTCAGTACCAAGATATATTTTTAATTATCACATTGTTTTTAATTGGAAAAAACTAGAACATATTAATTGTCAATTCAAAAATTGTGCAACAGGCATACAATGCAATCATATGTAGTCATTAAAAATTATGTGTAGATGCACTTATTAATTGTAACAGAGCTCCATGATATATTTGTTGACAAGTATAAAAAGTTGGCTGTGTGTCTATAGTAATAGACATACACATGTACATATGAACACATACACATTACAGAATATAAGTAAAATTAACAATGATTATATACAGCAAAGGATCACAGGTCATCTTTATTTCTCTATATTTTTCATTATTCCTATGAATTATTTTGCAGAAAGCTTATTTTTTATATTTGATAAAATAAATTATTTTAAGAAATGAATGGCACAAAGCCACAGTACTCAAGACAATTTGGTACAGGCACAAGAACAGACCCATAGACCAATGGAACAGACTAGAGAGCCCTGATATAAACCCAACCATGTATGATAAATTAATATATGATAAAGGAGCCATGGACATACAATGCGGAAATGACAGCCTCTTCAACAGCTGGTGTTGGCAAAACTGGACAGTTATATGCAAGAAAATGAAACTGGATTATTGTTTAATCCCATACACACAAGTTATCTTGAAATGGATCAAGGACATGAATGTAAGTCATGAAACCATAAAACTCTTAGAAGACAACATAGGCAAAAATCTCCTGAATATAAGCATGAGTGACTTCTTCCTGAACATATCTCCTCCAGCAAGGGAAATAAAAGCAAAAATGAACTCATGGGACTACATCAAATTAAAAAGTTTCTGTACAGCAAAGGACACCATTAACAGAACAAAAAGGCATCCTATAGTATGGGAGAATATATTTGTAAATGACATATCCGACAAGGGGTTAACATCCAAAATATATAAAGAACTTCCATGCCTTTACACCCAAAAAGCAAATAACCTGATTAAAAAATGGGAAGAGGATATGAAGAGACAGTTCTCCAAAAAAGAAATTCAGATGGCCAACAGACACATGAAAAGATGCTCCACATCACTAATCATCAGGGAAATGCGAATTAAAACCATAATGAGATATCACCTCACACCAGTAAGGATGGCCACCATCCAAAAGACTAAGAACAACAAATGCTGGCAAAGATGCAGAGAAAGGGGAACCCTCCTACACTGTTGGTGGGAATGTAAGGTAGTTCAACCATTGTGGAAAGCAATATGGAGGTTCCTCAAAAAAACTAAAAATACAAATTCCATTTGACCCAGGAATCCCACTCCTTGGAATTTACCCAAAGAATACAACTTCTCAGATTCAAAAAGACATATGCACCCCTATGTTTATTGCAGCACTTTTTACAATAGCCAAGATATGGAAGCAACCTAAGTGTCCATCAGTAGATGAATGGATAAAGAAGAGGTGTTACATATACACAATGGAATACTATTCAGCCATAAGAAGGAAAAAAATCCTGCCATTTGCAACATGGATGGAGCTGGAGGATATTATGCTCAGTGAAATAAGCCAGGCGGAGAAAGACAAGTGCCAAATGATTTCCCTCATTTGTGTAGTATAACAACGAAGCAAAACTGAAGGAACAAAATAGTAGCAGACTCAGAGACTCCAAGAAGGAACTAGTGGTTACCAAAGGGGAGGGGTGTGTGGGAGGGGAGGGTGGGAGAAGGGGATGGTGGGGTATTATGTTTAGTACACATGGTGTGGGGGATCATGGGGAAAACAGTGTAGCACAGAGAAGGCAAACAGTGAATCTGTGTCATCTTGCTACGCTGATGGACAGAGACTGAATTGGGGTATGAGTGGGGACTTGATAATATGGGTAAGTGTAGTAACCACATTGTTTTTTCACATGAAACCTTCATAAGAGTGTATATCAATAATACCTTAATAAAAAAAAATCTTCCATATTCCATCTGTGGGTTGAGTGGAGTCTTGACAACTGTTGTTTGTCATAGTGGACGGAATGAGATACGGAAAACAGACCCGAGGAGGGCAGTCAGTATGGACAAGTGTGCATATGATTTATGAGTGTTTTAGTAAATGTGATTCTAGAGATCAAGAATGAGGTCAGAATATGGGATTTCAGGAAAACTAGCCTCTTAGGGTAGCTGTAGAATAATTTTTAAACATTCATTTTTAATTTGTAGGAGTTTTAAATGATCACAAATATGTCTCCAGTAGCAAGGGTTTGGGTAAAATTGAACACGGTTGCCCTCGCCCTGTCCTCAAAGGGAATTTCTTTCTTGGCTTATTGTTGCTCATTATGATCTTTGAAGTTGAGCATTCCAGAATGAAGTGAAGCAACTACAACACAGAGTAACTGTGAGTAGGGCTTGGATGAATTTTACAACAATGGTGGTTATCTTCTAAATAATTCCATTTTTCTCAGTAAAGTCTGTAATTACAGTTTTTATAAAACTATTTTTCTCACAGAATAACTTTCCACATAAAGAATTAAAATCTAGTTTTGGTTATTAGACCAATGGGATTCAACACTGGAGACCACCATGTCTCTTTTATTACATGAAATAAGTGGAATTTAGCCTACAGTAGGGTTTGTGATTATTCAGCTCCTCCAAAAGCAGCTCCTGACTTTGATTTTGCAAAACATATTAATATTAATTTTGTTAGTTGAACATTTGCTTTTCATATAACAGAATCCACATGCTTGGTTAAGGCCAGCATATGCTGTTTATTATGCAGGTTTATCTGTTCCTGATGATACAGCACATAAATCAAATCTAAATTAAACCAACACCACTTCTCTCCATGCCATGATATTTGGGGATGAGTTTGTTTGCTAAGAAATTATGAGGAAGAATAAAATACTTTTGCTCATTGAATATGACATGATATATCTTTAATTCCTTGTGAGATATTCTGATTGTTCTCAGTAGTAGCACTATTACTGATCAGAAACTTAAGATATTTCCATTGTAAATCCTCCTGTTTATGGAGTTATATTGCTTAGCTTTTGAAATCTTTCTAGTAGTTGCAATGGATTTATAAGCAACATAAAGTTAAAAAAAAATTAAAATTGGTTTAGTGAGACTGTTTTTTGTCATTGGTTGGTTTTCAAATTGGGGATAGAGGATACAGCATAATAAAATACATGTTTAAAAAGGTTTGGGGGCCATTTTTGTTCTTTTGTCTTCAGTGGAATAAAACATTGGTTACAACAACATTCAGATAGATTTTTGGGGCATTTATGTGAAATGGTTTATTAACTCCAGAACTAAGGGACTATGGGGAGACATCTTTGTTAGTGGTTTTTAAATTGCCTTTATAACCAAACCACTTATTTTTATATTGAGCTGTACTGAGGAGAACTTTTTGTGACAATTTCTCATGTTTCCATATTCTTTATTGAATGTGGAAATATTTATTGAGCTCATAAGTGCAATATGCTGTTCATTGGAGATCATAGGCTTGATCTCAAGACACTCAAACTCTGATCTGAACGCAGGCATATTGGCAAACCAACTTGCTCGATAGACCAGCATATTTAAAGCTTACTTCAAATCTCACTTTCTCCAAACAGGTTTCCTCTGTTCTTTTTGTTTCTTTATTCATTTGTTTGATTTTCTTTCCTGAACTGAAAATTCTCTTCCTTGTCAACTTTCATGACAGTTTTTAATCTTTAAGTTTTGATTGCAAAGAACAGACATTCAAGTTACCTAAAAGTAAAAGGGAGATTCTTATAAGGATGTTTACAGTCTGCAAATGGAATCTCAGGGATAGAGCAGGCACGCTGGCTCCTTCTCCAGCTTTCCAAAGGCTCAGTCTTTTCTCTACTTGAAATTTTGGTTCCTCTCTCCCCTTACTACTGTGGCTTTGGTGACTTGCTGCTCAACTTCTGTACGTCTTCTCTTTCTGCCCCTACTACTGACTTTCTTGCTTCTAATTCCCAATAAGAGACTAATCACTTTACTTTCCATGTCAGTTCCCTCCCAGGGGCTGTGGCAAGCCTATGGATTGCTTCACCATAGTTCTATAGATTTAACTCATTCCTGACACATGGGTAAGCATCTCTAATTAAAGAAGCATGACTATAATACATATTTGATTACTCTGTGAATATCTAATAAGCAAAAGGTGAATATTTTGTTTATATGTGAACAAAAGGTTCGTTTATATTTGTTTTTATTTTGTGCGCACATACTCAGAATGAGTGCCAGGATCTCTGTTTCTACTAAGGATCGATCGTCAGAGAGCGTAAAAGAACATCAGGATTAGTCAAAGTGGACTTTAACGGCAGCAGTAAAATGCCAGGTACTATTCTCTGAAACAGAAATAAAAATAATTTCTGAATAATTGGAAAGACACTTCATATATCAGAGGGCTTTTTGTTATCAAAATATGGAGAACTGATTTAATGAATTCTGCTTAGCTGTTCTCGTATCTGACTTTTCTGTAATGGACAGTGTTACCAGTTTTTTCTTCTTGACCTTCCTTCTTCATAGCTTCAAAACATCACTCTAACTTGTGTCTCTTCTTACCTCTCTATTTCTTCTCAGACGCCTCTGTTAAATTCTCTTTATGCCATTTAGGCTATTGTTCGTGGATATGTTCTCAATTATACAGCCATCCTAACTAGCATCATTCTGTCCTTTGGGATCATCAATCAGCTGTAATCATGAAATCCATGTTTCCATCCTTAACTTCTCTTCTTAGTTCCAATATGCAGGACATTTCCAGTGGGCCACTTACTGGGAATATGCAATCCTGTCTTGCCAAATTGAACTCTGTCTCCACCTCTCATGCTGACACTATTTCTGACTCTTGTATTTCTTATGTTAGTCTGTGAGCATTTCCAACTCCCCACCCAAGTCATAAGGAGTGAATAATTTTCTGCTTTTCTCACTCAGCTCTCAGATTGAGTCAGTAATCATTTTGTCAAGTCTACTTACTATTATCATAGTTTAGAACTTCCTCTTATATCACATAATTCTTTTTCCTGATTTGAGGATCATTCCTCTCTGTTCTACCATCCTTATTACTTCCAGTGAGTTTGATAGAATATAAATATGCTATGCTACTCCTTTACTTAAAATATTTCAATGGCGTCCCAATGTCTATAGAATCAAACTCACACTCATTTCATATGGCATCAAAGATTTTCAGTGATCAGATGCCTGTTTTCACTTTTGTTCTCTCTTCTTTTAATTTTATATATTTATTTTTTGAATCATTAATCTACAATTACATGTGCAATATTATGGTTATTAAAATACCCACTTCATCAGGTCACCACACCAACCCCATTACAGTCACTGTCCATCAGCGTAGTGAGATGCTATAGAATCACTACTTGTCTTCTCTGAGTTGTACAGCCCTCCCCACTCCAGCCAACATTATGTCTGCAAATCTTAATGCCCCTTTTCCCCCTTGTCCCTCCCTTCCCACCCATCTTCCCCAGACCCTTTCCTTTTGGTAACTATTAGTCCGTTCTTGGGTTCTGTAAGTTTGCTGCAGTTTTGTTCCTTCAGTTTTTTTCTTTGTTCTTATACTCCACATATAAGTGAGATCATTTGATAGTTGTCTTTTTCCGCTTGGCTTATTTCACTGAGCATAATACCCTCTAGCTCCATCCATGTTGTTGCAAATGGTTGGATTTGTTTTCTTCTTATGGCTGAATAATATTCCATTGTGTATATGTACCACCTCTTCTTTATCCATTCATCTGCTGATGGACACTTAGGTTGCTTCCATTTCTTGGCTATTGTAAATAGTGCTGCAATAAACATAGGGGTGCATCTGTCTTTTTGAAACTGGGCTGCTGCATTCTTAGGGTAGATTTCTAGGAGTGGGATTCCTGGGTCAAATGGTATTTCTATTTTGAGTTATTTGAGGAACTTCCATACTGCTTTCCACAATGGTTGAACTAATTTGCATTCCCACCAGCAGTGTAGGAGGGTTCCCTTTTCTCCACATCCTCGCCAACAATTGTTGTTGTTTGTGTTTTGGATGTTGGCCATCCTCACTGGCGTGAGGTGATATCTCGTTGTGGTTTTAATTTGCATTTCTCTGATGATTAGCGATGTGGAGCATCTTTTCATGTGCCTGTTGGCCATCTGAATTTCTTCTTTGGAGAAGTGTCTATTCATGTCCTCTGACCATTTCTTAATTGGATTATTTGCTTTTTGTTTGTTGAGGTGCGTGAGTTCTTTATATATTTTGGATGTCAACCCCTTATCGGATATGTCATTTATGAATATATTCTCCTGTACTGTAGGATGTCTTTTTATTCTATTGATGGTGCCCTTTGCTGTACAGAAGCTTTTCAGCTTGATATAGTCCCACTTGTTCATTTTTGCTTTTGTTTCCCTTCCCCGGGGAGATATGTTCATGAAGAAATCACTCATGTTTACGTCCAAGAGATTTTTGCCTATGTTTTTTTCTAAGACTTTTATGGTTTCATGACTTACATTCAGGTCTTTGATCCATTTTGAGTTTACTTTTGTGTATGGGGTTAGACAGTAGTCCAGTTTCATTCTCTTACATGTAGCTGTCCAGTTTTGCCAACACCAGCTGCTGAAGGGGCTGTCATCTCCCCATTGTATATCTAAGGCTTCTTTATCATATATTGACTATATATGTTTGGGTTAATGTTTGGAGTTTCTATTCTGTTCCACTGGTCTGTGGGTCTGTTTTTGTGCCAATACCAAATTGTTTTGATTACTGTGGCTTTGTAGTAGAGCTTGAAGTCAGGGAGTGTGATTCCCCCTGTTTTATTCCTCCTTCTCAGGATTGCTTTGGCTATTCGAGGTCTTTTGTGGTTCCATATGAATTTTATAATTATTTGTTCCAGTTCGTTGAAGAAGGCTGTTGGTATTTTGATAGGGTTTGCATTGAATCTGTAGATTGCTTTAGGTAGTATAGTCATTTTGCCACTATTTATTCTTCCTAGCCAAGAGCATGGGATGAATTTCCATTTGTTAGTGTCCTCTTTAATTTCTCTTAGGAATGTCTTGTAGTTTTCAGGGTATAGGTCTTTCACTTCCTTCGTTAGTTTATTCCTAGGTATTTTATTCTTTTTTATGCAATTGTGAATGGAATTGTTTTCATGATTTCTCTTTCTGTTAGTTCATCGTTAGTATATAGGAAAGCAACAAATTTCTGTGTGTTAATTTTGTATCCTGCAACTTTGCTGAATTCAGATATTAGTTCTAGTAGTTTTGCAGTGGAGTCTTTAGGGTTTTTTATGTACAATATCATGTCATCTGCAAATAGTGACAATTTGACTTCTTCTTTACCAATCTGGATGCCTTGTATGTCTTTGTTTTGTCTGATTGCTGTGGCTAGGACTTCCAGTACTATGTTGAATAACAGTGGAGAGAGTGGGCATCCCTGTCTTGTTCCTGATCTTAGATGAAAAGCTTTCAGCTTCTCACTGTTAAGTATGATGTTAGCTGTGGGTTTGTTATATGTGGCCTTTATGATATTGAGGTACTTGCTCTCTATGCCCATTTTGTTGAGAGTTTTAATCATGAATGGGTGGTGAATTTTGTCAAATCACTTTTGTTCTTATCCTTCTCTCTCACATAATCCTTCCTGCATCTGTGCCTGATATAAACACATAAAAGAAGAAAGTCTGTTTGTACAGAGGACTAAATGAAATACAGCCTTTCAATATTCTGATGAAGACTGCAAATTAAAATTTCTTCTTAAAAAATTTATATTAACACCTATATTCTATATTGAAGTTTTGACTTCTAATAAAACACACAGGAGTGTTTTTATTAAATAATACCATAATCTCTGGCTTACCAATAGAAGGGGCACCATATACTTTTAGTTTTGAATTGATTAAATGACAAATAAAATGTACTTATGCTGTGATCTATGAAATAGATAAGTGTGAAGTGGGTGACTTGAATCTTATGATATCTTAATAATTTACATGTAGTCATATTAAGTAAGAATTGACATTTTGAGAGATCATTTACTAAAAGAAAGAAAGCATATGTTTAAAAAAAACTAAATGGAATACAACATTTCAGAGGCCATTTGGGAACCTAATATACTGACTTATGACATGGCCTATAGGAAGAATCTCTAGAAAAAGTGGGGTTGATGAGAAAAATAGTTGTGTAGGGTTTTGGATTAAACATTTTGTGGGAAAGGTCAGAAACTGAATTTCAAATGCCTTTGTTCTATTTCTACTATATCATCAAAATATGACTTTTATATCATATAAATCATATAGAACTAGCTGGATAGACTGATTATTAAAATTTACTAAATTTCAAGATTTTTTTCCTATTCAATATTATATTCTTTACATTATTGATAAACTTTAGATGGTTAATGTTTTTCTAAAGTAAACATTTCATAGTAAACCACAAAATTCTTCCTTGGAGCTTATAAAAAATTACTAAAATTGTTGTAGTGAGAAAAGGTCAATATTCCAATCTTGTTTATTTCAGTCGAGGTGGCATTAAAATAAATTGGCCATATTCTCATTTAGAAATAATATTATCAAGTTAACTATAGAAAAACCTTTTAAAAGTAACACAACTAAAGATGCTCCATCTATCTGATAAAATATGTGTGTCTATAAAGGCCCATCCAATAAAAACTGAATCATTCGGATATAATCAAAACATAAAACAGAAATGGAAAAAGTGTTCTCCTTTCTCTTGTTTGCCTGCTTTATTTTTTTCATTTTACATTATCTCCTTTGTCCATCATGATGTATATTTTAAGTCTGGTTGCTCTTAGATATTTTTATTTCCCAGGAAGGTTTTTAGTTTGTTTTGTGTATCTCTGAATTCTGAAGAGTTTTATTATTTTTCTGTCACTCTTCCTTAAGTGGGTTTTCCCATAAAATACTTCCAGATATAAAATGCAAACAAGTCTTTATAATATGGTGCCTTAGGAGGAAATATTACTCTATGTGATTTCAAAATTTGCTCCAGTCCATATACCAAAGACCTGAACAGAAAACATAGGTAGAAATTATAAAGTGTATATATGCACTTCAGTAACCCTCAACTATATTATGATTTTGTACTATGTGTATTAATTTCTTATTGCTGCTGTAACGAATTACCACAAATCCCAGTCTGATTCTAATGCTTTTAATGACTGTGTCACACTGTTGGAAAGGGTGTGGATTAGTTTGTCATAGTGACTACAGTCGTTTGGAATTGCAGAGCATCAATGTCATGTATAAAAGTACCCAAACCTGTCCAGTTGAGAGGTAGGTGCTGTCAGTTTCTGGTCTGGAGACTAAAGGGAAACCAGTGAGGGAGGCCTAACTACATGGATAACATAATGTAATGATGAATTTCATCCTGGCCTACAGCCTGTTTGTTGTTAACTGTTTCTAGACTATCTAAAAGCACTCAACAGCTCCCTCCGAATGAGACAAAGGTCCCTGGGAAGAGGTGTTTGCCTCTTCATATCTTAGACTAATGATAGAGCAAGCCAAGGAGTGACAAAGCAAGAAGGGCAAGGAGCTGTCCAAATAGGATCCAGTGTTTAGGGAGCCACCATTCAACAATCAATCATCAAATCATAGAAGTTTGATACTAGAAGGGATCTTGGGAGCCCATTTTCTCCATCATACTAAACGTGCAGAAAATATAGACTAGGGAAGAAAAAAACCTGCTTAGGATCCAACTGTATATTGTAGCAGGCACACCATAGCAAAGCCACAAATCTGCTATTTCCCACTCCTGACACCCACAATTGTTCCTAACCTGTTGATATGACTGTGATTATGGGCTCTACATACTGTTTGTACATAATTGTATTCAGGAAGCTATTATGTACATTTAATTTTTATATCGTTCTCATTGCATAGCTTTATAATTTATAATAAGGTAAAGGCTTAATTTTCAGCCCACTACTCATTTGTGTAATGTGATCTGGGGTGAAAAAGCTTTGGCTTCAAGACCCTAATTACTCATGACAGAATTTCTTAATTTTTACTTACACACTCCCTCAAAGTAGACCTTGAAGTACTAAGTGTTTACTGGCTAACAGCTGCGAGGTTTGGGTGTGTGTTCAGTGAGTTCTGTGGACTTCTCTGCTGCAGCTTTGCCTGTCTACCCATAATGCACTGTGTGTAACCCGCATTCTCTGGTTGCTTTAGTATCATGATAGGTTTGGTGTTCCAGGTGGTATGGGTTACTTCCTACCTGAAAAAGAAAAAATACTCCTCTTCTCACTTTGAAGTATGATGTTGCTTTCCATGTATCATCTTTAAAATATCTTATAAAAGAATAAGCTGAGGGGTGTTAATCACTTTCTGTCCAATATCCTGGGGTCCATGCATGCTCTATATAGTGAAATGTAAAATTCAGAAAAATACGCTGATTTTCAAAAATCCAGTCTTGCTTCCCAAACATATTTTACTCTGCATTTTTTTAATGTATTTCCTTTCACAGTGTTTAACTGCAATATTATTTTTTTTGCATTTATATTGTTTTTAAACTTTATAACATATTTTTAATATTATCTGCGTATTATCCTACAGAGTAAACCTTTCATAACATGTATGATCATTTTCCATAAGAGTTGGAAATAGTGTTTCCTCTAATTTTGCTTCTATAACCATCTTTGTGTATTGAGTATCCCCAGCCCCTACACTTAGGATAATTCTTTAGAAGATATCGTCAGAATCAATGTGGTAGTTTGCAAAACTGGCCACAATTCTCCATACCTCCTGCACCCATGCCCCTTTGCCACATCATTTTGCAGCTTCTTCCATCGAGAACTGAAATATGTTCTCTGAGTGCACGAGTCAGAACTTGTGACTTGCTTTGGCCAATAAAATGCATCAGAAATGACAACTGTGCCAAGTCCTAGCCTAGGTCTCAGGAGGTCTTACAGCTTCTATTCTGATTCTTGGAATCCTAGCCGCCATTAAAGCAACTACTGATCAACAAGGGGCACATACCGCATTTGCCCCTGTTGCTGTAGACCGTTGTCACCTAGAAGCAGGGCTGCCTCACTGAACAGCAATTGAGGCAGATGCACAAGCGACCCCAGCATGACCAAAATTACCCAGTTAAAATAAATGGCCGTCATTTTGCACAACTAAGTTTTGGGATGATATTTCACAGCAAAACTAATGTATACAAATCTATTTGGCCAAAATTAATAAACATTTTTAAGCTCTGTAATTCATATTGATAAGTTGTTCTCCAAAAGCCTTGGAACAATTTGATACCCTATCTAGCCAAGGTTGTCATTATCGTAAATATTTTCCAGTTTGAGAAGAGATGATTGGTGTTTTAAAATTTTCAAGTACACCATTTTAAAAGTTACTGTTTCCTCATTCTGATGACACAGTCTGTATTGTAGATGTCATTTCACTGAAACAAATCA
This sequence comes from Smutsia gigantea, assembly GCA_032199065.1. Lineage (NCBI taxonomy): Eukaryota > Metazoa > Chordata > Mammalia > Pholidota > Manidae > Smutsia > Smutsia gigantea. The sequence continues at coordinate 142,083 of JAVSCE010013924.1, forward strand.
CATCTCAGAGTGAAATTTTTCCCAAATTATTTTCCTAGAATTGAGATAATATTTTTTCCGGTCTGTTTCCTTTATAGGTACAGGAAGGCAGCACAGATACTGATTTCAACTGCTAGGTAATAACTTTTAAAAATCTCTTAATGTATCACTCTCTCCCCAAAAGCTTTAATTCAGTAACTATCAAATTTATAAAAGTTAAGTTGGTTATATTGAAGTTTCCACTGGCCTCTTATTACTGCAGTTATGTAGATCTCAGCAATTATGAGTGATCTAAAGTGTTAAAAGTCATGGGATTATTCTTGGTCCAGAATGGAAAGCATGAAGGTAAGATACTTACATTCAAATCAGAAATTTTGCTTCTGGGTCAAGCAAATGTGCAGAAAGTGTAGACAGAGTATTGGCTATTATACTGTGAGACTTTGAAGTGTTGCCATCACTCAGTGATTTCTCATTGTTTCCAGAATGAAATACAAATTACATAATTTATGTTGTTTTTGGCAGTAGGTAACAGAAACCCACTCAAGCAACACTAAATACTGAGACTCATTTGTTGGGCTGATGTGTAGACAGTTCATACCAAAATAGCTGTATTAATTTTTTTAAACTTGAAATACTTTTTTCATTGATTGCTAAAGGAATAATGGTAATTGCAATAAGTAGTCAAATTAATTAATGAAAAGAAATTAACATAAAACTTGTACCTGCCCTCCATGGCTGCAGAATCTCAGTGGCATATAGCAATAAAATGCCTTTAGCTTATGATTTTTCAGGGTTTAGATCTCATCTGAGCTCTACTGATCTCAGCTGGCTGCTGTCAGCGATGTATCAGCTAGGTGTCCTTCTGATCTTTCCTGGCCTTGCTCGCATCTTTTGAGGATGGCTTGGCTTGAATAAGTAGAGTGACTCAGCTCTGTTCCACATGTGTCATCCCTGACAGGGTCAGCCCAGGGGTGTTCACATGGCACAGACACAGGAGCAAGACAGTCACAGCATGCTTTCAAGTCTGTTTGCATCATACTTACTAGTATCACATTTGTCCAAGCAAGTCACTTGGTGAAGCCCACAGAGTGGAATGGCACTGCAAAGTTACATGGCAAAAACATACGATAAGGAGAGTGATGAAGCAGTGAGACCATCGATAAAATCAAATCACAGAAACTCATTAATCCAAGTTCTTAATTATTCCTATTTCACAGTTTCTAATAGAGTGAATATTCAGTGCTACGTAAAAATTTCCAAGCCACGTTTGCTGTTCTAGTGGCAAAGGTTGCTAGAAGTAAAAATGCTCTTACAATTTTCATTATGTCAGTTCCCAGCAAGTATGTAAGTCAGTTTTCTCTCTAATATTTATCTAATATATGATGATAAGAATAATTTTTGTCAGGAGAGGAATTTAATGACTTGCATTATTTACATCTTCTATTGTCTTATCCAGAAATAGTTGAATGTGAAAATGAAATGCCAATTTAAAACACCCAGGAATTCTTACAAAATTTGTCTTAAATTCCAGACTTTCTCCTCTATGTTATATTGCACAATTATGAGAAAATAAAACATTTTCAGGTATTCTCATTTAGATTATTTTTCCTGGTAGCCAACAATAAAGACTGATATGTCATTTCAGTTAAATTCTTTCTAGTTTCATAATGGATGAAAACCATAAAACTCTTTAGTCTTGAATTTCACATTTTAAATTATCAATTACTTTTATGTGAAAAAATTGAAGCTTTATCAATGATAATTGAAAGTCTAGTGTCTTGTGCAGATTTTTTTTTAAAAAGTGGCATAGTTGCAAAAATGTTTCCAGAAGTAATTATATGTCTTCCCACAAGTGGAGCCACAAATAAAGATTATAATAATATGCACATATTACTATTTTTGTGAAATTCTATTAGTATTTTCTATCTAGAAGTGCTTTAATATTTCTAATATAAAATAAAGTTCTAATGGGACTTCCTAATTTTTAAAAATTTACTTTGATATTCTTTGAAAAAATCCTTTTAGTTGCTTATATTATTTCAAGTATTTCATTAAGTGATACTGTATGTTGTGATATTATTTAAAAGTGGACTGATGACTAAGTGATGATTTCTCCTCCTGTGATAGTTGTAAATTCTTGTCATTTGAACCATGAGCTTTCAATGTAATGTGATTAACATTCTGATGAAATACATTTGTTTAGCCCTTCCAACTTTTATTGACAGAAAGCTTAACATTTTTTTCAGTGCTCAAAAGCAATGATAAGCTACTTATAGACTTTGGTTAATTAATGTAAATTGAGTTGAATTTTAACCTCCATTAGGGTTTCCTGTGAGGGAAACTAAGATTGCACTAAATGTGACTAACAGGGTATTGAATGTGGAACGCCTAGAACTTTGAGATATATACTGTGAACTATTGAGGTTTCTTTGGCGTTTCACTTGGCTGTGCTACGGAGGGTGAGGAAGCAAAGTCTGGGCCCACTCTTGAATGAGTCAGCAGAGAGATGGGGCATTGTGCAGTCAGTGCTATTGTTTGATACTGAGATGATTCACAGTAAATTTTGGATGAATGCCTTGTTAGATATATGTAAGGCTTTTATTTTTTCCCTCCTTCTATGCACACATCACTGAATAGGGTGTTCTACTCTTTTTTCCCCTCATACTTGGACAAGATCATATTGCCTCCGACTCTTTAATCTTGGGTGAAGTACAGCTCCCCTGTCCAAACCCACACTGGAAGGCACTGAAAGACAAGAGTCAGGTTTTAAGGGACTCTTCACGGGGCTGGCCAAAGCCTTAGAGGTCTTCCCCTGTTCACCCTCTTCTCTGCCATCCTGCTAACTGGTTACAGTTAGGGTGCTAATATACAAGACCTCCAATGGAAATGAATTGAACTGTAGGAATATGGGGTTCTAAAATTTGAATCAGCAAAGGGTCTAAAACTCCTTTGTTTACATTGTCTTAATTATTAAAGAGCCCAACATGACTAAATAGCTCTAGAGAATGTTTGCCCAGGGAAGTCTATATTTTTTGGCAAATTATAAAATGTTGAATATAAATGAAAATCACTCCTAATGTGAGCATATGTATTTCTACTGTTAGTTCCTTCCAGACTTTTTCCGTATTTATACTTTTAAAACATATTTAACAGAATAATAAAATAATGTATATCATTTTCTCTCCATATGTCATAAAGTTTCCCACTTGGTTGTTATAATTTTCATAATTATGATTAAATGTAACCAATTTTCCAAGGAACACTTTCCAGTTTCATACTGCCTAAATAAGCAATTTAATTCACTCTGATTTTTTCTTCTTTTGAGTATATTTCCTTAGACTAGATTTCCAGAAATAGAATTACTGAATTAGAGTTTCTGAGATGTTTAGGGCTCAATATATGCAATGCCAAAATTATTTTCAAAAGAAGAGTTTTAAACAATTTTTATATCACAAAACTATATTAGTTTTGTTATTCTCCAGTATTCTGTGTTACATTTAATTAAATTTTATTTATTTTTTACTGTCCCATTTCCAGACTCACAGAATATCATAAGCTCCTGGGGAAATAGAGCTGCATATTTACTTCTCAACTTTTAATTTTCTGTAAAACTAGAAAAATGCCTAACTCATACCAAATAAATGGTAAATATTTTCTGCATTGATATAAATTAGTAATGGAAATCTATTTCACAGTTATAGTAAATGCCAAATTCATGTTTTGGTGAATTATTTCATCATCATTTTAGCATTTTTGAAATTGAGATTTATGTTACCTATTCTTAGTGTGTTTTTTTCTAAATGAAATGCTTTTCTGTGAAATTCTTGCAAGAGGACATGTTTTCTTTTTCCTGATTGTGCCAATTTTAGGATGTTTTCTGCTAAAGCATGAATCATTTGATTTAATTTTACTAATTATATTACTGAGTTTACAGTTTGCATTTGAGATACAATTGAGGCTAAAAATTTTAATGCTTGTTTCCTAAAATAGTATTTATTTTTTGCATTGTTTGCTCATGACTTTGCCCATTTGTACGCTGAGTTTAATTTTTAAGCAATAATTGTAACTAAATTTTCATCTTTTCCTGTTACATTTGCTCTAGATTTTCTTTTAGCCTTTTTGGATTTTTATTTATGGCTGTAGTTCAGGAATTTCAAGATTTTATATAGTTTCATTTTTTTTTTCAGGGGGAAATATCTTTTTTCTTAGTTCAAAAATTACTGACTACCTTTTCACTTTGCTCCACAGTAGGCTAAATGTCCAGTTTTATTTGAGGCATTCTGGGTATTGTTAATGTTTTGTATAATGATATATAGTGCATTTAGAGTGTATTTAGAGATAGACTATTTTTGGTGATAGTCTGCAAAGATTTTTTTCCAGTCTTGCAAAATTATTTTCTGAGTATATTTTAATTAAAGACATTTTCTTTAATTGTCATGTATGGATTAGTTTTTAGTTTTCCTAACTTTTCAGTAAAGTGTCATGTGTTGATTTTTATACCACACTATTTCATTTATTGATATTTAGGATATATTTTAATATCTGATAAATCTAGTTCCCCCATTATTTTTCTTTTAACACTATCCTGAGATATTCCTTACTAATTAATAGTCCAAATAAAATTTGTCATCTGAATGCCATGGGTCAAGAAAGAGTTTGATTTTGACTGAGTTTTTGTTAAACATTCATATTCTTCTAGCAAGTACCAATGTTACACATGACTGTCTCTTCTCAGGTGGGAACATGTTATGTCTTTCCATTTAGCCAAACACATTTTTTTCTTCTGATGGAGCTTTCTAGTTTTTATAGTATGTCATATATATTTCTCAGATTTTTAAATTATGACTATAATTTTAGTAAATATTGTCATGAGATACATTTTAATTTTTTACTATCCCATTTGACTATGCAGGAGTGCTCTTGAGTATTGTTATCTTGTCTCATTTTTATACTTAATTACCTGTAATAGTTTGATTTCTTGATAATGATGTGTCTCTTCCTTTTTGCAGTTCTGTATGTTTCCTTTCCATTTCCATATAAAGTGATAGGTGCTTTAGGACAGACATTATCTATCATGACAAGTAATCAGAATTTTATTTCCATTTCATTGTTTTTTATTTGTGAATAAATGTTGAATTGAACCAATGGCTTTTTAAAGATATTTTTAAAAGTGTATTTTTGCACATACTTCTTAAGTTGTAGGTTGTGATGTCCTTTTTTAGAACAAATGTGGAATTTCTGAGCAAAATTTTCTTGATCATGATAAATTGTTCTAGCATTCTATTCAATCCCATATACTGATTTGTTTGTTTTTGTTTAATCTGAAAAGAAGCAGAAAGAAAAATAGCTGCAATAAAATATAGAGGATTTACTCAAATATTTAATGGCTTAGGTAGACTATTTATATATATATCTAAGAGTTTTCCAAAATGCTTATAGGGAGCTTTATCTGCTCTCATAAGAATTGCTGAACTCCTGCATTTACTGAAGGGTGACTGAAAGGGATGCTCAATATTCCCTATGGGCTGGTCAGTTTTCCCAACACGTTATTGCCTGAGGTAGTTGTCATTGTGTTGATGGGGTTTGGAGGGGTGTACTTATAATTCAGTATGCAGACTGTCACTTATCCCTTCTTTGACAGTATAGCATCCCATCCTTGTTGTCAGCTGTTTCTTTGCTCTCTGGGGCAGCTTCTCTAGAAATCAATGCTTCAGCTGTGCTGAGGGATAGTTAATCACATTGCTGCACCACCTCAAAAGAGGCATCTATGCTTCTGATACTTTTATTTCACACTTTCTCCTAATCTTCCTGTTTTATGGGTTACCCCCACGCCCCTGCTCCCCTTCCTCTGGAGATAGTGGGTACCTTCAATTCCTGAGCCTTTCTAGAGTTTTACGACATGAATTGGCTTATTTATCCTGGCTTCTCGCCAAGAAGTCACTTAGCACTGTTGCTCTTATTCCATCCACATTCCTCTAGAATTTTATTGACTTTGCTAGAGTGCTTTATTCCCTTTATCATTTCCTTTGTCCTTTTGTGTTAATGCTTTTATTTATTTTTTTAACCATGGAAGTGCCATTTTATGGCAGGTTTGGGGAGAGAGCAAAGACAAATATATGTTCCTGCCATGTTTTCCAGAAAGTCTCTGTCATGATATATTCTTATACTGTCTGTGGAGGACAGACCCATCTATCTCCCTGGCATCAGGGAATTTACCCATTGCTAACAAGACTCCAGATTTACCAGCTATGTAGTTTTGAAAGTTTAAGGCCCTTACTGCCTCAAGCTAATCATCACCATTGATAGAATAGTGAAGAATCTTCCAGTTCTTAGCTTTGTTTTTCCATACGGAGAGCCGTCAGGTGGCATAACAAACGCCATTCCTCACTCAGTCTACCTATACAAAAAGAATGATACCTAATTTTGTGAGTTGGAAGTAGACACCAAGTGTTCTCAACTGAACTCTTTCCTCTTCTGTTAGATTTTTTTCCTCCTTGGCAAGGCAGCATGGATAAACTTAGTAGTACTGCCTTAGTGAAGGTCTCTGAAGATCTGTGGTTGAAATGTGAGCAAACCCACTGGACCCCAATATAATCCATATTCTCTATTCAGTGTATAAGTAAACGGGCTGATATATTACTCTCCATATTGTCTATCCCTGTGTTTCATTTTTCATTAGTTTCTGAGCTTGGAAAGGAAAGAAAGAGCAACTATATATTATATCTACTTATATCCCCCACCCCTGAAACAAACAAATAAGCAAACAAAACCAGCCCAACAAGCTTAATCCTATCCTCCAGGCGCGATGTTTGGTTCAGCGATGACTCTGGGGACTGGGCCGGAGCCTTCGCGCATGCCACTCCTCTGATTATGGTAGTTGTTCAGGACTGGACAGCATTTTCTATAGAGTGAAGACCACGAATTTCATTTGATATTTGTAGTCAAGAGATGTTGATTCTTTCTTTGGTTGGTTTTATAAATGTCATACTGGGAACAACAGCACCCATTTTGTGCCCATGCCAAAGCCAGTCAGCACATCAAGGAGAAATTCAGGTCAGACAGAACCCAGATGGAATTCTACCCAGAGTTCATACTACTTCTAGACTTTGGATTTATGTGGGCTAATAAATTTCTCTTTATGTTTAAGCCTACTTGAGATGGTTTCTCACTATTAGAAACATTTTTACACTGTTGAATTTGCTTTCTTGGGATTTCTGTAGAATTTTCACTTTTGTGAAAATGTGAGTTCCCCGTGATTCACAGGACATTCACGTTAACAGCCAGAACAGAGAAGCACAGCTATTGAGCTCTGACTAATTCTCAAATTCACAAGTCAAAATAAGTTTCATCCAGGACTAAGTTTACTTTGCTTTAAGACAGGATATGTGGTAGATCACACTGCATGAATGGTAACAAAAAATCAGAGATCTTGGGATTCCTAGGTATGTCTTCTGATATCTGTACTTTATTGTTGAAATGAATGTGGTCACAAGAGATGAAGTATGGACTACTTCAACCCAGGGAAACCATATGTATATTATTTCTGCTTTTGTACCTTGAGGATGTATATGGCTGGTCCTCATTCTCCGTGCAGTGGAACCTCAATATTGTTAGTTGTTACTCAATAAACAATCTCAATAATCGATATATCATTTTAACATTGGAATTTTATAGTTTAACTACTTTACACAATTTTTTACTTTTAAAATATGAAGATCAAATTCCCTGGAGGTAAGCTAGAGCTTCATCCTGGAGATACAACTGCAACACAGCCATCCTCTTTCCCACCTCTCCTCACTGAGCCCACCTCCACCATTTGATACCAAGCTACTGCCTTGGTAAGTTTCTCTCGATTATATATCAAACAACATACAGATCTTCCTCAACTTATGATGGGTTTATGCCTCAATAAACCCAACATAAATTGAAAATGTTCTAAGTTGAAATGCATTTAAGGCACCTAATCTACCAAACTTCGTAGCTTAGCCTAGCCTACCTTAAATGTGTTCAGATATTTACCTTAGCCTACAGTTGGACAAAATCATCAAATGCAAAGCTTACTATGTAATAAAGTGTTGATTATCTCATGTAATTTATTGAGTACTGTCCTGAAAGTGAAAGAAGAATGGTTATAAATGTTTGGGTTCTTTACCTTATGATTGCGTGGCCGACTGAGCTGCGGCTCACTGCTGCTGTCCAGCATCCCAAGAGAGCATCACACTGCATATCACTAGCCCAGGAAAAGATCAAAATTCAAAATCTTAAGTGCAGTTTCTGCTGAATGCATATAGGTTTACACCATTGTAAAGTTGGAAAGTCATAAGTTGAACCATTGTAAGTTGGGAACCATCTCTGTAATTTAAACTATCTGATTTAATGCATCTTGACTCTTACCTTGAAATCCATACTAACAATTTCATAGACCAAATTATTATGGATATTTTTTTGTCAATCTCTAATCTAAAATCATTAGTTCTGTATTTTGAGTCATTCTTAGATTTCCTCAGGTTTTTTTTTTTGAAGTGGAAAGGAAACGAGATATATATAGTTTTTAATATCCTATAAATTTCAACCCTTCTGATGCTTTGCTAAGCCAATGTCAACTGAAATGAGATTAGAGTTCTCAAATCACACTCTCTCCTTCAATTATCTCTAGTTTTTATTCTATCTTCTTCTGGTATCTTATGTTCTACATGGGGAAGTTTGGCACATGCTTGATTTTTTGGCCTAGTAAGTGTTTTTTATCCTGCCAAGCTTCCAGGGGAGAACATGGGTGAGTGTACACTTATAATGAGTCATTCTGATGAGCAGAATCCTTGTAGAATCTATGATTTATCCTTAAAATTTAATACTTTGTCAGACTCTCTAAGTTCCATGTATTTTGTCAGTTTAGCCAACCACAAAATGAATATGTTTGATCTGAAGACTCACATTTCTTCAATCAAGATTTCATCTATTATATATTTGACTGTTTTTTTCAGTTTCATTTGTTATGTTCTTCAAAAACAGTAATGGTAGACTGCTTTACCATTATTTGTCTTCCATATTCCTAGCTTCTCATAGATGATTTTAGACTTTTTCATTTTTATCTCCCTTTTTATTGTGGATGATTTAGTTCAATGGATTTGATTTTCTGCAACATTGATTTTGCATTTTCTAATTCTATGATTATTTTTAGTTCTGATACAGTTTTTACTTCCTTAAATTATTTTCTTAATTTCCTAATTAAGTGTAATATAATCAAAGTAAAGTTCATAAATCTTGTGTATAAGCTAAATTTTTATAAATGTATAAACCTATAGAACCACCACCCAAATACAGCCAATACTTTGATCTCTATCACCAGAGATTACTATTTTATTTTGAACTTCATATAAAGGAATAATATGTGCTCTTTTGTATCTGGCTATTTTTGTTCAATATTGCATTTGTGAGATTTTTTTTTTAATGTAGTAATAGTTTGTTCATTTTTAGTGATATTTTTGTTTGAAATACAGCCAGTACTTTGATTATACCACTCTATATCCCCATCAGCAGCATTTAAGAGTTCTGTTTGCTCTACATTCTTGAGAGGGGTCTTTTAGTTGTAGACATTCCATTGGTGTGTAAAAAATGTAGTCTTATTTTTTCCCCAATGAAAGATGATGTTTAGCATATTTCATAAATTTACTCACCGTTTGGATATATATTTTTGTTCAATGCCTGTTCAAGCCTTTTGCCCCCTTTTTAACTGGGATGTCTGTCTTTCTTTTTATTGATTTGAATGAGCTCTTTATCCTTAAATTCTTATTCCTAGCTCTCCCTTTTTTTGATATACTTTATTATCTCATTTTTCCATATCATATTTATATGGACACTTAAAACATTTAACCACATTGAGAGACCAAAACAGTCACTATTTAGAATTTCTTCAGCTTTTGAGGATACATCTTCATGAGTAAAATCTTCATATGTGTACATATAAACAGTGTGTATCCCACCGTAACCATGCAATGGACTGAATTCTTGTGTCCCCCACTGTAGGTTCATGGAATCCTAACACCCAATGTGATGATGTTTGAAAGTGAGGCCTTTGGCAGGTGATTAGGTCACAAGGGTGGAAACCTCATCACTGTGATTTGTATCCTTTAAGAGGTCTCAGAAAGATCCTTTGCCTTTCCATCATGTTATACGAGAAGGTGTCATCAATGAACCAGGAAGCAGGCCCTCCACACCAGACACTGAATCTGCTGGCACCTTGCTTTTGGACTTCCCAGCCAGCAGAACTGTGAGAAACAGGTTTCTGTTGTTTATCAGCCCCCCAGGGTATGGTATTCTGTGATAGCAGCCCCAACAGACTATGACAAGGCATGTGACCAAAAGTGTAGCTAATTTTCACTAATTCTGCCTCAGAGTTCACAAGCATGTGTTCCACCTACCACCTGTTTTCCCTTTTCAGGTAATAGTTACATGATCAGAATAATACCCTATCTATTTTGCTCTTGGGAGACACTTAAGGAGTATAAGTGGCAGGGAACTGAGTACAGTCACAATAATGTGTGTTTTGTGTGTTTTTCTGCTGTGACTGCAGGGAAGGGTGACTTTAGGTACCTGTGTGCAGAGCCAATGTCCAGATCTTGTTACCTTCTCTATCTCAGAGTGGCCAAGCAGTGGCAGCAGGAAGATTCTAGTGACTGTTCTTAACTTCAAGATCAGAATGTAGTGGTAAGGAGTACATTCTAAAGACATAAACTGTAAAAATAATCTCACAGAAATTTTTCATTGACTTTGCCTGTAAAGCCCTATGTCTTTCAGTGATCAGTTCTAGGGTGCTGTGCTGGAGTTGATACAGGATTCTTCCTGTGGGAACTCAGTACCATAGTCCTCCTTTCCTACATTCCCTACATCCACCTCACAGTTAGATAACTTTTCCTCTGAAATCTCAAAACATAAAGGGACTTCTTATATCTCTGAACAGTCAACTATTTGTCCTGCAACTGTTTCTTAGATGAATAGCTCTCTTCAGTTACTCTCAGGGACACAAGGTGTTGTTAAGCCCCCTTTTGTCAGACACACATGTCTACGCTTGGCCACCCTTGGGGACTCAGGGTGCTAACTCCCAGAATGGTGGCTGCCTTCAGGGAATATGCAGTGTTTTTCAGGCAGAGGAGAAAAATGCTATATACTTCGAGGGTACCACATGGCAGGGCATGCTATTTACTCCTTTACTACTACTTTTGCACAATTTTTGTGTAAGTCCTACTGTTTTTCCTATGTGCACATATCAGATTGGGAACTGGTTTATCCAGGATTATTTGGTTCTATGTGTCCCCAATATAATGTTAGTCAACTTTCTTGGTGGCTGTCCCTGTTTATTTATTCTTCCACAGTCACTGGAGGGTCGTCTTGAATCATTCCACAGCCTATGAGACATGGGGAGCAAGAACAGCCATGAGCAGTCACACTCAGAGAAACTGGTCTTGAAAACTGCTCCTCTGTGTTCATGCAAATTATTGTACTCAGATGCCTCTTGGTTTGGAGGACGGGTAGTTATTCATTGGTGGGTGATTTTCAGGATTCTAATATTTTCACTGATCCCTCTGGAGAGAAAAACTCAGAAGCCTAAGGACTCTCTTTTTGTTTGTTTGTTTAAGCCCCACATATTTGTCCTGATGTCTTTTGCTGCAATTTTTCTGCAAGTGTAAATTACTCCAGATTATTTATTTCTAATGACTTCAGACTTCAGCTTGCCCAAGATCTCATCTCTCCAAGTAAGGACGGTTCTTTTGCAGTCGTGGGACAAATCCTCTCTCTCCTGCCAGGATTCCAGCATGGAGGAGGACACCCTCTCCTTGCATGCCAAGCTTTGGAAGGCTGTTGGTCAGCGGTGGGGAAAGGAGGTCCTGCCTCTCCCATGTCCTGTGAGCATACCCACCTACCCCCGCTTTTTTTTTCCCAACTGGGAGTATTAGTTAGCTTCATCGGAACTTTCTACATTTATTTACTATAAAATTAAAAGACTTCTTTGAGAAAAGGGGTTGTGTTTCAGCTTATGCTATTTTTTTCAAGTTTGATCCAAATTGTGCTGTATCTGATAAAATTTCGTTTAAGTTTGTGCCATGTGGTTTTAACACTTCCCTAGGTCCAGAACTAAAGGGGGTTCCCTTTGTCTTCTGGCTTTTGTTTTTTTCTGTTAGGTTTTGGCACACTGTTATTTGTAAGCCAGTTCTTAAATTTCTACTTTTCCCAGATTTCCCTTTCATAAGTTGCCTAGACAACTTTCTGAAACTTTTGTAGCTTGACACATCTAGATGATGACTTATCTCAAATACTCATTGATGTTCTAATGTTCTAATGTTAAATATTCATTGATGTTACTTTTTTAGTGGCCTTTTTGACCAGTTTGTTCTGCATTAATTGCTAATTTTACAGTTGCTATTAATTGTCAAAATGAGTAAGAATGAGAAATGAGAAACAAATGAGAAAAAAATATGTGCAATATCATTTAGTTCCCATTCTCTGTGGACAAGATGATATTTCAGAGTTATCTCTTCCCCAGCATGAGATTCTTACTAATTCCCCTACTAGCCTGAGATTATTAAACACATAATCCTTCCTGTAATCTCATTTTTGCTCCGAAGTATTTTAGAATACCTATTTTGCAATCTGAAATATTAGAGAAGTGTCAGCCAAACTGCTTCTGACAGAGTAGGTGAAGTACAGCAGATTACCTGAGGGTGGGCACTTGATTCCAATATGACTCATAAAATTCACTCCCCAGGGAATTTGGAATAAGGGCCTAGAGACCAAGTCCATTGATTGTAGGAGACTGGACTGAAATTATGCAGATCTCCCTTCATTTCAATATAGCCATACTGTGGTTCATATTAAAAGTTTATACGTATGGAGAGAAGCCGGCTTGTGGAAAGAAATGGAAACAAATGCAGAAAAACATGTGGAGATGAACAACTATGTGGTTCCACAGCTCTGATTAATTCCTATATTTTTGTGTTTTTTCATATTTTCTTCAACCGTGTTCCTATAGTTTTGCATTGTTCTTATATTGTTCCTATATTTTGTGCACTTCTGTTCTCTATATTCTTATGATATATCTTTTTAAAAATCTAACTTGAGTAGGATCTTTTTTTCCCCAAACCAAATGGTTTCTGACAAAGACAGCCTTAAACTAGGGATAAGAAATCATGTGTTTAGTCCCCATTCTGACTTAAGTCTGCTATGGTCTTACCATGAAGAATTAGGTCTTTCTTCTCTCTTCTCCCATAGTATTTTTCATAAGTCTGCTACTTTACTTTATGTATGTATATACACTGCAATTATTTATTTGACCATCTGTCTCCCTCACAAAGGGAGGATTTTGTTCTCTTCTTCACAACCTCAGCACCTAGTATTGTGGTGGGCACATAATACTTTCTCAACAACTTTTGTTAATCAGTAAACGAACCAACAACTATGTGGACTACAAGACACATGATTCTTGGATGCAGTTTGCTTAGAAGGAAATAGAATATAGGATTCCTGAAGTTTCAACTACTTCTAGGTTGTTGCCGTTGATTTTGCTAACTTTAAAAATAAAACAGTTAACTTACTAGCAAAAATGGGTTTATTTGGGAATAGTGAAAAATTACAATCTGGGACAAGCAAGGTATGGCAAACAACACACATGTCGGGAGAACAAAGGAGAGGACCACTCATATCTTGAAGAAGGGGCTGAGTTGGGAGGACTGTTCTAAGCAAAAAGTCCGTTGGAGGAAACTGGTAGTTCCATATATTGTGGTATCTCATTGGCTGAATTGTGGCACTCTGGGCTATTGCTGGGGGTGGGGAAGGTGGGAACCTTCCTTCCTCCCACTGGGTAGTAAAGTAGGCATCTCCCATGGGGCCTGCAATCGAGAAGGAGAGGTAAGACACCAGTGCTTCCACTGCTGGACTCTGCAGCCATGCCAGTGAGGCTTCCCTTAATTGATCTTCACAGCCTCTCAGTTTCTTTGGCTGACTTGCATGGTTTAGTATTCCTTTCCTGTCTTTGGTATTTTCTTGAGGAGTACTTTCTTGTCTATTAGGAAACAAAGTATTTTCAACATTTTGGATACTTTTTTGTTTTTCTCTCACAGATGTTTGCATATGTTATCACTGTAAGTGGTTTAAATAAATGCTAGAGAGATGCTTCCTTTAAAGAAAAACTCACTTATTTTCTGGGTGATAAGTACCTAAGATACAGAGAAAAACATAAAAACCCTCATGTACTCATTTCCTGGTTTCCACAACCGTCAACATGTGGCTCATTCGACCCCTGCACCTCTCAATCTATCCTACCCTATGGGATTATTAAAATAAGCAAATCTTAGCACATCAATTTGTAAATATTTCAGTAGCAACTCTAAGATTTAGGGGTTTAGGGCTTCTTTGTAAACAGTCAAATTGGTTTGTAATAATTTATATTAGGAAATGCACTTTTAATACTTCTTTCACTTACATTGGTATTCTTGGTGATTTCCAAATAAAAAGCCTAAAATTTGATTGATTTTTAGAAAAATGGCAATGATTAACAGCAAAAGGCAATTATAATTAAAGTGCACCAAATATCTTTTTACTATCCTTTTAGCAACTTCTCCTACATTTCTAATCCCTTTTTTCTGAACTTGGCTAAGATCATTGGAGAGCTGCAACTCCTTTCCATTGCTATACATTCCATTCTAGTGATATGTGACAATTCTCTGAATGTTGCATCACACTTTAAACTGTATAACAAACCTTATTCCAACATAATAATATGGATTCATGTTTCACTCAGAGTAGTCCTTAAGTATTACCCGGGAAAGTCTTGCTCCAACTGTTTCAAATTATTTTCATTTCATTTGTCATGTTTAATAGCAGGGAGGAGCTGTTGCTAATGGATTTTTCTTGGAAATTAATCTGTCAACCTGGTGAAAATATAAAGTTTGAGCAGATGAGCAGAGATCCTTCAATTTAACATCCTAAGCATATTAATTCACTTAGCAAAAGCATAACAAGATTAAGTAATCGATGAGAATTTCCATTAAGAATTGGAAAATGTAGCACATAGAGAAGGGGATTAACAGCCTGTCAATGTGATATATTCATAAAATATTTTTTAAATAGATTGAGATTTTAGGTAGTGATGGCTGAGTTCTAATGATATGTCTAGGGGCTGGGGATGGATGTATACTGGCAATATCCAGGCATTAATGTAGTATTTCACAAGGTAATATTCTATATTGAGTCTGTATTTGTGCTGCTGGAGTGAGTGGAGACCTTTTCCTGTGAGCCAGGTATAAAATAAGCTTTTCCATTTCTCTGATGGTAACCACTGAAAGGATTTTCAAAAGTTACTTTAGGACCTTGGAACTGGATGAATGTAATCAGGACCCAGAATGCTTTTTATTAACAACAACTTGAAGGAATCATCCTCCATTGTGTAAACAACACAGTTTTTAATCACAGGTACAAGATGGTTACAGAATCAAAGATCATAATGGCATACCAATCTTAGAATGGGTAGCCTCAGACAAGTTTTGGTGTTTCTCTGCCTTTAGTTGTTAATCTTCTGTTTTCTTTAGCATTTAGTCTACCAGATACTTATTTTCACTTTTATTTCTCACTCATAATTTATTTCCTATTCTCTTTTCACTTTCACACAACTCTCACACTGTGGCATCAGCTTAAAAGCTGCTGTAAATTACTGTCAGTTTTTTAATATTTTTATTTTCCAAAACTTTAATGGCTCTTGAGCATGAACTCGAAGTCAGATTGAAACTTACAGCATTAGTGTCCAGGTCAGGGTAGCTTAATTTACCTCTTGTGGCATGTGCGTGGGTCTCCAGTGCAGACAGTGGTCATAATCTTCTTTCAACCTCCATCTGTAGCAACAGATATTCCTCCACCTTTTTTTCTCTATATACCTCAAAAACATATTATATTTTTGAATTACTATACCTCCCACTGTAAAGAAGTATGAAGTAGAAATTTTTTTTGAAATGGGAAAGAGACATATCTTAAATAACGGAAGGGAAGATGTTATTGTTCTTTTCTACTCTCAGGCATCGAAGTGGGTGTTTATTAATACATAAAAAGTGAGTGTTTATTCATACATAGTATTAATTGGGTAAATAAAAATGCTTTCCTCTTACTGAAACTGTAATTCCTCTTCTGAATCTAAGAAAAAACAGACAAGGGAGAAAAACTGAAGCACTAAATAATTTGTTGTAGCATTTTTATGATAGCAAGAAATGAAAAACACCAGTACATTACAAGCAAATGATTAGGTAAAGGTTAAGTAAATTTGGGGATGTATGTTTAATATGCTATTTGTTATGCATTTAAAATGACAGCAAAAGTTATGTAAATTTAATGAAAATTGACATTCATAATCACTTATATAAATCATGAGAAAAATAAAAATCAAAGTGTTTAAAAATTAAAAAAACTACTGTGGTTATGTTTGGTGATATAATTATGGATAGTCTGTTTCTTCTACTTTCTTTCATTTCCCAGTTTTCTATTACACAAATGCAATACCACCACTTAGACTCTTTCTTGGAGAAGGTTAAACAACTTAATGTAAATAAGTGCCATGCTGTAAGTCTAATTCATTTTATCTGATCTAGAACAGCAACCTGCCATCAGAAAGAAATGCAATTATTTAATTATTTATGTACTTATTTATTGTAAAATCTTTTCAACTTTGTTGAAAACTTGAGATTTTTAAGAAACAATTATTGAGGCAAAAACAAAAATTTGCTGTAAGTTTTGGGCAATCAATTTACAAATAAGCTTTTAGAGAATCATTTCTTTATAAGTGGGAGGCTAACAGCATATGCTCCATTATTATTAATTTTATAATTCTATTTTCTCTGATATAATTTATGTAGATGCAAAATAGTCAAATATTATGGGTTATGTAAGTTGATTTGTGACATTGAATGGTTTTTCTCTTGCACTTTTGTCATTGTTACTCTAAGTTTGCTTCTATTGGTTATGATTATTTTCATTTTCTCCGAAGCAGCACCTTCTGTATTATTTCCCTTTAAAATTTTATTTGCATGTAGATGTACTATTTGAAAAATGTATTTATAGAGAAGCAAAAGTACATCTTTCACAAATACTTTATGTATTCACATGTATGAAATACATTATGTCCATTGCATACAAATTAGACATTTTCAAGAAAATGGTAACCAGTTGTTCTACCTCTCTAGTGATTCAACAATGAGTAGAATGGGATAAATATAGAGCAGGGAGGGTTCCATTATGCACTTGTATTTAATCTGGGGACATTTCATATTTCAGTGAAGTGATGTGTGTGTGTGTATGTATAAACATATATACATACATATGTGTATATCACTGAATATAGAATCTATGTTAATTTATATTTACATAACTGAATATAAAAATAACTGAGAAATTCTATCTGAGAATGTATGTTTACTAAGTTGACACAGTCAAATGTAGAATTTTTCTTTTTATGAGCTAATAAGTTGAGTGTAAAAGTCTAGAGGCAATATATATTCACTATCTTGTTAGGTAAAGGGAAGATAAAAATATATATTATTACTAATGTGCTTTAAATATTTTTAAGTCATAGTTTTGTTTTTATGCACATAGATTAAAAAAATCAATTAGGCTGATGCTTACCAAGGAGACAGAAGACCTATGTAAACACCCATAAAGATGTCTTTCTAAATTGGCATTGTTCTTTGGTGAATATTTGGTACTAGACTTTAAATAATCCTTTGATGTTATAAGTTGGTTAGGATTTTGTTTTACTTAGTATAGTGAGAAGGAAATAACCCAATGATATAAATTTGTATTTAATTTCCTGAGTCCAGTTTTATATAGAGACATCCTTTTGGTTCTTTGCCTATAAACATATTGGGTGTCATTATAATAAAATCCCTCTCATATAAAAAATATTTTATATATATAGACCTAGTGATAAAAATTTTTTTAAAGGTGAAAGTTTAATACTAATCTATTTAATACAAAAATATGTTTGCATTTTAGTTATCATTAAATCTAGCTGTGAGTAACAGACAACCCAAATAATAATAGGTTAAACAAGACAACAGTATATTTCTCTCTCACCTTTAAGAAGTCTGGAAATCAGTTCAGGCTTGCTTTGTATTCCAAAAGAGACTGCAATTCCTTCTATGTTGTCCTTCTACTATATATGGCTTCCATTGTTAAGATTAACTATTTTATCCAAGATGGCTGCTGACATTCCAGCCACTGCATTTGCATTCCAGCCATCAGGATGAAAGAAGGCAATAAGAAATACCACTTTCCTTTAGACACACTTCCTGAAATTTTCACAGAACACCTCAGCTTATATCTCATTAGCCAGACTTAGTCACATACTCATACCTAAGTACAAAGGAAGCTGTGGGATGTAATCTCTATCCCTTAAGGCAGTGTACAGAATGACTCCCACACCCAAAGATATTCATGTTCTAATCCTCAAACATGCAAATATGCTTGCTGGTTTATATGATGAAAGAGACTTTGCTGCTCTGATTAAGACTCTCCTGAGGAGATCATCCTAGGTCACTCAGTGGGTCCAATCTAATCGTGAGGGTCCTTGTAAGAGTGAAGGAAGTTCACAGAATGAGACAGAGATGGAAGCAGAGGTTGGAATGAAATGTTTGAAGTTGGAGGAAGGGGTGAAGACTCAAAGGTGAGGTGGACTCTAGAAGCTGGGAAAGGCAAGAAAATGGAGTCTCCCTCACAGCCTCCAGAAGGGACCCACTCTTTCAGCACTTTAAGCCACCAAGTTTGTGGCAAATTTTTACAGCAGCACAAGGAAACCATTGCACTTACTAAGGAGGAGAGGGGAATGAATATTAGGTTCATTAGAATACTGCCATGCATTTTCAGTGACATGTCCTTTGTTCTATCTGAATTCTTTTTATATTTGGATTCAGTACTATGTCCCTGATAAGTGAGTGAATAATCTAGTAGCCTAAGTACTTAAATTCAGTTTAAACACCTGGTAATTAATTAAGTACAGCACTTAGTAGCCACTAGGGTGGGGGGGTGGAAGCCACCCTCAGGCAATTTGTTTAGTGTTGGCATTCATAGTCCTTAATCCCAGCTCGGGCCAATCACAATGAGACCTAGTGCAGAGGCCAGTGAGAGAGCTGGGGCTGAAGAGGGACAAAAAGCTTGGGTCTGGTGGAGGAGGAGGATCAGAGAAGAGGCTGGAGTTTGACATGCTGGCTCCTTCTGTGAGTGGCTGATATTCTGCTCCCCAGGCCCCTCCTGCTGACACCTAAGTGCTCCCTCCATTCCCATACCCACCCGAAGGCTGATGGTTTCTGTCTGCTAATCTCACCTCAAATGCTATACTCTCCTTTTTTGCAGGGATTTTGGTTGTTATTCTTGACCCTAAACTAGTCCCCAACTCAGATTTTATTTATTTGGTGAGTATTAATTCTCCACTGTTGATTTCAAACTTGTCACCTGTGGTAGGGAGAATAACGAGCCTCCAAAGATGTCCATGGCCCAATTAATCAGAACCTGGAAATATATTACCTGACATGACAAAGAGGAACTATGATTGCTGATGGAATTAAGGATGCTAATCAACGGACACTGAGATTATCCTGGATTATCTGATTGGGCCCCGTGTAATCACAAAGGTCTTTAAAAATGGAAGAGGGATGTAGAAGGTTTCAGAGTCTGAGGGAGATGGGATTAGAGAAGAATGGTCCCAAGAGATGTTAAATTGCTGCTTCCAAGGTGGAAGAAGAGGTCCTGAGGTGGGGAATGCAGGCAGCTTCTAGAAAGTGGAAAAAGCAAGGAAACACTCTCCTACAGCTTTCAGGAGTAACAGCCTTGTCAATGCCTTGATTTTAGCATATTGAGACCTATTTTGAACTTCTGACCTCCAGAACTATAAAATGATAAATCTAGGTGGTTTTAATTAAGCTACTAATTTTTTGTTAATTTGTTACAACAGCTATAGTAAACGGAGATATCTCCCACATATTTAAGAAAATACTCAAGAGATTAAAGGTCAAAGTACTGAGCAGTGGAGACATTTACAGGTACAGAGATTCCGCAGAAGGAAGCAGAGTAAATACAGACTACAACAAATTCTGCTTTACTATTTCTGATATCAAAGGTATTTTGGTTGCAGAGTATTCATGTTCTGATGACAACACACAAATACATGTAAAGATGTAACATTTTTCTTTGCACTCTAATAGAGCTGGGATTTATTGGGTGACCTGGCTTAGAAGACATTGAAGAACACTGAATACCATTCTTTTAACCAGGATTTGGGAAAAAAACATTTTTCTTCCTGGGTCCGAAGGGAGCAAAATGTCTGTTGTGACTCATAACGGCATCTCAGAGAGCCTGCAAGACTATGTATTTAGGGACCTTGCTTTTTGAACGTCTTACTTAATGTGGAGATACCTCCTGGAGAGAGAACCTGAAAAGTTATTTCAGCTGATGAAAAATCAATGTTCTGGTTGCAAGGAGAGTGAAGTAGGTGCTTTCCCTTTTGGAAAAGAAGTCTTTTAGACAGAGACAGCCTTAATGAACATGACCACGTCCTGCTCTTGGCAAATCTCAGTGAGGAAGACAGGTAAAGGTTCCCACTCCCAACAAAGAGAAAAGTTCCAGGGCACCATTCCTCATTACTTGAGGCAAGGGAGCTTGCATAGCTATTGCTGGGTCCTTTCCCACATGCAAAGAATGAGAACCAAACTTTCAGCAACAAGTCCCAGCAAATGAAACAACACTGTAAATATATCTACTTTGTATAAAATACTGTGAGCTTTACCTACTGCAGGCCATGGTCAGAGGACCTGAAAAGGAAAGTTTGCTTACATGGTGGAGGCTCTTGATTTATTCACTTAGATGGGTATTAAATCAGCAACCTCTTACTAATATAAATAGTCAAAAATAATAAGTCCTTGAAGAGTTAACATTCTCAAAATTCAGATGTTGTAAGATTATCTTTGGCCAAGTTCTACTTTGTTGATTCAGGTGGGAATCATATGTTTTCCCTAACATTGGCAGGAGGCTCTCAATTCAAGAGCTAGACTTGCATCACTTCCTGATTTATATCTGCCTTAGAGAAATTCATCGAGGGGACCCATTCATTTCTACTTTTTAATCCTAAAAACAATAAAAAAGGTATTTTTAAGCTTTTTTCACACTTCTTTACCACCATGGTATATTAATCTTCAAAATTCTGAATCCTAAAAAAAGAAAAACTGATTTTATTCTAAAAGCTGTTTTGATTAGGATATTGATTATTAGGAGACTGAGAGAACTAATATACATCAAGTACATAGTTTGAGCTGGACACCAAGGAAGATATATTAACACATTACTTCATTTAATCATCCCAACAACATTGTAGAACAGTTTTGATTTTCTCTGTTTTATAGAGGAATAAATTTCACCTCAGCACAGAAGCCAAGATTCAAATTTATGTTTCTTTTCCATGCTTATGCTTTCCCATTCCCATTATATTACTTTACTACTTATTTTATCTAATTTCCACCTCAGAAATACTCATTGTTAATTATTTTAGTGAGAAATTTGTATGGGGAAATATTTTAATCTCTACAACTCCATACTGAAGATGGATGATACAAATTTTAACACTTCCTAAATATTAACTGAGAAAGTATGTACATGATCTTAACCATCTGGAAGAATGTGGAAGGAATAAAGTGAATAAGCCAAATGTTTCCAAATACCTGTACATTTGGTGTCAATTTAGCTAAATGATGCATATGCTTAGTGTCATATATTTTTTAATGTTTTACTTAGTTATATTTGTTACTAAAAATCAAGTGATAAAGAAAAGGACCCCATTCCCTTCCCCAATTCCATTAATCAAGGAGCAGCCACTACATGTTGGTGGGTATCCTCCCAAATATTAAAAAATTATGCTTATAAATACAGCATACAAATACGTAAGTGAATTTATACTTATAGTTATGTGGTCTGCTTTCGGTTTCTACTTAAGTATATTTTGTTGATATTTTTCTATATGGATAACTAACTACCTCATTTCCTTTTAATGTTTGAATGGTGCTGTTTGTGATGTGTTATTTGGAGTTGAAGATGGTATAATCTTGTAAATATTATGAAGATCATCAGTGCTCAAAACTTTTTCTGTTCATAGAACATCTTAAGATGAGTAAAAATTAAGAAGTATATGTAATTTATTTTATGTTGCATGTCCAGATTCACTTATGAATTGCAGTGTTACTAACGATGGTCTTACATTTAATGTTTCTTCTTTGGCACGTTTTTGTTGGCTAGCAATAAGATTACATTAGTAAGGATTGTATTTATTAAATGTAATAAATTGTACCTTTAAAATGTGGAGATGTTTTTCTCATATTACAAGAAGCTACTCATGGCCCATCTACCAAACACCTTTCAGATATATGAATTAGAAGAGTAGGTAACAGGAATCACCTGCTAAGCTCAAAGAGGCCTACTCCATTTCTCAGGAGAAGGTCAAAGCAGGATACTACTGTGGCGTGAACTGAGGACATTCAATTTAAGGCAGCAGAGCCTAGAAGGCAAAGCAGAATATTCATCAGCACATGTCAAGGCAGGGTTCAGCCTACATTATTTCCTAAGCATAGGAAATAGGGCAATGGCAGGAGGGATCTCTGGGTTGATAGCCCTTAACTTCTCCACCTTTTGAGTCATACTGCCTGAATCTGGCTTGCTGTCTTTCTGTCTGTAGACCGCAACTGTCAGGCTGGGATCTCCAGCTACTCTCGGAAATTTCCTTCACCTTTCTCACGTTGCGTTCCCTGACTCTGGAATCTCATATTATCCTCTTTTTTTGTTTTCTCTTTCATTGTGATGAAGTTTATCTTTCACTCTATATTTTTAAATTTTCTATTAGAATATAACACATATACAGCCCAAATCTCAAGTGTACATCTTGATAGGTTTTCATACATGTGCACACCTGTGTAACTACCACGCATATTCAAATGCAAAACATTTCCTGAACCCAGGTTTTCTTGTATCCCTTTTTAATTATCTTTCTCCCCCCCAAATAAACACCATTCTGACCCCTATCACTATTGATGAATTGTGCTTGTTCTTGGACTTCATATGAATGGAACCATATGGGATTTATATTTCCACGATTAAGTCTTTTGGTTCAACATTTTATCTATATTGTTAAACGTGGAAGTAGTTCATCTGCTTTATTTCTGTGCAATATAACTATTCTGTCCATTTTACTATCTATGAACATTTGGGTTATTTCCCAAATATTCTTGTACATGTCTTCTGGTACACATACAGTTCTATTTCACTTAAGTATATACCTTGAGGTGAAATTATTGGTGCATTGAATAGATATATATTTAGATTTAGTAGATCTTTGACAAAGTGAGTGTACCAATTTATACCACAACCAATAAAATACAATAGTCTTCATTCGTCCACATTCTTGAAAACCCTTGATATTGTTGGTCTTCTTAATTTTAGCAATTCTGGTGGCTGTGTAATAGTATCTCATTTTGATTTTAATTTTCATATTCTTAAGTGATGCTGAACAATTTTCATATTTTTATTGGCCACTTAAATATTTTCTTCTGTGAACTGCCTATCCCATTCTATTTCCCATTTTTAATAGGACTACCTGCATTTTTTCTTATTTATAGGAGTTCCTTATATAAATTCAAATTTTTTTATTGATTATTCTACTTTCATTGGGATTAATTAGTTTTAGTTTTCTAGCTTTGAATGAAAGCTCAAATCTTTCTGAGAAGGGTATATTAAAATTGCCAGTGATGATTTTGCAGTCATCCATTTTTTCTTTTAATTCTGTCCATCTTTTCTATACAAATTGTGAAACTGTGATACTAGATTGATATGCGTCTAGTATTATATCTTCATTTTGACCTATTATTGTGGAAATGTCTCATTTGTCTTCCTTGAATTCTACTTTGCTGTCATTTAAGTCATCAGTTTGTTTGTTTGTTTTAAATGTATTTTGGGATGTCTTTCTCCATCCTTTTACTGTTCAGTTCCATCTGTCCTTATATTTAAAGTTTGTGGTTAATAAACAACATACAGTTCAATGATGTTTTTATATTTAATCTGGAAATCTTTCAGTTGAGTATTTAGTGGACTTACATTTAATGACACAGTTGGTTTAGACCAACAATCTTGCAGTTATCTTCTAGTGGTTCCATTTGTTTATAATTCTCTTTTTTTGCCTTTCTTTGGATTAATCAAGGTTTTTAATTTCAACTGTATCTTTACAAGCTTTTAAATTATGCACCTGACATTAATGTTTTAAAGATTATCATACATCATAATATCATCTCTGAATTATTAGAGTCAACATGAATTTAGTACTTTTACCATTTCTAGTTTGGGGCAAGAATGTTATCACAATTCAGTTCTGTTTATACCCTCTTACCTCTATGTTGCCATATATTTTACTTAACAAATGTAAATTGTGCGAGCATTATTATTGGTGGAGTCGTTAACCATCAGTAATCTTTTATAATTACTCACATATTAATCTTGCTGGTGCTTTCATCAGTCTGAATAACAATCGTGATATTTCTGCTAGTACATGTATCCTAGTGTCAAAGTCTTTTGTATGTCTAATTTGTTAATTTGCTTTAAATTTTTGAAAGCTATAGTCACCAGATATAGAATTTTAATTTGGCAGTTTTATTCCCTCTTTCTTTCAGCACTTTAAATTTGCCTCCCATTGTCTTCTGGTCTTCATTATTTCAATAAAAAGTCAGTTGTAATTTTTACTGACACTACACTGAAAGTGTTTTCTCTTTGTTTTTGGTTTTTAATGGTTAGGCTACAATGTACCTGTGTGTACTTTTCCTGTTTAGTTTTTACACAGTTTCTTAAATTTATGAGTTGATTTCTTTCATCAGTTTGAAAATAGCTGGCAAGAGTGTTTTCAAATAATGTTTCTGCCCCATTATCATTTTTGTTACTTTCTGAAACTCCTATCACACTTATCTTAGATGTTTTCCTTATCATTTCTGTCTTTGCCATCTGTTTTCTGGTTTACTGATCTTCTCATCTATTGTTTTTCATACTTTATTAAACAAATTTATTCTCTATTACAGTTCTTGTTTTTTCAGTTATAGAATTTCTATTTTAATCCCTTGTCTTTGGTTCTCCATGTTCTCTAAATTTTTGAAAATATCAATTATAGTTAATTTAGAGCAACTATTGATTCCACAGACAAATCAACTATGAGTCTATTTCTGTTTCTTTCCTTTTATTTAATCAGTAAATTTGTCCTATATTTTTAAAAATATACCATGTAATTTTTTTTTATTGGATGTAGGACATTCTGAATGAAAAACAGAACAGTGGATCAACAAAGTCTAGTCCAAAACAAGTTTTAGGGTTTGTTATGGTTGTCGTAGTTTAGTTTTACCCTTAAGTCTAGAAAAAAAGCTTCTAGGTCATAGCTGATAGCCCTAGGATGAGAGCATAACCCCTAGAGTGTGAGCCTTCAAAGTGCTAAAGAGAAAGCTCAGAAAATCCTATATCTTAACAGGCTTTGAACTCCCATCTTTATCTTACTAACATCATTTATTAGCTGAAATATCTGATTAGATTTTATTTCCTAGCTGCTGTTTTCTGAGTTCCCACTTCATACATGTCCATGAATAGCCTAGATGTTCGTCAATGATTTGAGGGATTTTGTGGATTTTGCAGCTCTTTCATCTGTTGTTTTTTTTCTGACTGTGATCATGACCCTCAAGTTTCATTTAGCTCTAACCTTTAATTATATCTCTTATCCAGTAAGCCTGCTGTATTCTATTTAGACTCTAATCTCCTGTACCACACATAGAGAAATCACCTAGGGAAAAAGGTGGGGTGAATTTATATGCCTCTTAGTGTATGCTTCCCTTTTCTCAAGGATCGCAGCACCTGATTGGCTGCTTTCAAACAGTTAATTTTTATATTCTGTTCAACTTTGTAACTTTGTTTTTAGAAGGATCATTTGTTTAACATCACCTACTCCATCCATTGTCAGGAGCAGAAATTTTGGTCCCAGTGTTTGTAAATTCTGCACTAATATGCATGGTGTGAATCCATATTCATCTGTTTTGCTGGGCAGTTAGGGAAGTCTTTCTGGAGACTCATGTTTTCTAGTTTTAGAATATTTTTTAAGTCATATCATTGATTATTTTCTTTCTTAATTTTCCAAAGCCTTTTTCCAGAGACTCTTATTGTTTGAATTTTGCACTTCCTGAAACTCTGTTCTAACTTGCTTATAGTGTCTCTTCTGTTGTACATTTACTTGTCTTTTTCTCTACATTGTGAAAGAAATTTTCAAGCTTAACTTCCAACTTGTCTCTAGTTTTTCATTTTTATTATCATGAACTTAATTTAACCTTCAGTAGTTTTTTTTTTTTGGTTATCTAGTGATTCTTTTTTTTGCATTTCTTTACTGTCTCATGCATGTAATCGTTTTCATATTTCTTTGATAGCATTAATGATATTCTTTTAAAAAGTTTCATTCTTGGGGCTCTCTTGTCCCCTCCTGGCCTGAGCCAGGAGCTCTGTCCTTTTGCTTTCTCTCTAAATAAAAGCCTCTGCTTTGCTCTTCCAAACAAAAAAAAGTTTCATTCTTCTGTAATAGTCTTGTTTCCTCCATTTTGCCTCTTGTTCTTTGTTTTATTGTCTGTCTTCCATGCTATATTTTCTGTGTCCTCTCTATCTGGTTTTCTGCTTTACATTTACAATTAGAGACTACAAAGTTGGCTGAAGCTCTGAGTGCATGAATGAGACTTAATAACTGAGTTTCACTTTATGTAATATGGCTGGTGCAATTGTTGTATGTATTACTTATGTTATACTGTCTGCTATACCCAGTAGACCCAAATTATTCAATGGCTGAAATACACATAAAAAATTAATTCTTGCTCATATAATAATACTGAGCAGATAATTATGTGCAGGTATCCCATCTATACACAATCATTTAATGGGCTAAATCAACAGAGTCTTTGCCATCTTTAATATGTGGCATTTGTGGTCACCCTGAAGGTCATGTACATTTCAAACAGCTCAAAAGGGAAAGTAGCATGGTGGAAAATTATATGAAGAAGTTTTATGGACCTGCCAGACCTAGAAGAGATGCATTTCAATTCTACTCACATCCCATATACCATCCTTTTGCATATGTATTTCTGGGGTGATAGGAAATGCAGACTCTTACCGAGCATCCACTTCCCAGGGACAAATCTATACTAAGGAAATGGATGGTAATTTTTGTTGTGTGGTTAGCCATTACTTCTACATTGTATGTTTATTTTATTTTATTTTTCTTGTTAAATCAGATTGCTGAGAAAAGATGGGAAAGCTATCATTTTGACCGGCAGTCTAGTTAGGGAAGAAAACAGTGTGGGAAGAGTCTATCTAGAAAGTACAAATTGACTTAAAAGCTCTTCTTCAAAGTATTGGAATTCTGTTCTCAATTTTGCCTTCTTTAGATAGTAAGTTTTCAGTCTTTGCTATAGTGGAAGTGGGGGATGGGGAGAATTTGCCCACAAACATGGAGTAGGAGAAAAGGTATAGAGATTCAACTCCTTTGAAAACATAATCTAACCATTTTCTTAATTCTATACTCTTCACTGTCCCCATGTTCCAAAGTATCTGGTGTTTCTGATTCTTGAAACTTTCTTGGGAAGGCTTTTGGTTTTATCTACTGTTGACTTAGGATCTAGTTTTCTTGGTCACAGATTATCCATTTTTTCAACTTTTGTTCTACTTTTCAAAATTTTGTTTCCACCTTCCAAATTATTGCTTTGTTTTCTTTCTTCTCTATGCTACTCCCATAAAGGAAGAAAGAATACCTCTTCTCAAGTGTTAGTAAGATGCTGAGATCAAATCTATCACTTTAATCAGAAGTCCATGGGTATAATATTTTGAAAATAGTAAACAAATACATTTCATCCTACAAATTGTATTTGACATATTTCTCTATAGCCATTCTGCTACCTGGATTTGTGAAAGAAGCATGTATGGTGCCACATCATGAAGGAAGAGGAAATGATGTAAAGGAAATCACCCTAATATAAAAACAAAATATACTCACCCTTCTGACCTAGCTGTGCGGGAGGAAGACAAATAGAAGAAGCAAGTGACACATGTATGTGTGTGCCTTTGCTCTCCTTTCCTGGCTGAAGTCCCAAGGGATTTTTTAAATAAAATATAATACTGGACAAATTTGGTAATACCATTTGGGGAGGAGGGGGTGTGGGGACAGAGACTGACTGGACATGAATTGAGAAAATTGTTATCTCCTTTGAATGCTCAGAGTCATATTTAGTTTAATGTATGTCAGAAGCACATGGAGGAGCTTGGCAGTCCCTGAGGGAAGTGTCAGAAAATGAAGGGCAGGGAAGAATCTACCAGTTCATCATGACCACACAGTTTATAGAGGATCCAGATATTTTCCCGTTTCCTCATGGTAAATAAATGCAGTGAGGTTAAGAGGGTTGGTTTTCCAGTAGGAGCCTGAAAAGCTGGAATTAAGATGCAATGCAACATCAAGATTTTGTCACCAGGGAAAAGTGATGAGATGAATGGACTTCAGCTGTGGGAGCCAGCACAGTGCTCCAACAGGTCCCATATGATCTGCTACACGAACTCCGTGAGCCCTGCACAGGAGTTCAGAGACTAGACAAGTTACGCATTTGAAGAGACCATCAAGAACGGGTTTCAATCCCTCAAATTCTCTTACCCATCATTTTGTAGGAGAAGGGGATGGAACTTAAAGCCTTTATTTACTCAGCAGATAGTACTGGTTGGATTCCTATTGCTACTGTAACAAATTAATATAAATTTAGAGGCTTAAAACAACATAAATATATTATCTTACAGTTTTTGAGGTGGGAAGTCCAAAATGGATAACTAAAATCAAAGTGTTGGCAGAACCGTGTTCCTTTCTGGAGATCCTATGGGAGAAGCCATCTCCTTTCATTTTCCAGCTTCTCGAGGCTGCCTACCCTCCTTGGTGCCCTTCCTCCATCTTAAAAGTCAGCAATATCACATCTCTCTGATCATTCTTCTATAGTTGCATCTCTAACTCTCTTCTCTTTTGTTTCTCCTCCACCTTTAAGGACCCTTGTGATTACTCTGGGCCCATGCAGATAACCTAGGATAATATCCCTATTTTAAAGGTCAGCCAATTAGCAACCTTAATCCCATCAGCCACTATAGTTCCCCTTTGCCGTATAAGGTAACATATTCACATGATCTAGGGGCCAGGATGTGGACATCTTTATTTTGTTTATCCTAGGGGGATTAACTCAAAAGAGACTACTGAAACCATAAAAGAATGAGATAAATGAATTGGCAAGTGTAATTTCAACTCTCCATCCGCAACTACCCAACAGGATGGACATATAAAGAAAATAAGATCACTTTTAAAATGGAGAAGCCATGTTTTCTTTGCTGTAGTGCAAACACATTTTTTACTTCACTTTTTGCAGATTCTGAGATATAATCTGATAACTTGATTATTAATCAAAGATCTATTAACCATTGCTTAATATAATTCCGTATTTATCTCATGGCTTAAGTAGAACATTTCACTCTTATTCCTCTTGGGTGTTAAAAATAATATTAATTTACATGAAAATCATTACCCAAAAACAATGAGATAATTCTAGATGCTTGGTGACAACTTCTCAGATGAAAGGTTTTCATTTTTCTTTCCAGGTTTTCTGCTATTTCTTGTATATAGAACAAATAATAGTAATTAATTAGAGCATCATGTTAAGAGTTGCTGAAACCTGTGGTTATTGTGCTAATATATTTTTCTTTAGGTGATTAATATGCTTGCAGTTTTTCTTTTCCATTGGGTATTTAGATGTCATGATTTATTATGTTTTTTTTTCCGTGAAGTACATCTTTAATGAACAATCCTAATTTTAAAAACTGGGAACTTTACAACAAGTTTTAAAAACTGAAGTATTAAGTATTTAATTCCACAGGGGATATACCACTAATCTTTTTTTAAGGTCAATTTAAACAAGATCAGTCATAACTATGTTCTAAAAGGTTTTCTTTGGAAACAAATTTGTACACTGGGTGATCTGTAAGTGGCACCTTTAAAAATCCTATCCATATCTCATAAAGAAAACCATCATTAAAGAGTTCAGAAATTTTTCATTTGGAATCCAAAAGATACATACTGAAATTTTAAGGAATGAGTTTGTGGGCACAATTGCAGCCAGATATTTAGAGCTATTCTGATGATTAAATGCATCTTGTTTTGTCATCTGGATGCTTGTCATTGTGTAGAAGGAGACATCATATAAACAGTGGTTTCTTGACACTGATTACACCATGAATATACTCCATATTTATTAAAGTGGCTTAAGTTTCTATTTCAGTTATGAGTCACCTGAGGAGACTGGCAAGTTGTTTCTTAATTTATTATTTTTGCATCTCTTTCTCCACTGATTCTACATATGGAATGCATTGTATTATTCATAAAGTTAATATGATTGGCTGCTATTTCACATTCTTACATCCAATTTGTGCTGAATTGACTCTTTTGGTGAGATCGTAGTAATTATAAGTCTAAGGTTATGCTTTTGATCTTTATAAAGAAGTTTGCTTACTTCCATCCTGGGAACACAGATGGCACACATATTCTCCATACAATTATTTTATAAATGCATGTCTTTGATCTTATGGGAGGAGACCATACATTCCTTATCTTTAGTAAAACTCAACCAATTAAGAGTATCCTGACAGCATATCAGAACTGTATTTTTAAAGTATGGCAGCATGATGGGTGGAAATCCACTAACTAGTTACTAATTTTCTTTGGATGTCATGTCTGAAATTAATGGTTTCAACTCCTAACATATAGTTTAGGTCTCAGTTCTCTAGTTAAATGATTCCAAATAAGAATTTATTGCAAAACTATTTTGGTTGGAGTAGTATATTAAAATCTCACAATTGCATTTTATATTTGAAGTGTAAGAAGAATAATAAAGCCTGACTAAACTAATGTAAAAACTGCAATGTTGTTTTCAAATATCTCCAATAAGTCAAATTAGGACAGAATGTTATAGTAGGAAGCAGGAAGCCTAACTTAACTGTTTTAATGTATTATGGTACTTAAGGATGGCTTCTTTTATTCTTAGTGTTCATTGTTTGTAAATCTTTATTTAAAGAGGTCAGATATAGACCATCCATGAATCTTATTATAAAACTAATATTCTTCAAAATCATTTATATAACTGAATTTCCAAGTGCACTCTATGTTAGTGGAATCTAAATATATATGCTATTATGAAAATTTGCCCTCTGTTTTGATTTTTAACTGGCCAAATGGGCAGCTAGCAATCAAGTATTCCCTATTTGATTTTCTTAAGCATTTTTGTGCAATGTCAGATCAAAGAATTGAAAATGACCAGGTGAAAGGGCTGCACCTTCTTACAAAAAAAAAAAAGAGCAGTCATGATTGTATTTATGTGTATTTATATATTTGTGTGTGTGTGTGAGAGAGAGAGAGAGAGAGAGAAAGAGAGAGAGAGATGAGGTCTACTTATCTTAATTTGATTACCAGTAAAATTTCATGATTTACTAGAAGACTGAGAAAAACTGGTGTTTCATAAAAAACCCATGAACTAGGTGAGGCAAGTAGCTTCTGAGATTTTTTCCACAGCCACCTAGAGAAGAAGCATCTTAAATTATATATCAAGTAACTAATTTACATCTTTGATTTGAAGTGTTTTTATTTCAATGAGTATAACAGTTCAAGAAGATAAGTTTAGTATTTTCTTATATTATTTGTGGTTTTTCTTTAATCAAACCTGATGATCTCTTACTGGTCTAAGTTAAGAATTTTCCTCACCCATTACTCCTACCAAAACATGATTTTTGGAACGTATAAACAGAAGAGTGTGCCTTTTAAAAAGACAACCATATAAAATGCAAAATCAACTTAAATATATTTTATGATACAAATCTTGCAAATATTAATAAGAAAGTAGACTGCAAAGTATAAATTGACAAAAATATCATATTAGGATTCTTTCTCTCCAGTATGGGTGAAATATGTGTTATATACTTGTATCCAAATAGATATAGGTGTGTTACTGTGTCTCCTAATGTGCCTACTGTAATGGTGAATCCCATTCCTGATTTGAGAATCATGACCCCAAAATCAAAATAGACCAATAAATGAAGGTAAACATTGGTGAAATTCTACCTTAAGAAATAGTCGATGCTTAAAGCTTAGCATTTTGATGTGGAAAAGAAATATGTAAATTACAAAATAATGAGAAAATACACAGGTGCTGAGGACATCACATTTTGATATTTCAAGTAGCCATAAAACAAAAGGCGGTTTTATTTACCTGAAAAACCCGAGCTAGAAATCTCCATTTCGAAATGCTTATTTCTTTACTATGTGGCTGAATGGCCGTGAACAATGCAAATTGGTTTTACTTTCTAAGTTCATTATATTTTTTAGCAAGCTATTCTGTTCATGAATATGTAAATGCACATACATAAAATAAAATAATTAGTGGGCGTTTCCACTGCAGACTGTACCCGACTCTGTTTAACTAACACATGAAAATCAAAGATTTCATTTTTCAGGCATTTTGAGTCAGCGTTGCAGGGAACACTATAATTATGTAACATGGAAATACGTAAATGAGACATGTGCAGATGCTCATGATAGTTGGACTCCTAATAAATTGACATCTGTGTGTGGCTATGACGATGCGTGCAGATTCACTTATTACTTCACTCTGACGCCTGGTGATAAGGGGAAAATGCCTTACTTAGGTCCTCAATAACGATTTATTTGCTGACTAGGTTCCACTCCCATACCCTACCTCAATAAATTTTGAACAATGTTTCAATTGTATATACATGCTTATACATACGAACACCACAGATACTTATGCACACACTTTTTTCTTTTGAAGGGGAGAAATGACAACTACATCTGTTGAAGTATTCTGGAGGAAGCATTAAGCTCTGGGAAGACAATAATCAGGGGATTTCATTATTGAAATAAGCAAGCGTGTTCATGCATATTTTTACGGCATGCATGCCTATGCGCCACTCTGTGCAAACAGTGGTATTGCAGCTCCTGCGCAGTAATTAGGTTGATGTAATTATGGTGAAATAAAAGAAGCCTCACTGATAATATCACAGTGAATATTAAAGACATATGTGCCTTCCAGTATACAATAAATGAACCTGAACTGCTGTCAGGGGGCTAGGAGGACAGTGTGGCCAATGCACCTATTGTGTCCCTGCTGCAGAAAGGAGCCTGCCGATTGGCCACTGTCTGCAGCACACAGCACTGGCTGGTTATAAAGGACTTGTCTAGGGGAGAGCCTGTAGGTACTCCATTGTCTGGTAAAGTTCCTATGACTGCATTCTTTTTGGCAAGGGGGTGGAGGGAGAGTGGGGAAGGAGGGGGTGTCAGCTCAACTGTAAAAGCTGCACAGATTTTTTTCTTTCTCTCTCTCTCTCTGCCTCTCCATAGATCGTTTCTGTTTCATGCCCTGTCTCATTTCGCATAGCTAAAAAAGAATGCTAATTAAGATCCCTTGTCTTAACCTGAAAATAATGACTCGGATATAATTAGAAATCTGGTGAGAGTTTAAAATTCTGGTAGACGACTAAAAACATCAGTTACGGTGCTTAGGAGGGAAGTGAAGAATTATTTTTCTATATTCAAGGTAAACATGGGAAAGGGGGGGTTCCCCCTATCTTTTTTGACCAAATTTTAACCAATGGTGTTCTACTGCAGATGAGAGGATACTGTATTTCTAAAACTATTTTAGCCATCAAACTGAAAGGACACAAATCAGTTGCAAGATAAGCCTTCTTAATCCTCCTTGAGATGCAATTCAGATGAAAGAACTGCTTTTTTATTTTTCTTTTTGTATGTGTGTGTTGTAGATGGATCTGAGGACGCTGTCTGGGCTTGGTGCCAAGTGCTGCTATTTCACAGCAGCAACCGCCTCACAGATGAGCTGTGGGAAGCAGGAGGGAGACTCTGTCTTAGGGTGCCACTCCTATGGAGACACAGCTGGGCTGAACAGGATTTGCTTCAAACAACAACAAGAGACACAGAAAGTATCTGGTTCAACCGCTGCCCAAGCAGGCAGGCACCAGAAGAGCTAGCAGCCAATCCGGCCATGCTCGAAGCAGCTCTGCAGCTCAGCCAATCAGTGACATCACTGGTGAGAAACTCATTTACATCATGCAGTAATGAACTTTGTTTAACATAGCCTCCCCCTTCTCCTGTTACCCCCCCCCCCCATATTAGGTCCTTCCATTAATTATTCTGCTGGCATAATTTAAACCTCTATGCAAAAATGTGGCTACAGTCTCTCTGATAGCTTTTGCTTCTCCCACCTCTCCCGTTGGTGTCTGCTATCACTGAAA
The DNA here is from genome assembly GCA_032199065.1 of Smutsia gigantea. Lineage (NCBI taxonomy): Eukaryota > Metazoa > Chordata > Mammalia > Pholidota > Manidae > Smutsia > Smutsia gigantea. The sequence continues at coordinate 176,517 of JAVSCE010013924.1, forward strand.
GTGATTCTGGGTACAATTCTATTTTGTTTTGACCTTGCAGAATTAGCTTCTCTTTGTTAAAAAATTCTTAGAAAAAAATTAACCTTTGTTTATTTTATCTGACCCTGCTCCCCCCTTATGAATAGCATGCTTTCTGCAAATCAGGATTCAGATTTGTATAAGGTGATAGGGAAAAATGGAGTGCATTGCCATGGAAGTTGCAGTTTTTCCAGGCAATCTGCATCTTAGGGCTTCCTTTAACGTTTCCAGATTTTATGCTGCAGTGGCCATTTTACATAAAGTGTTTTATCCAAAAAAGCGTTTATGTGATCTGTCACATGGAGGAAAGTTCACTCTTGTTATATTTCATTCTTCGCTGATCTCAGCCAACATGTCATTTTATTAATGAATAGAACTGAGGTCATTTCTGGACAAATCTCTCTCTTCCCATCCCAGCACAATGCACCTGATTTGCATCCATTTACTAGAAAAACTGAATACAAGAACCAGCTTGAAAAGAAGTTAAGGGACCAGCTTACATATTATTTAAGAATATATTACAGCAGGGTTTTTTTCAGAATGTATAATATTTAACATCTGCCTTAGTGTTTCTATAAAAATGCCTGATCTCCATTCCCAGTGTAATATGTTAAGCAAATTTATTGGTTTGTTATATAACTAAAATAGACCAGATGAAATAATATTCACGAATGATCTCATTTATCAACAGAAAACCTTTGGGAACACAATTTTGTCTTGTACTGTACATGTGTATTTAGTTTGTCAGAGATAAGCTCGTTTGCTCTACAGAAAACTTAAAAAGATTGGAATACGTGGCATGTGATGATTTTCAGGTTGTTTTAGACAATCCCAAAGAGCGGAAACTAGGTCACAGTTTTTTCTTAAGTGCGATTTCTCTTAAGCCGTATCTTTATTGCATATTGATATTAAAGGAGAAACAGTTTTTTAGCAAAGAAGGTGAAGTTTGGTTGTCTTTTTTGAAAAAGAATATTTAAAATGTAATTTATTCAAAGACGTGGAATTTTAATATCATCAACAAGGGTTTCATAATGGCATGATTCGTTTATGAAGCTTCAAGAGTACAGTGATAGGCATAGATACTTTTTTTTAAAGCATGTGAAGGATCTAGACACTAAACCACAGTCCTTTTAATTCATGAGGCATTCCATCATCCGATCATCAGTATTCAGGGAGCGACTGTCCTGAATCAGTCATGAGCTCCCCTGCTGCAGATCCTGTAATTTGAATCATGTGTAATAATATATTATCCTACTGGGGGACTTCTTTCAGTAGGAGAATGGTTTATACATTCTGCTCTAAGAGAACTTTTGGCGCCTAGCCGACTCACAGCCATTACTCACATGGGCAATCATGATCATCTTCCTTAAGGAATAACATCTGCACGACCTCCTGAGCCAAAAATCTGCAACCTCCCCCACATTCTGAATTATGATTTCTTGGAATTGGGAACACTTGACAAAACTGAAGTCGAAAAATGGGAGGTTTAGAGGAATGGATCACACTTTTATTGAGCATGCCATGTGGTGAAAGCACAGCTCCCATTCCTTCAAAATGATGGAGGATGGCAAGGAAAGGGGGCCCAAAATAGACCTAGATGTGTTCGGTTGATTTTTAGACACAAGCTAAAATGCGATGTGTTTTATGGAGACAGGGCTGCCTCTCCGTTTTTCTCTGGACATTCTAGCAAGGTCCTGTAAAAGGTGTGGCAACACAGAGGGATAAATGGAGGGCGAGGGTGGTTGTGAAAGCAGAGAAACCTTGTATCACCTTGGGAAGGAAGCAGTGTAATGTAGCAGGAACCATTTGCCCCAGGAGTCAAAAGTTCAAGAAATGGCTCTGATCTTTTCTCTTGCTCTGACCTCAATCGGATCATGTAATTTGTTTTTCTTTATCTTTGAAAATTAAATACACTGCCAACACAGAGATACTCTTTCTGTGTGGAATACCTCTCCCCCTTTTTAACATTCAAAATCCTCCTTTGCTTCAGAACCAGGTTATGTGGTCCCTCTTCTGAGAAATCTTTTCAAATCATCATAGCCAGAGTGTCTCATTTCTCCATCATCCACTTTGTTCCATTATTATGTGCGTGGCAGTCAACGTTGCTGCAGGGCCACATATGAGCATGTCTTTGCCACTAGACTAAAAGCCCCTTGGGGACAGACACCATGTTGAATTTATCCTTTACCTTTGTTCTTGGAATAATGAATTATGCTCCTAAATTTGAAATCAATGACCTAATTAATAAATTAAAAGTAGTTTATAAATTGTAAACTAACATGTTAATTGTAAAATTTACAAATTCCAGGGGTTACTATTACTGTTGTCAACTATTACCACCGGGTACTGGTGGATGTCAGTTTTGCCTTTTCAATATTATGCCTTTCATTCACTGGCCTGTCTTATAATACTCAGAATAGATGGCTGCTGAATTATTTTTCTTAAGTAGGGAGTGGTAAGTTCTTTTATTTTTCAAATATGGAATTAAGCTGAGTTGCTTTGGTTTTTAAAACAGAAAGATAAGTGAAATTGATGTAGAGTAACTGTAAGCAAATTACAGTATCAAGCTCTACTGTTAATGACATAGAAGAATTAATTACTTGGAAGAGGTAAGCAATTAATGTTGGATGTTCAGTCACATAATGTTGAAATGTTCTATAAAGAATAATAAATCAGGAAATACAGAATCTCAGTTTTAGTTCTAATAGAGATATGTATTTTTAATCTGTACACTAATACAATAATCTTTTAATAAGAGTGAGTTTTTAGATGCTTTGATATAATCTGATAACACAATGCCAAAATGTGATTGATTTTATGCTTTTTATCTATTTAAGTTTATACTTTTGGCGGTATACACTAAGTGGAGGTTAATTTCTTTGCAAACTATGATATTCTTGTTAATAGTTTTGCAAGTTGAGTTTAGAGTTTTAAAATTCCATTTCAAACTGTTTGCCTAGTACATGTTATGAGGAGGGAATAAAATAAGCAGCAAATATACAAAGCTTTGCTTTTTATATCTGGGAAAATAGAAAGTTTAACACTGGAAATGAGCTCGCCTAAAGTCCATGTTCTGTAAAAGTCACAGAGGGAGAAAGGATCTTGCCCAAGACTAGGTTATGTCAAGTTCCTGGGACAGCTGAGACTCGTATCCAAAACTGAGAAGTCTGGTTCAGTATTCTTTCCACTCCACCAAATAAACTTTATGTACAAAATCAGCCACATAGGATTATGCAGGTTTATAGCGCTAATATAAATTGCATTCACTTGTATGATTCAGTATGTAGGATTCCTATTTCATGGTTGAAAACAAGGAGACTGGATCTTACTGAGGTGTGTTTTTTTCCCCATTACCTTACAAGAATGTAATCACCTACTAATGAATCATCATTTATATTAGTATTCTTTAAGATAATTTTTTTGATGAAGAAGAAATTGAAACCTGATATCTGTTTTTTTACTTGATATTTACTTTGCAGTGACTTTGAATTCAATTGATGTGAATATTGTATCTTAAATTATAGGATAGGTGAAATAGATTTGAATGGGACTAGTTTGAACTTTTTTTGAACTGGTAACTTGTGGCTGTTACTAGTGACTCTTTTTTTTTTTCCGCTGTTGAAGTCTTCAGTTATCTCAGTGATGGTATTTCCTTCTAGCCCCATATTTAAAGATAGAATTCTGAACCTTGTAAATACTGGGAGATAGATTGTGCCCACATAGGGAACACATGTTTCTCAAAAACAGAAAAAATAGTAGGAGTTTGTCCAGCTTCTTCTGTACAGCAGGCCCCCTTTTAAGAGTTTAGAGACTGACTGAGTAAATATGGAACATCTTAATTAAAGAAAAATGTACATCATAGTTTTGTGACATGATAACTGAAATCCATCTGCACCTGAGTAATATTGTTATCTTTTCTAAACTTATTAAAGTAGTGATAAATAAGGTAAAATAAAACATTCCTCTTTATGTTGACAATTTTTATATTATAATCACATGAACCTTATTCCAAAATGAACTTCAAATTAGGAAAGTGGGGGTAATACTGGGACCTGAGCTCATGCAATAAAACTATGAGGTTTAGGATTAAGAATCACTTATATATAAGATGGCAAAGGAATAGGTGAAACTGACCTAAAAGGTTTGCATATTCTAGGATTTTTTTTCTACCTAAACCCTTAAAACTTGGACAATATCAAGAGTAGTATCAAATACACTTAGGAGCTTGATAAATATTTTCATAACATTGATGACATCTTACTGTCAGTGAGCAATGACACTGCTCTATAACTGGTTCCTGGCACAAGAAGAGCAACAGAATGATATGCATTAATAGTTAATATTCACTGGGGATGAGTTATATGCCATATGCTACATTCTGCACTATGCGGGCATTATTTCATTTAATTCTCAAATCCATCCTTTGGCATTATTATCTTCATTTTACAGATGAGAAAACTGAGTTTCAGAAAGGTTAAGCAACTTGTTAAAGTCAAATGACTATACGCAGCAAAACTGGGATTCAACCCAAAGATTCTGACTTGAGAGCCCATATTCATCATTTACCCAATAGAATAATTACTACATGTGATTTTGCTGTTTGGCTCTAGGAACAGAATGTTTTTCCATATATTATATCCATAAATAGTTTATCTGGTTCATATCCTTAGATGTACACATATATTTTTACCTCAGTATTTAATAAATCAGCTTGAAATCTATTGACCTAGCTGTAATACCTAGATTAATACTTTCCTTATATTTTTGTATTTATGCAGCAATTCTTGTCATTTAAGGTAATGTAAACATAATCAATTTTGAGACAGTAAAGTACTAGATGAATTTAAGATCATATTATTTCAATGCCTTTGTGAGTCTGAATTACTAAAAATGATTATTAGACTAAATGTTCCCATTTCCTCTTTCTTCAGATATATTACCAATTAAACATGTCATCTAGTTTATGAGAAAATTAAAACTTATTGATTTGGCAATTGCAGAACATCACTTAACAGTCTCTCTAGATCCTGATGATCTGGATATTTAAAGCAGCTCATCTTTCTCAGCCCTGGTGACACCCCTCGTGTCTACTACCCACTGCAATCCAGAGGATGCTGGAAAGGAAGAATCTGTGGCTATTTCTAATAAACTGTATGCCTAATGCTAGATTTTCCAGTTTTTATTTAGTAGTCAGGACTATGGGACATAATCAACAGTTGTTAAATTTAAAAGAATTTGTTTAATTTTGTGAAGGCAGAGGAGAACACATATGTGGACAGTTTCTTCCCTTTCCACAGTAAACCTAGCCACCTCTTGGACCCTAGGTCAGCATTGTTATTGATGCTTATTATGGACATAGTAAATATCAATCTATATTTGTGTAAACTTAAGTGTTTTGTTGCATAATTTATGGTCCTATCTCTTTAAAAAACTAGAAAAATAGGTTAGAGAAGACCTAGTTTTGAGCCCTGTGATTCTCATTTGAATTTGTCCCACTTTATCTGTGGCTCTTGTGTGATTCTGGCACCTAGAACTCAAAAAATTGCTCCCTGGAAGGGCTAATGAATGCAGACGGAATGAATGCTCTGAAGACCCTAGACCCATTGATGTGGTGGAAAAGCTCATTAACAGTTTTCAGGGTCACATTGTGGTTTTGCCTCTGCCCTACATTAATCTCCTCTACATTTAGAACTTGATGATTTTCTTTTCCTCCCAACATTCCTTTACTTTCATGTTACTAACAGTTTTCTATTTGTTAGGGCAAGAATGAGGGTCGTACAATTTATCTCGTTGCTTTCTGAACCTTCCCAGAGAGTACATCCAGAGTAAAGTACTGAAGATGTTTATTTTCAGAATGTTTATTTTTGCACAATGAAAATCCAAGCTAATAATAAGGAAAATTATATCTATTATTACTTAAGATCACTTAACTATATGGGGCAACATAGAAGTAGTTAGGAGCACAGGAATCTCTGGTTAAATGCCTCTGGTTCTGAATCTAGACTCCATTACTTACTAAATAAATAACTCTTGGACAGGTTATATAACTTCTCTGTGCCTCAGTTTTCTTATCCATATCATACTACCTACCTTGTAAGATTATGAGGATACTATGCATTTTTGCAAAGGGTGATAGTATAAAAATGGGTAAATACATGGTCTCTATTCCTCAAAGTACAGAACATAGTTGGGGAGTGTGAGTGTGCATGTGTGTGTGTGTGTGTGTGTGTTTAGATAAATATTAATATGGTGTATTTCATTGCTGTAAGAGAGATGTGTTCAGGCTTGTGTAAATACTTTTGTTTACCTATTCATTTTACTCCAACCTATTCAATCATTTTTTTCTTTTATTTGAACAATGTATCAAATTTATCCAAATATTGGTTTCACTTTAAAAGTTTTTTAAAAGACTATAAAATATTTTAATGCCATGGTATAGTTTTACCATTAGAGGCAATTAACATTTATTTCATTGATTCTATTCTTCCCTTCTTTACTGCTTAGATGTATCAAAAAAAAAAAACCAAATGTCCTAAGAAATATGTAAAAATGCATGAAGCCGCTTGATTTTTTCAGTTCTGGAGCAGTGCTGATATTTCAGACCATGATACCCTAGATTGGCCAGAGAATAAGTCCCTAATCAGTGGCATTCTGTACAGATGCTTAACTCACAGTCAAAGCATCTAATGCTCATCGGTCAGGTAACTGATACACATGGACTTTCTCATAGCAATCTCCATTAGGCTCAGGAGGAAAAATAATAGATTCTGAACAGAAGATCAGGGTTAGAACCCTATGTAAATTTGCTAAGCCTGACTTTTCTTGTTATTAAATAGGAATAGTTATAATGACTATCAAAATGATAATTGTGTGGTGTGGGTGAAATAAGACTTGTATAATAATGTTAGGTTTCCTCTCTACTAGGTAGGCTTTGTAAAGCTTTTGCAAGTATGTGTTTAAATGTCAATAAGAGCAATATGATTTCAATAAAATGCCAGTTCCTGAGCAGACAACCTTCAGTATTATGTGTTCTATATAATAGAGAAAAAGACTGCTTTTATTTATATTTCAAATCAAAACCCCTATTAATTTGGCTGAATTGAGGGGATTGTTACACAATTTAACTCAGATTTTTTTTAATCTTTGCCTGGGAATGACTGAGGCTAAAGACAACTGCATTTTAAAAAGAGGTACCAGAACATTTCTCTCTCAGAGGACTTAACATCTGAGTAGAGAAGAGAATCAGAAGGGTTTCTAATGATTGAGGCAAAGGAATATTCAAAGACATACAAATGTTTAGATGTGGCTAATTTTCAGGAGTTCCATTAGGGTGAAGAAATATATGCTATACACAATATCATATTTGTGCTCCTTTGTTCCAATTTTATGATGTTTTATAATTTCATCTCTTACTAAGATTTGTTACTACTTCCTTCAAACTCTGTGTTTTTCAATAGTGTCAATAATGAGAATGAACTTTGTTATAGTACAATGTAGGTATAGTTATTGGTTGAACTATCTGTGTAAGAAAAGGAATTACACATTCTGTTTTGGGTATTTTATACCGTGTTGTCTTTTAATAGTCCCTTCTCTCTCTTTTCCTTTAAACAGCAATTAGTTAACACCCTTTTAAACATCACCAGAAATAGTCTAGGATGTCAGGGTCATCATGCGTTAGTTTTTCAGCTTTTCAGTTCTTAAAAAATAGTCATTTAGCAAAAAAGTTAAACTTTTCCATTACTTTCCTAGTTAGTCTGCATGGTCTCATAGTCTTTAAAATTTCATTAAACTTAAGTACTTTTTACCTTTGCTATTTAATAACTGATTTTCTAGAACTGACTGACTGGATTTTTACCACTGTGGAAACATTCTTTCACTAGGTATAAGCATCAGCACAGGCTGTTAAACAGAATATACATACCTGTTTCCCAGGAACACGTCTAGTTAATGCCTGATATATGGGTAATTACTGAGAATGCCTTCTTTCATTTTTCATAGTGACCCATTTTAGACTAGAAATTATGTGACTACTCTATAATTCCTGAATATATTTTCTAAAATTATATTTTCAACCACAGATATTCTGATTCGTTGTCTTCACGAGGTTATTTGTATTTTGCCAATCATGTAAACTGAGTTTTGATTTTGGATAGTATGGTTGTAGTAGTGACAGATAATTTTGTTGACACATGTTAGACACTCAGTGAATAATTGCTGATTTAAACACTCTCATTTGAGCATCAGATTTCATTAATACTGTGGTCTACACTAATAGCAGGAAGGAGTCCAGGGTCTTAATTCTTTTGACAGACGTTGGTGAAGTACTGTCTATGTGCCAATCTACTGTAATCACTGAAGGATACAGCAGTAAAGAAAATAGACAAAGTCCCATGCTTTCATGAAGTTTTCCTTCTGGAGATCCTTTATAGGGTAATATATATTTATTAAGTTAAACTGATGAGATATTTGCTCTCGTATATAAATTGCTTTGACTAAAGGAAGGCTTCGTTTAAAACCCAGCCTGTTCTTAGTAAGACTGCTCCATGATGTAGGCTAACTTTATTCTATGAATTTCTACAGAGTGTTCCTTCTCTCATCAATAGCTTAGCTGACATCTTACACCCTCCTGGAGTTGATGGTTCTGGTTGTTCATGAGTTTATATTCCAGTGTAATAAGGAAGGGCACTTAAAATCAAATTCCTAGCAGTCTTGAGATCTCATGTGTTGTAATCAATCTGTAAATGTACGTGAAAAACTTATCACTTCATTTGTCTTTGAAACCTTTTATTTTTCTTTACTGAAAAGGAGAGGCTATTGTCATTTCCTGTCAACACGTAAAATTCATCTTTTTAAAGGTGTCCTGAAGCTTTTCAAATGATTAGGAAAAAGTACCTTCTCTTGTTATTTGTTTCTTCATAAAGCCCATGAATATTTAAGAAATTTTTGACTTATGTTGTGGGCATAAAAGAAATAATGAGCAATTTACATAGCAAAGCATACTTACTCAAAATGAGAACAATAGTAACATAAAATCAGAAAAATTTAGCATTTGAAATGGACTTACGATGATCAAGTTTATTTCCTTGACTTTCTAAATGGGCACAGGAAATATGGAAAAGAAATGATATTTGACTTGTCCAAGTCCACAGAATAGTTTATGGAAGGTTCAGAAGAAGAAGCAAGATTTTTTTAAATATAATTCTGATGTAAAAGTAATATTTTCTCTATTATAAATTTGAAAAATTCAAGAGGATATGGAAGAAAAATAAAATGGCTAACTCACTGTAAATGTTACCATGATTACACAAACTCTATTTAAAATATATACATCCTGTGAATAACATTGAAGGGTTAATCTATATACAATTTTATATCTTGCTATTTATATCAACCTATTGCTGGGTGGAGGTCAGAAGAGCTGGAGAAACACTCAAATTAACTTGGGACCAGTAGTGAAATTTCTCTGCACCACAGCAGAGTTGGTAGTTTGATGCTTTATAAAACATGAAACTTTTTAAAAAGATAGTTTTATTAAATGATTTATGCCCTCCCTTTTTACCTCTCAAATGACCTTAAGAAAGAGGAAAGAAAATGCTCCTCAGAAGTTAGTTTTTCATTATTAATTTTAGGGAGTTCTAGACTATAAATATATATTTGACATAATATATCTACAGTTTACAGCCGTGATTTCATTTCCATTGATTTATTTTAAGATTCTGTTCCCACTCAGATTACTAATAGTACAAGGGAGGCAGTAAAGTCAATTTATGTTAAATAAGGATCAAGGAAATAATCTATTTTTAAATGAAATAAGCTCTTGGTACTCCGGAACAAAGAGCACTGGATCTGAAGCATTGGACTTAAAGTTCCCCCAAATTTATTTAGTGAGAATAGGAATCAAAAGACCTCACTCAGTTCTCCTAGTTGGGCCACTAGCTATTTGTGTGGCATTAGAAAACCCATCTTTATTGGTATGTCTGTTATTCAGTGGTGGGTGTGACACCAGAGAAGGTCATTCAACGTTATATTTTTTCTTTTTAGAAGTGGAATCCTTCCTTAAATGAAGTAGAGTCAGAAGCCCCAAATATAGAAAGGATAAAGCTGGAACTGCTCTGGCTGGATTATCTATGGGACCCCAGAGCCCTTCTGGCGGCGCCCTAGGTGGCAGCTTGCCTGAGACCGAAGCCACTGAAGCAGATCATCACTGCTCCCCAGAATCTGAATCAGACTGTTGTTTTGGTTTTGGTTTTGCTTTTGTCATCAACTATTAAAGAAATACAAATTTAGTCTCCACTAGATGGCAGTAGATCAAATCTTTGTTCTGATAGTTTTAACAATCATCAGTCCCATATTTAAGTACATATTTGGATTTATATACAAAACCTCCAGAAGAATCCCTTTTTCTCATATTTTACACTTTAAAATTCTTTTTTAACCTCTCAATTCTCACTTGGTGTCCTGTTTTCAAGACATTGTGGAATTACTGTTTCGTCCAAACAGTCTTTATGATATTGGGTAAAATATTACTTGTTCTGGTCATGGAAATGGTTTAAAAATTGAACAATATGTTTAAAAAATGCATCTACATGAGCATCTGCATTTATTAGTAATGCCCCCTTGATTTTCCAGCATTACTGGAAGCATAATCTTTAATCCGAAGTTGATGGTGGGCTGGCCGCTCATTTTTCCTGTTCCATCCCACCCAGCGCCTTCCACAGCATTGAAGTCCCGATGCTAATGGTGCTCTGCATTGTGCTGTTTATTACTGTTGCGGCGAGGAGATGCTTTCAGGTTATATTAGGTGATGGGAGTTCATGATAGGGGTCACCAGGGAGGTGAAGCGGCTCAGGAAGCTGCCCTGTTCCTTCCAGTGTTGAAGGTACAGCAGCCTCACAGAGGGACAAAACGGCTCCTTCCTTCAGGATTTGGCAGGTTTTCGAGGACTTCGTAACCACGTTCTGTTATATCCATGCCAACACTGAGTCCCCACAAGCTGCCCCCTCTTCTCTTTTTTGGCATCACTTCTTTATAGTCCCCAGGAAAGAAGAGCTGGTTGAGTCAATTTGTTGTAATCTTACATAGATTGCAGACCCTCTCCCCCTTTACGGACAGTCTTGGACTAAGTTTCTTTAAAACTGGTTGGATCAGGGAGCTGGAGGGTATTATGCTCAATGAAATAAGCCAGTTGGAGAAAGACAAGTACCAAATGATTTCCCTCATTTGTGGAGTATAACAATAAAGAAAAATTGAAGGAGCTAAACAGCAGCAGGCTCACAGACTCCAAGAAGGGCCTAGTGGTTACCAAAGGGGAGCGGGTGGGAGGGAGAGGGGGATTGAGGGGCATTATGATTGGCACACATGGTGTATGCGCGGGGGTTGGTTAACGAGGAAGAGAGTGTAGCACAGAGAAGACAAGTAGTGACTGTGGCATTTTACTACACTGATAGACAGTGACTGCAGTAGGGTGTGGGGGGAACTTGATAATATGGGTGAATGTAATAACCACAGTATTTTTCACATGAAATCTTCGTAAGAGTGTATATCAATAATACCTTAATAAAAAAAAACTGGTTCGATTCCTTTGGAGACAGCTTATACATAGATACATAGAGTTCAAGATGCAAGATCAAAGTTGTTGCCTGTTTTCCAGGTGACTTAATAATAGCTCCCCATTATACTCTCAGTAGTTTCCCAGTTATGATGATAAATTACACATTTACTTGAATACATAGTCATCTTTGCCTGGAGTATTAATTCCTGCTCTTTAGGCCATGGTCATGTGGTGGAAGATGTAGCTAATTCTCAAAGAATTGCCTGAGTCTATTTTCTCAGGCAGGAGCTGAGGGGCCACAGGCATATGTATGGACTGCCAATTATGTAATCCTCAGAATAAAAGAAAAAAGAATTTAAAGAAGAAAGTTAACTTTAAATTCAAGTTTCTACCTCATCAGTTCAATTTTATCCACTAGATAGTCTTTTTTTAATGCATTGTGAAAAGAGCATATGATTTTCATTAACAAGGATATTGTAAAGCTAGAAAAGAACTTAAGTGGCTTGCCCCTATTATGAATATCAGAGAAACTCCAAATTAGAGCTCCAAAGATGGTTAATTCACAATCTCTGATGCATAAAAGGTATCTTGAGTCTCTTAATTATTATTCAGTAATAATTCACTTCGCTACTAAATGTATGGGAGGCCATTATCTTTTCTTCTAAGTCATTACCCAAAATTCTCTTAAATAATCATCTTTAGATATTTAAATACTCTTTTTTCCACATTAGTCCTCATCATTTTAATCAAATACAGTTAATACAGCAAATCTTAGATGGCAAAACTTTTTTTTTTTGCCCTTAGAACAGGTTTATTTATAATGACCAAATGCTTAGTGACTGAAATGTTTCACCCAAAGATACTGAATAGTGTTGTTTCTCAAAATGTAAAGACTTTTTTTTCCCCAGAGAGGGCTGTGATGAGCTTTTTGGTTATCTCCACACAGAACAGCCAAAAGAGAGATTAAATTATAATTTGAGGCATTTTATTTAGAATAATTTCATGAATTCTTGTTTCCCTGCTGTAAGAGTGGGCTCCTCAAGATACCTGTGCAGAGTTTTTCTCTGCGAATCACTTATTTTACTTAGGGTGTTTTGGACATCATCATGCTGGGTTGGAGGGCAGTGGACATGACCACCTCACAGATGTTATTGTATTACTTTGAGTAGATAAAGTATAGAAATATCCACTTGTTTGGCTGAAAGACACACTCCAGTTCATCAAATCCCATTTTACTTTCTTTCTCTTGGAACAAATTAAGAATAGATTTCTTAGCTCTTAGAAATCAAGTGACATCATATGTCTAGTTCTGGCCAATGAATGTGATCAGACATCATCAGAGCCATTTCCTCAAAGGAAGTGTACCACCCTCCTCATTCTTCCAGTTATACTGGTGATGGGGAAAATGCAAGGAGATGGCAGAGCCCCAACACGGAAACAGCCTGGATTCCCAAGACTCTGCTTACAAAGGAGCTACAAACATACCTCGGAGATGTTGTAGGTTTGGTTCCAGACCACTGCAATAAAGCAAATATTGCAATAAAGAGAGTCAAGTGAATTTTTTGTTTTCCCGGTGTATATAAAAGTTATGTTTACACCATACTGTAATTTATTAAGTGTACAATAAAGTTATGTCTAAAATAGCAATGTCCATATCTTAATTTAAATAACTTCATTGTTAAAAAAAGCTAATTATCATCTGAGCTTTTAGTAAGTCTTAGTCTTTTTGTTCGTGGAGGATCTTGCGTCAGAGTTGGCGGCTGCTGATTGACCAGGGTCATGGCTGCTTAAGGTGGGGTGGCTGTGGGCAATTTCTGAAAATAAGACATTAAAGTTTGCCACATTGATTGACTCTTCCTTTCAGGAATGGTTTCTCTGTAGCACGCAGTGTCTTTGTGATAACATTTTACCCACAACATTTATTCAAAATTGGAGTCAGTCATCTTACTGCTTTATCAACTAAGTTTATGTAATACTCTAAATCCTTTGTTGTCTTTTCAAAATCTTTACAGCAGCTTCACCAGAAGGAGATTCCATCTCAGAAAACCACTTTCTTTGCTCATCCATAAGAAACAACCCCGACTCGGTATCAGTTCAAGTTTTATCCTGAGATTGCAGTGATTTCAGTCACATCTTCAGGCTCCACTTCTAATTCTGATTGTCTTGCTATCACCACATTTGCAGTGACTTCTCCACTGAAGTCTTAAACCCTCAAAGTCATCCAATGAGGGTTGGAATCAACTTTTTCGAAAATCCTATTCATGTTGATATATTTAGGTCTTCCCATGAAGCACAAATGTTCTTAATGGCATTAAGAATGGTTAATTCTTTCCAGATGGTTTTCATTTTACTTTGTCCAGATCCATCAGAGGAATCACTATCTGAGACAGCTAGAGACTTTCAGAATGTATTTTTTAACTAATAAGGCAAGTCGAAATTATTTCTTGATCAACAGGCTGTAGAATGGATGTTGTGTTAACAGTAATGAAACCAACATACATCTCCATCAAAGCTCTTGGGTGACCAGGTGCATTGTCAATGAGCAGTAATATTTTGAAGGCAATCTTTTTCTGAGCAGTAAGGTCTCAACAGTGGGCTTAAAATTTTCAGTAAACAATGTCATAAGCAGGTATGCTGTCATCTAGGCTTTGTGGTTCCATTTGTAGTGCAAAGGCAGAGTAGATTTGGCATGATTCTTAAGGGCCATAGGATTTTCAAAATGGTAAATAAGCATTGGCTTTGACCTAAAGTTACCATCTGTATCAGCCCCTAACCAAGAGAGCCAGCCTGTCTTTTGAAGCTCTGAAGCCAGGCATTGACTTCTCTTCTTAACTATGAAAGTCCTAGATGGCATCCTCTTCCAATAGGCTGCTTTGCCTACACTGAAAGTCTGTTGTTAGCACAGCCACCTTCATTCATTGTCTCACCTGGATCTTCTGGATAGTGTGCTGCAGCTTCTCCATCAGCACTTGCTGCTTCTGTTATGGAGATGGCTTCTTTCCTTAAAGCTCGTGAACCAACCTCTTCCAGCTTCAAACTTTTCTTCTGCACCTTTCTCAATTCCCTCAGACTTCATGGAACTGAAGAGAGTTAGAGCCTCCCTCTGGTTGGGGCTTTGCTTCAGGGAATGTTGTGGTTGGTTTGGGCTTCTGTCCAGGCCACTAAAACCTTCTCTATATCAGCAACAAGGCTGTTTCACTTTCTTATCATTGTGTGTTCACTGGAGTAGTACTTCTAATTTCCTGCAAGAACTTTTCCTTTGCATTCACAACTTGGCTAACTGTTTGGCACAAGAGGCCTTGCTTTCTGCCTGTCATGGCTTTTGACATATCTTCTTCACTAAGCTTAGTCATTCCTAGCTTTTAATTTAAATTGAGAGACATGTGACTCTTCCTTTCACTTGAACACTTAGAGCCATTGTAGGCTTATTAACTGGACCAATTCAGCATTGTTATGTCTTGGGGAATATAGGGAGGCCTGAGGAGAAGAAAAGATATGGGGGACAGCCAGTTGGTGGAGAAGTCAGAACACACATAACATTTATTGATTAAGTTCACCATCTTTATAGTCATGGTCCTGGCACCCCAAAACAATTACCACAGTACTATCAAAGAGCACTGATCACCATAAAAATATAACAATTAAAAAGTTTGAAATATTGTGCTAATTATGAAAATGTGACACAGAGACACAAAGTGAGCAAATGTGGTTGGAAAAACGGTGCCCAGAGAATTGCTTGATGTGGGTTGCCACAAAATTTCAGTTTGTAAAAAGTGCTATTCTGGGAAGCTCAATAGAGTGAAGCCCAATATAAGAAGGCATGCCTGCGTACTGGAGTGAAATAGAGTGAAGGAAAGTGTTTTGAGTACTAACTGAAGAAGAGACACTTTCTTGTTGTAAGTCAATGAAACTGAAATTGCAGGGTTCATTCGCTACCACCACGTAACCTGGTCCTTCTTGACTAACACAGGGAACATATGAAGTTTAGATTTGCAATTGAATTTTATTCCTTTGACTTTGTTTAGGACTTCCCATAACTGAGATTCTTTCAAGCAAGTATTGAATGAAATAGGTCATTACTTCAAAGTACAAAATACACAAAATTAGGCTATCATACAAATAATTTTTTTTATTAAGGTATCATTGATATACAATCTTATGCTCAGGTTTCACATGAGCTCACTGTGGTTACTAGATGTCCCCCTATTATCAAGGCTCCACCATATACCCCATTACAGTCACTGTCAGTGTAGTAAGATGCTACTTGTCTTCTCTGTGCTATACTGCCTTCCCCATGCCCCCCCATATTGCGCGTGCTAATCGTAATGCCCCTTATTCCCCTTATCCCTCCCTTCCCACCTATCCTCCCAGCCCCTTTCCCTTTGGTAACTGTTAGTCCATTCTTGGGTTCTGTGAGTCTGTTGCTGTTTTGCTCCTTCAGTTTTTGCTTTGTTGTTGTACTCCACAGATGAATGAAATCATTTGGTACTTGTCTTTCCCCACCTAGCTTATTTCACTGAGCATAATACCCTCTAGCTCCATTCATGCTGCTGCAAATGGTAGGATTTATTTTCTTCTTATGACTGAATAATATTCCACTGTGTATATGTACCACATCTTCTTTATCTATTCATCTACTGATGTACACGTAGGTTGCTTCCATTTCTTGGCTATTGTAAATAGTGCTTGATAAACATAGGGGTTCATATGTCTTTTTTAAAATAATTTATTTTGGATCATTAATCTACAATTACATGTGCAATATTATGATTATGAAACTACCCCCATCATCAGGTCCCCCCCACCAACGCCATTACAGTCACTGTCCGTCAGCATAGTGAGATGATATAGAATCACTACTTGTCTTCTCTGAGTTGTACAGCCCTCCCCATGGCCCCCCAATATTACATCTGCTAATCATAATGCCCCTTTTTCCCCCTTATCTGTCCCTTCCCACCCATCTTCCCCAGTCCCTTTCCCTTTGGTAACTATGAGTCCGTTCTTGGGTTCTGTGAGTCTGCGGCTGTTTTGTTCCTTCAGTACTGTTTCTTGGTTCTCATACTCCACATATGAGTGAAATGATACTTGTCTTTTTCGGCTTGGCTTATTTCACTGAGCATAATACCCTCTAGCTCCATCCATGTTGTTGCAAATGGTAGGATTTGTTTTCTTCTTATGGCTGAATAATATTCCATTGTGTATATGTACCACCTCTTCTTTATCCATTCATCTACTGATGGACACTTAGGTTGCTTCCATTTCTTGGCTATTGTAAATAGTGCTGCAATAAACATAGGGGTGCATCTGTCTTTTTCAAACTGGGCTGCTGCATTCTTAGGGTAAATTCCTAGGAGTGGAATTCCTGGGTCAAATGGTATTTCTATTTTGAGTTTTTTGAGGAACCTCCATACTGCTTTCCACAATGGTTGAACTAATTTGCAGTCCCACCAGCAGTGTAGGAGGGTTCCCTTTTCTCCACATCCTCGCCAACATTTGTTATTGTTTGTATTTTGGATGTTGGCCATCCTCACTGGTGTGAGGTGATATCTCATTGTGGTTTTAATCTGCATTTCTCTGATGATTAGCGATGTGGAGCATCTTTTCATGTGCCTGTTGGCCATCTGAATTTCTTCTTTGGAGAAGTGTCTATTCATGTCCTCTGCCCATTTCTTAATTGGATTATTTGCTTTTTGTTTGTTAAGGTGCATGAGTTCTTTATATATTTTGGATGTCAACCCCTTATCAGATACGTCATTTATGAATATATTCTCCCATACTGTAGAATGTCTTTTTGTTCTACTGATGGTGTCCTTTGCTGCACAGAAGCTTTTCAGCTTGATATAGTCCCACTTGTTCATTTTTGCTTTTGTGTCCCTTGCCCGGGGAGATGTTCATGAAGAAGTCGCTCATGTTTATATCCAAGAGATATTTGCCTATGTTTTTTTCTAACAGTTTTATGGTTTCATGACTTACATTCAGGTCTTTGATCCACCTTGAGTTTACCTTTGTGTATGGGGTTAGACAGTAGTCCAGTTTCATTCTCTTACATGTAGCTGTCCAGTTTTTCCAACACCAGCTGCTGAAGAGGCTGTCATCTCCCCATTGTATATCCAAGGCTAATTATCAAATATTAATTGACTGTATATGTTTGGGTTAATGTTTGGATTTTCTATTCTGATCCACTGGTCTGTGGGTCTGTTTTTGTACCAATACCAAATTTTCTTGATTACTGTGGCTTTATAGTAGAGCTTGAAGTCAGTGAGCGTAATTCCCCCTGTTTTATTCCTCCTTCTCAGGATAGCTTTGGCTATTCGGGATCTTTTGTGGTTCCATACGAATTTTGGAATTATTTGTTCCAGTTCATTGAAGGAAGCTGTTGGTAGTTCGATAGGGATTGCGTTGAATCTGTAGATTGCTTTAGGTAGTATAGCCATTTTGCCACTATTTATTCTTCCTAGCCAAGAACATGGGATGAATTTCCATTTGTTAGTGTCCTCTTTAATTTCTCTTAGGAGTGCCTTGTAGTTTTCAGAGTACAGGTCTTTCACTTCCTTCGTTAGGTTTATTCCTAGGTATTTTATTCTTATTGATGCAGTTGTGAATGGAATTGTTTTTCTGATTTCTCTTTCTGTTAGTGCATCATTAGTGTATAGGAAAGCAACAGATTTCTGTGTGTTAATTTTGTATCCTGCAACTTTTCTGAATTCAGATATTAGTTCTAGTGTTTTTGGAGTGGAGTCTTTAGGGTTTTTTATGTACAGTATCATGTCATCTGCAAATAGTGACAATTTGACTTCTGCTTTACCAATCTGGATGCCTTGTATGTCTTTGTTTTGTCTGATTGCCGTGGCTAGGACCTCCAGTACTATGTTGAATAACAGTGGAGAGAGTGGGCATCCCTGTCTTGTTCCCGATCTTAGATGAAAAGCTTTCAGCTTCTCGCTGTTAAGTATGATGTTAGCTGTGGGTTTGTCATATATGGCCTTTCTGATGTTGAGGTACTTGCCGTCTATACCCATTTTGCTGAGAGTTTTAATCATGAATGGATGTTGAATTTTGTCAAATGCTTTTTCAGCATCTATGGAGATGATCATGTGATTTTTGTTCTTTTTTATGTTGATGTGGTGGATGATGTTGATGGATTTTCGAATGTTGTACCATCCTTGCATCCCTGGGATGAATCCCACTTGATCATGGTGTATGATCCTCTTGATATATTTTTGGATTCGGTTTGCTAATATTTTGTTGAGTATTTTTGCATCTATGTTCATCAGGGATATTGGTCTGTGATTTTCTTTTTGGTGAGGTCTTTGCCCGGTTTTGGTATTAGAGTGATGCTGGCTTCATAGAATGAGTTTGGAAGTATTCCCTCCTCTTCTATTTTTTGAAAACTTTAAGGAGAATCGGTGTTATTTCTTCTCTATATGTCTGGTAGAATTCAGAGGTGAATCCATCAGGCCCGGGGTTTTGTTCTTGGGTAGTTTTTTGATTACCGATTCAATTTCATTGCTGGTGATTGGTCTGTTTAGTTTTTCTGTTTCTTGCTTGGTCAGTCTTGGAAGGTTGTATTTTTCTAAGAAGTTGTCCATTTCTTCTATGTTTTCCAGCTTGTTAGCATATAGATTCTCATAATATTCTCTTATGATTCTTTGTATTTCTGTGGGGTCCGTCGTGATTTTTCCTTTCTCATTTCTGATTGTGTTTATGTGTGTAGATTCTCTTTTTCTCTTAATGAGTCTGGCTAGGGGTTTATCTATTTTGTTTATTTTTTCAAAGAACCAGCTCTTGGTTTTATTGATTTTTTTCTATTGTTTTATTCTTCTCAATTTTATTTATTTCTTCTCTGATCTTTATTATGACCCTTCTTGTGGTGACTTTGGGCCTCATTTGTTCTTCTTTTTCCAGTTTCAGTAATTGTGTCTTTAGACTATTCATTTGGAAAAGTTCTTCCTTCTTTAAATAGGCCTGGATTGGAATATAATTTCCTCTTAGAACTGCCTTTGCTGCATCCCACGGAAGTTATGGCTTTGTGTTGTTGTTGTCATTAGTCTCTATATATTCTTTCATTTCTGTTTTGATTTGGTCGTTAACCCATTGATTAGTTAGGAGAATGTTGTTAAGTTTCTGTGTATTTGTGAGCCTTTTTGATTTCTTTCTAAAATTTATTTCTAATTTTATACCTTTGTGATCTGAGAAGTTGGTTGGTAGGATTTCAATATTTTTGAATTTACTGAGGTTCTTTTTGTGGCCTAGTATGTAGTCTATTCTCGAAAATGTGCCATGTGCACTTAAGAAGAATGTGTATCCTGCTGCTTTTGGGTGCAGAGTTCTGTAGATGTCTGTTAGGTCCATCCGTTCTAGTATGTTGTTCAGTGCCTCTGTGTCTTTACTTATTCTCTGTCTGGTTGATCTGTCCTTTGGAGTGAGTGGTGTGTTGAAATCTCCTAAAATGAATGCACTGCTGTCTATTTCCTCCTTTAATTCTGTTAGTATTTGTTTCACATGTGCTGGCGCTCCCTTGTTGGGTGCATATATATTTATAATGGTTATATCTTCTTGTTGGAGTGACCCCCTTTATCATCATGTAATGTCCTTCTTTATCTCTTGCTACTTTCTTCGTTTTGAAGTCTATTTTGTCTGATACAAGTACTGCAACACCTGCTTTTTTCTCCTTGTTGTTTGCATGAAATATCTTTTTCCATCCCTTCACTTTTAGTCTGTGTACGTCTTTGGGTTTAAAGTGAGTCTCTTGAAGGCAGCATATAGATGGGTCTTGTTTTTTTATCCATTCAGTGACTCTATGTCTTTTGACTGGTGCATTCAGTCCATTTACATTTAGGGTGATTATGAATAGGTACGTACTTATAGGCATTGCTGGCTTCAGAGTCGTGGTTACCAAAGGTTTAAGGTTAACTTCCCTACTATCTAAAAGTCTAACATCTAACTTAATATGCTATTACAAACACAATCTAATGGTTTTTTTTGTTGTTGTTTGTTTGTTTCCTTCCTCCTTTTTCTTTCTATTCCATTCTTTATATATTAGGTATCATATTCTGTACTCTTTGTCTATCCCTTGATTGACTTTGGGAATAGTTAATTTAATTTTGCCTTTTCTTAGGTATTAGCTGTTCTATTTTCTTTACTGTGGTTTTATTACCTCTGGTCACAGCTATTAATCTGTAGGAACACTTCCATCTATAGCAGGCCCTCCAAAATACACTGTAGAGATGGTTTGTGGGAGGCAAATTCTCTCAGCTTTTGCTTATCTGGGAATTGTTTAATCCCTCTTTCAAATTTAAATGATAATCTTGCTGGATAAAGTAATCTTGGTTCAAGGCCCTTCTGCTTCATTCCATTAAATACATCATGCCACTCCCTTCTGGCCTGTAAGGTTTCTGCTGAGAAGTCTGATGATAGCCTGATGGGTTTTCCTTTGTATGTGATCCTATTTCTCTCTCTGGCTTCTTTTAATAGTCTGTCCTTATCCTTGATCTTTGCCATTTTAATTACTATATGTCTTGCTGTTGTCTTCCTTGGGTCCCTTGTGTTGGGAGATCTGTGCACCTCCATGGCCTTAGAAACTATCTCCTTCCCCAGATTGGGGAGGTTTTCAGCAATCACCTCCTCAAAGATGCTTTCTATCCCTTTTTCTCTGTCTTCTTCCTCTGGTACCCCTTTAATGTGAATATTGTTCCATTTGGATTGGTCACACAGTTCTCTCAATATTTTCATTCTTAGAGATCCTTTTTTCTCTCTGTGCCTCAGCTTCTTTGTATTCCTCTTCTCTAGTTTCTATTTCATTTATTGTCTCCTCCACCGTATCCAATCTGCTTTTAATACCATCAATTGTGTTCTTCAATGATTGGATCTCTGACCGGAATTCATTCCTGAGTTCTTGAATATCTTTCCGTACCTCCATGAGCATGTTAATGATTTTTATTTTGACCTCCCTTTCAGGGAGGGTCATAAGGTCCATATCATTTAAATCTTTCTCAGGAGTTGTGTTCATAATTTTACTCTGGACCACATTCCTTTGGAGTTTCATATTTGTGTATGGCACCCTCTAGTGCCCAGAAGCTCTACTCTCCGGAGCTGCTCAGCCCCTGAAGCAATGCAGGGATTGTAGGGGAGTGGTATTGGTGCCTCTGGGGAGGAAAGGGCTGTTTGCTGGTTCGTGGCTGCTATGCCAGTCTCCACTGCCTGAACCAGTGGGCTGAGCACACAGGTATATGCCTCTGTGCTTTGCGTTTTTAGTTGCTTTAGACAGATATTCCCTCTGGCTGGCCTAACACCAGGGAAGGATTTCCTGGTTTGCAAGCCCGGTGGGGCTGGCCAGAAGAAAGGCGCACTATTCTGCCTATCACAGAAGGGGTTCTTGGAGCTGTGTAGGCACCCAGGGAGCTGGAGCACCTGAAGATCGTGAAAGCTCCCCACCTGCTGGGCAGAGTGCACCTGGACAATTTTGTCTGCCTGTCCTTTCTCCTGAGCAGTAAGCTGTGTTCAATCCTTGCCCCTTTAGCAGCCCTCTCACTAAGGGCTTCTTTGTTAGAAAGTCTCTCAGACTGCCCACCTTTCTTTTATCCCCGAGCAGCTGGGTATGGATCCCTGCTTTCACAAGCAGCTGGATTCTTAGTCTCTCCAGGAATTCTGCCTGTCTTAGCTTTCCAACCCCCTAATTACAAGAGTATCATGCAAGCTCCATGAAATGTAGGTTTGTGCTCCCAGAGCAGATCTCCAGAGTTACGTATTAAGCAGTCCCACATCTCCACTCCCTCCCTGCTCCATTCCTGGTCCTCCTGCTGGTGAGCTGGGGTGGAGAAAGGGCTTGGATCCCGCTTTAGTATGTTACCCTTTTCTGTGAGGGCTGCTCTTGTCTCCAGGTGCATGCAGTTTGTTGCCGTCCTCTTTCCCGTTGCTCTTTCAAGAGTAGTTGTAGTAGCTTTATTTTCATATTATATGAGGTTTTAGGAGGAAGCCTCTGTTTCACCTCTCACCCCACCATCTTTAATCCAAATCTCTTATGTCTTTTTGGCTCTGTGATCCTGTTTTCTTAGGGTAAATTCCTAGAAGTGGAATTCCTGGGCCAAATGGTATTTCTATTTTTAGTTTTTTGAGGAACCTCCATACTGCTTCAAAGAATTTTTAATTTGACTAAAATGTGGAAAACTATTCAAATCTATGGTATTATTTTAGTTACCAAATAAAATCTGTAAGAAGAATCCTTATAATAAGAGAAGGAAAGATCTGTAATATTTTATAGTTTGTAGTTTGAAAGATAAATTTATAATTTTATACATCTCAGTTTTTATATCTAAAGTAATACTGTTATGGTACTAGAGAGATAATTAAGTTTCTGTGACATGTATGCTCTTTCAGCCTAAGAACATATTATCAGTGTTCATTTTGTAGAAATAGCAGCTATATCCTGGTTTGCTTGGGACAGTCAGAGTTTGTGTGTATTGTCTGATAATTCACAATAGCATCTCCTTTCATTCAAAGATCGTGCTGAATTGGATGACACCTAGTATCACAAGTCTATGAGGCCAGATGGGTCAGAGATAGCTTAGAAAAAGTTATCTGGCACAGATAAATTTCCTTCTTTCTCAGTTCTGTGGGACTTACAGCTACATGAAAATTACATTGTATGGCGATGTTAGATGCCCAGGCCAGCCCACAAAAAATTTTTATATCCATAACTGAGCTAAACCATAGTGATTAGTAAATGAAAAAAAAGGAAATTTAGGTTTTTGTGGATTGGCTCAGGCTCATAATCATCATGTACGTACAGCATTGCATCAAATGAAAATGTGGTCTAGTTTCCAATAACGAACTCAGCAATTAGATTTCGAACATAGCTATTTTTTCATGTGGGCATAAATAGTGGTTTTTCAATGCAGCTTTCATTATTAATAGAACTAATATTTTATTTTTTATTATAGAAAATTTTAGGGATACAAAAAATAAGTAATAGCATATTAAACGATCATGTAGGTAATTATGCCAGTCCAAACAGACATCAACCAATGGGCAGTTCGATCCTGTCCTTAATCCTATTTAATTTTTTCCTCCTTTATTATTTGGAAGTAAATCCAAACTTCATATCATTTTATCTTTACACATTTCAGCATTTATCTCCAAAAGATAAGTAATTTTTGATAAATGTAGCATATTTGGTTTTCATGTAATAGTATATATTTAACAGATATTTGTCAAAATAGTTTTGGATTGAAGTTTAACATGTCGACATTTAGCCACATTAAATGGATGCTATCTTTTGGACTAACAGTCTTCCCATTTCACCTTTATCAGAACAAATTACTTTTAAACATTCCAAAAGTAAACTCTGAATTTCCCTTTAGATAATTTAGAAGTATATGTACACACTCCAACCCAGAGATCAAGGAGCTGTGAAGATGTGTTCTGCAGCTGTCTTCCTTTGAAGTTCTCTGCTCTGACACTTCAGATAACAGTGTAACTCAGGTTTCCAGGGAACTGAGCAGCCTGCTCTTCAAAGAAGAGGTGAATACCTTAGGCTGACAGGTTAACTTCAAGAAATAGAACTTATGGAGCAAATGCTAGGAGAACTGAAAAAATTCCTTTTATTGGCCATTGAGACTAGAGAGTAGCAGTACTTTATAAATGAATCTTACTTTCTTTGTACTTAAATCATTTCTGTACAATCTTTTAATATACTTTGCAGGATTTGTAGGAAAGGAAAATTATTCCCTTTCTGTTTCATACTTCAGAATGCAATTAAATCATATCTCTGGTTTGTTTTAAAAGAAAAAGCCAAACCAAGTTTTTTCTTTTTAAAATGTGTAATTGAAAGAAATATGAAGGGAATTAATTTAGTTGGCAGTTATTTTTTATTAGGTTGATAATGGGTGCCTTCCATTCATAGTTTGCAGGCAATTTTTATTATTCATGGATTTTGAATTTTTCAAATGCTCCTTTCCACATATATTGAAATAAACCTATGATTTTCCTCTTTCATATGATAATATAGTGGATTTATTGATTACCAAATTTTAAACCAATGTTAACAGTACCAGGATAATGTGCTATTTCTTTTTATGCATTGTTAGATGCTTGTTAATATTTTGTCTGAGGTTTTTGCATCTATGTTCAGGAGGCTTGTTGATCTATACTGTGGATGTATATGTTCATTTGTTTAAACATTGTCTCTGGTTTTCCTACCAGGTAATTTTAGCTTCATAAAGTGAATTGGGAAGTATTTTCTCCTCTTCTATTTTCTGGAAGAGTTTGTGCAAAATTTGGCATTATTTCTTCCTGAAATGTTTTGGTAGAATTCACCAATGGAGTCCTCTCAGCATAGAGCTTTCCTTGTGAAGATTTTAATTTTGACATCAATTTCTTATATAGTTATAAGGCTATCCAGCTACCCATTCCTTGTTGAAGGAGCTTTGGTTGTTTGTATCTTTCAAGGAGTTATTCCATTTCATCCAAGATGTCAAATAAGCACATACTTTATTCATAATATTCCCTTTTCATCATTTTAATATCCTTTAATATGAGTAGGACCCATATTTGTATCCTTTTTTTTTCATTATTGATATAGGTTATTTATATGTTTTCGCTTATTCCCTGATCAGTGTAGTTAAGGCTATACTATTTTTTTCCCCTCAGTTCAATGAACCAGATTTTGGGTTTATTGATTTCCTGTATGTTCTTCTCTTTCTTTCTTTCTTTTTTTTAAATAATTTATTTTGGTATCATTAATCTACAGTTACATGTCCAATATTATGGTTATTAAACTACCCCCTTCATCAGGTCGCCCCCATTAACCCCATTAGAGTCACTGTCCTCTGAATAGTGAGATGCTATAGAATCACTACTTGTCTTCTCTGAGTTGTACAGCCCTCCCTATGCCCCCCAATATTACATCTGCTAATAGTAATGCCCCTTCTTCCCCCTTATCTGTCCCTTCCCACCCATCTTCCCCAGTCCCTTTACCTTTGGTAACTATTAGTTATTCTTGGGTTCTGTGAGTTTGCTGCAGTTTTGTTCCTTCGGTTTTTTTCTTTGTTCTTATACTGCACATATGAGTGAATCATCTGATACTTGTCTTTTTCGGCTTGGCTTATTTCATTGAGCATAATACCCTCTAGCTCCATCCATGTTGTTGCAAATGGTAGGATTTGTTTTCTTCTTATGGCTGTATAATATTCCATTGTGTATATGTACCCCCTCTTCTTTATCCATTCATCTACTGATGGACACTTAGGTTGCTTCCATTTCTTGGCTATTGTAAATAGTGCTGCGATAAACATAGGGGTGCATCTGTCTTTTTCAAACTGGGCTGCTGCATTCTTAGGGTAAATTCCTAGGAGTGGAATTCCTGGGTCAAATGGTATTTCTATTTTGAGTTTTTTGAGGAACCTCCATACTGCTTTCCACAATGGTTGAACTAATTTGCAGTCCCACCAGCAGTGTAGGAGGGTTCCCTTTTCTCCACATCCTCGCCAACATTTGTTGTTGTTTGTGCTTTGGATGTTGGCCATCCTCACTGGTGTGAGGTGATATCTCATTGTGGTTTTAATCTGCATTTCTCTGATGATTAGCGATGTGGAGCATCTTTTCATGTGCCTGTTGGCCATCTGAATTTCTTCTTTAGAGAAGTGTCTATTTATGTCCTCTGCCCATTTCTTAATTGGATTATTTGCTTTTTGTTTGTTAAGGTGCGTTAGTTCTTTATATATTTTGGACGTCAACCCCTTATCGGATGAATCATTTATGAATATAGTCTCCCATACTGTAGGATCTCTTTTTGTTCTACTGATGGTGTCCTTTGCTGCACAGAAGCTTTTCAGCTTGATACAGTCCCACTTGTTCATTTTTGCTTTTGTTTCCCTTGGACAGGGAGATATGTTCATGAAGAAATCGCTCATGTTTATGTCCAAGAGATTTTTGCCTATGTTTTTTCTAAGAGTTTTATGGTTTCATGACTTACATTTAGGTCTTTGATCCACCTTGAGTTTACCTTTGTGTATGGGGCTAGACAGTAGTCCAGTCTCATTCTCTTACATGTAGCTGTCCAGTTTTGCCAACACCAGCTGCTGAAGATGGCTGTTATCTCCCCATTATATATCCAAGGATCCTTTATCAAATATTAATTGACTGTATATGTTTGGGTTAATGTTTGGATTTTCTATTCTGTTCCACTGGTCTGTGGGTCTGTTTTTATGCCAATACCAAATTTTCTTGATTACTGTGGCTTTGTAGTAGAGCTTGAAGTCAGTGAGCGTAATTCCCCCTGTTTTATTCCTCCTTCTCAGGATAGCTTTGGTTATTCGGGATCTTCTGTGGTTCCGTATGAATTTTAGAATTATTTGTTCCAGTTCATTGAAGGAAGCTGTTGGTAGTTTGATAGGGATTGTGTTGAATCTGTAGATTGCTTTAGGTAGTATAGCCATTTTGACAATATTTATTCTTCCTAGCCAAGAGCATGGGATGAATTTCCATTTGTTAGTGTCCTCTTTAATTTTTCTTAGGAGTGCCTTGTAGTTTTCAGTGTATAGGTCTTTCACTTCCTTCATTAGGTTTATTCCTAGGTATTTTATTCTTTTTGATGCAATTGTGAATGGAATTGTTTTTCTGATTTCTCTTTCTGTTAGTTCATCATTAGTGTATAGGAAAGCAACAGATTTCTGTGTGTTAATTTTGTATCCTGCAACTTTGCTGAATTCAGATATTAGTTCTAGTAGTTTTGGAGTGGAGTCTTTAGGGTTTTTTATGTACAGTATCATGTCATCTGCAAATAGTGACAATTTGACTTCTGCTTTACCAATCTGGATGCCTTGTATGTCTTTGTTTTGTCTGATTGCTGTGGCTAGGACCTCCAGTACTATGTTGAATAACAGTGGAGAGAGTGGGCATCCCTGTCTTGTTCCCGAACTTAGATGAAAAGCTTTCAACTTCTCACTGTTAAGTATGATGTTAGCTGTGGGTTTGTCACATATGGCCTTTCTGATGTTGAGGTACTTGCCATCTATACCCATTTTGTTGAGAGTTTTAATCATGAATGGATGCTGAATTTTGTCAAATGCTTTTTCAGCATCTATGGAGATGATCATGTGGTTTTTGTTCTTTTTTTGTTGATGTGGTGGGTGATGTTGATGGATTTTCAAATGTTGTACCATCCTTGCATCCCTGGGATGAATCCCACTTGATCATGGTGTATGATCCTCTTGATGTATTTTTGAATTCAGTTTGCTAATATTTTGTTGAGTATTTTTGCATCTACATTCATCAGGGATATTGGTCTGTAATTTTCTTTTTTGGTGAGGTCTTTGCCCGGTTTTGGTGTTAGAGTCATGCTGGCTTCATAGAATGAGTTTGGAAGTATTCCCTCCTCTTCTATTTTTTGAAAAACTTTAAGGGGTGTGGGTGCTATTTCTTTTCTATATATCTGGTAGAATTCAGAGGTGAATCCATCTGGTCCGGGGGTTTTGTTCTTGGGTTGTTTTTTGGTTACTGATTCAATTTCGTTGCTGGTGATTGGTCTGGTTTATTTTTCTGTTTCTTGCTTGGTCAGTCTTGGAAGGTTGTATTTTTCTAAGAAGTTGTCCATTTCCTCTTGGCTTTCTAGCTTGTTAGCATATAGATTCTCATAATATTCTCTTATAATTCTTTGTATTTCTGTGGGGTCCATCGTTATTTTTCCTTTCTCATTTCTGATTCTGTTAATATGTGTAGATTCTCTTTTTCTCTTAATGAGTCTGGCTAGGGGTTCATCTATTTTATTTATTTTTTCCAAGAACCAGCTCTTGGTTTTATTGATTTTTTTCTATTGTTTTATTCTTCTCAATTTTATTTATTTCTTCTCTGATCTTTATTATGTCCCTCCTTCTGGTGACTTTGGACCTCATTTGTTCTTCTTTTTCCAATTTCAGTAATTATGTCTTTAGCCTATTCATTTGGAAATGTTCTTCCTTCTTTAAATAGGCCTGGATTGGAATATACTTTCCTCTTAAGACTGCCTTCGCTGCGTCCCACAGAATTTGTGGCTCTGTGTTGTTGTTGTCATTAGTCTCCATATATTCTTTGATTTCTGTTTTGATTTGGTCGTTAACCCATGGATTAATTAGGAGAATATTGTTAAGTCTCCATGTATTTGTGAACCGTTTTGTTTTCTTTCTAAAATTTATCTGTAGTTTTATACCTTTGTGGTCTGAGAAGTTCGTTGGTAGGATTTCAACATTTTTGAATTTTCTGGGGTTCTTTTTGTGGCCTAGTATATGGTCCATTCTGGAAAATGTTCCATGTGCACTTGAGAAGAATGTGTAACCTGCTACTTTTGGGTGCAGAGTTGTGTAGATGTCTGTTAGGTCCATCCGTTCTAGTATGTTGTTCAGTGCCTCTGTGTCTTTACTTATTCTCTGTCTGGTTGATCTGTCCTTTGGAGTGAGTAGTGTGTTGAAGTCTCCTAAAATGAATGCATTTCTGTCTATTTCCTCCTTTAATTCTGTTAGTATTTGTTTCTCATATGCTTGCGCTCCTGTGTTGGGTCCATATATGTTTTAAATGGTTATATCTTCTTGTTGGAGTGACCCCCTTTATCATCATGTAATGTCCTTTTTTATCTCTTGCTACTTTCTTCGTTTTGAAGTCTATTTTGTCTGATACATGTACTGCAACACCTCCTTTTTTCTCTTTTTGTTTGCATGAAATATCTTTTTCCATCCCATCACTTTTAGTCTGTGTATATCTTTGGGTTTGAGGTGAGTCTCTTGTAAGCAGCATATAGATGAGTCTTGCTTTTTTATCCATTCTGTTACTCTGCGTCTTTTGATTGTTGCATTCAGTCCATTTCCATTTAGGGTGATTATTGATAGATATGTACTTATTGCCATTGCTGGCTTTAGATTCGTGGTTACCAAAGGTTCAAGGGTTGGTTCTTTACTATCTAACAATCTAACTTAACTTTCTTGTTAGTTATTGTAAACACTGTGTGATGTTTCTTTATTTCTCTCCCTTCTTATTCTTCCTCCTCCATTCTTTATATACTAGGTGTTTTATTCTTTGCCTTTAGTTAGTATTTTGATGGTCTGCTTTCTTTGCTATGATTTTATTTTCTCTGGTGACATCTTGTTAGCCTTAGGGGTGCTTCTCTCTAGAGCAGTCCGTTTAAGATATCCTGTAGAGGTGGTTTTGGGAGGCAAACTCTCTCAACTTTCGCTTGTCTGGAAATTATTTAATCCCTCCATCATATTTAAATGATAATCGTGCTGGACACAATATTCATGGTTCAAGGCCCTTCTGTTTCATTACATTAAATATATCATGCCATTCTCTTCTGGCCTGTAAGTTTTCTGTTGAGAAGTCTGATGATAGTCTGATGGGTTTTCCTTTGTAGGTGATCTTTTTTCTCTCCCTAGCTGCTTTTAATACTCTGTCTTTATCTTTGATCTTTGCCATTTTAATTATTATGTGTCCTGGTGTTGTCTTCCTTGGGTCCCTTGTGTTGGGAGATCTGTGGGCTTCCGTGGACTGCGAGACTATTTACTTCCCTAACATGGGGAAGTTTTCAGCAATTATTTCTTCAAAGACACTTTCTATCCCTTTTTCTCTCTCTTCTTCCTCTAGTACTCCTATAATGTGAATATTGTTCCATTTGGTTTGGTCACACCATTCTCTTAATATTCTTTCATTGCTAGAAATCCTTTTATCTCTCTCTGCCTCAACTTCTCTGTATTCCTCTTCTCTGATTTCTATTCCATTAACAGTCTCTTGCATTTCATCCAGTCTGCTGTTAAGCCCATCGATCGCTTGTTTGATTTCTGCATTGTCTTTCCTATTCCCTCACTTCCTCCCTCATCTCTTGCACATTTCTCTGTAGATCCATAAGTATGGTTATGACTTTTATTCTGAATTCTTTTTCAGGAAGATTTGGCATTTACATCCTTTCAGGCTCCCTCTCTGGGGTTGTCTGGTTGATCTTAGTCTGGACCATATTCCTCTGTCTTTTCATGGCTATAAAAGTGGTAGATGTTAGTATGTCACGTATGTTTAGACCTTAAAAGAAAAAAAAAAAGAGAAGAAAAAAGAAAAAACAAAACAAAGCAACAACAACAAAAAAGAGAAAAACACCCCCCGGGAGTAGATTCTGTAGGGATGCTGTTGGTGGCCCTGTTGCTCCACTATTCCGCAGCGATGGCCACGCCAGTCCGCAAGGCCCTTTATAGCTCTGGCCAGTGTGAGAATGAATGGTGGGCTGTTGATCTCAGTGGGAAGTCTAAGTTCAGCCACCCTTTCCCAGTCACCAGCTAAGGGGTCCGAAACGCCCCAGGACTCCCAGCCTGCTGGGCTGAGTGTGCCGGGGCGATCCGGTTCCTCCACTGGGCTCCTGTCATTTTAAGACCGCTGAAAAAAGTGTGCACTTTGCTTTTTTTTTTCTTCCCAGGAGCCCAGTGTGTTCCCGGCTCAGATCCTACACCTTCTGTCTCTCCAATCTCCGCTTCACCGCGCGATGTGTTTCAGTGCTCCCGGCGCAGATCACTGGGGCTGGTTATTTCGTGGCCTGTACTTCCACTCCTTCCCGGCTCTGAATCCTCTCCTCCCGCCAGTGCGCTAGGGTGGTGGTTGCTCGGGTCCCGCCAGGTTGAGGCTCCGTATCTTACCCACCTCGCAGGGTGCCGTTTCCTCTCAGGTGTAGCTGCAGGCTCTGTGCTGTCCTGTATCTTCTGGTCTCTGTTTTAGGAATAGTTTTACTTGTTGTATTTTCATAAATACATATGGTTTTAGGAGGAGATTTCTGCCACCCTGCTCACGCCGCCAGCTTCCCGGAAGTCCCCTGGTCAGGGAGGCCAAGAAGGGTGGTCTTGAGAAAGCAATGCAGAGCCAAAATCTGAAGGAACAGGAATTTCATCTCTTTCTTTCTTGATCACGATTTCCAATGCTTTTCATTACTTTGTGCAGATACAGATTTTTTTTTTGGTATGATTTTCCTTCTGCCTAAAGATCATCCTGTGACATTTCTTAAAGTGAAGTTCTGCTGGTGACTAACAACCTCAGTGGTTGTTTCTCTGAAAAAAAAAATCTTAATTTTACCTGTTTTGAAGGCATTTTCTCTGGATATAATATTATAGGTTAGCAGTTTTTTTCTCATTCAGTATTTTAAGTATTTCTCTCCATTGTGTTTGGCTTCAGTAATTTTTGAGAAGTCCACTGTAATTCTTATCTTTTTTCCTTATATGGAATGTCTTTTTTTCTATGACTGCTTTTAAGATTTTCATTTTATCAGTGATCTTCAGTAATTTGAATTTGTTACAGTTTTATTCTGCTTGGGATTTGTTGAGCTTTTTGAATCTGTGGTTTGATAAATTATCAAATTCAGAAAAGTTTGGCCTTTCTTCAAAAATGTTTTCAGTTCCCTCTATTTTTCTGGGACTCCAATTGCATGTAAGGTAGACTCCACAATATTTTCTAATAGGTCAAATCTCTGTTCATTTAATTTTTTTAGTGTTTTCTCTCTGCTTCATTTGGTATAGTTTCTATTGCTCTGTCTTCATTTCACTGATTTTTTTTCCTGCAATGTAGATAGTCTGCTGTTAATCACATTCAGTGTATTTTTATGTACAATATTTTATTTTCCCTCTCTGGAAGTGCCATTCACATCTTTTTTTCCACCTTCCATTTCTCTTACTGTAAGGCTTATATTTTCCTTTCCTTTATCTTCTTGAACATATGGAATATTTAGAGCTGTGATAAAATATATTTTTAGCATCAAAATCCCTGTCATTTATGGGTTTCTTTTATTATTCTTTTTATAGTCATATTTTTCTGCTTTTTTACATGCTTTGTATTTTTTTATTGGCTGTTATATTAGTCTATTCAGGCTGCCATAACAAAAAGCATAGCCTGGGTGGCTTAACCAACAGGAATTATTTTCTCACCCTCTGGAAGCAGAAAGTCCCAGGTCAAGGCCCAGAAGGGCCTGTTGGTGAGAGCTCTCTTCTTGACCTGCAGACAGCTGCCTTCTTGCTGTGCGCTCACATAGAATCTGTGTGTGTAGGGACAAAGAGAGAGCACACTTTCATGTCTCCTCCTGTTTTTATAAATACACTAATCCTATTGTATCAATCCCCCCACTTTTATGACTTCTTTTATCTTAATTACCTCCATGAAGGCCCCATCTCCAAATAGATTTACACTGGGTATTGGGGCTTCAATGTGTGAATTTTGGGGAAACACAATTCGGTCCATAGCAGATGTTAAATATTGTTCTTTTTATGTTGTTTGTGGCTTGATTTTGTTTTAGTCCTTTAAATAATGTATATTTTAAGTTTTGTATAGAATTAAGTTACTCAGACTCAGTTGGACACTCTCTCGGTGCTTTTGGGTGATGTTAGGTATTTACATTTTATTCTTGAACCGTTAGATATCACCACTAAGGTGAGACTCTTCTGAGGATTCTACCCAGTTAATGTGTGTTGTAAGAAATTTTCACTCTGGCTGGTGGGAACATAATTTATTCCCAGCCCTGTGTGAGTTCTAGGAATCATTCTGCCTGATCGTTGGTAGTGGTTCTTTTTCCAGGCTCTGGTAGTTTCTCCTCATGCCTATAGAGATCAGTACTTAGCCAAAGACTCCAGGGGATTCTCAGGATCCTCTACACATCTCCAGATCTCTGTATATAACTCCTTGTACAAATTCTAGCCTCTGACAGCTCCAAATTTTGATCCCTGATTCTTCAACTCAGAGAGACTGTCAACTTCATTTGGATTTACCCCTCTGCTCTGTGACATGGAATCCACCTCTGAGCAGTAAGCTGCAGCAGTCCTAGGGCCCACGTGAATGTTTCCCTTCTTTCATGTATTACACACCTGCATTACCTGTTGTCCAATATATTAAAATGACTGTAATCATGTTATCTCCATTTTGTCTGGTTCTCTAGTTGTTTAATTTGGGAAGGCAAATTCAGTTCTTGTTATCTTGATCAAAAACAAAAGTCCTATAAAGACTTTTTTATAGACTTGTGTACTGTAATCCATGTTATATTTTGTGAGTTATGCCTTATAATTGGTACACCCTCATAACCAGGGTCTATGTTTCTCCCCTCCCATCTGTATACATAAAACTATGAAAATGCTCTCTTTATAGCACAAATATGGTCATGCCTCTTCCCTGCTTAAAACATTTCAATGGCTCCCTCAAAGTGATGTCCAAAGTCATTACAAATTTTGTATAACTTCATGACTTGTCCCCTTCATCACTTGTTGACCTCATTTCATACTCCACTCCTCATTGGATTTGATTCTCCAGCATAACAGGGGACTGCATGCTTATTCGCTCCTCCCTGACTTTGCACATGCACATTTCCATCTATAAAAAGAGAAATAAAAGAACCTACCTCAGAAGATTTTTGTGAGAATCAATTGACTTAGTACACATTAAGTACTTAGAAGAGTGGCTCTGAGTACTCAGTAAATGTTAGTTGTTATTATTATTACTGCTACCACTACTCATAAGAGAATGCAAACTATGTACATTTTGGAAACATCAGTTCATAAACATATTATTTATAATTTATAATTTATGATACACTTTGAAATAAATTACTTTTAGGTTTCCCCAGACCATACATAAAAATTTTTTTAATTGTTTTAAAAATATAGGAACAATTGTCTCTGAAAGATGGCTATACTCTTCCATATTAAAATATACTTAGCATGATAATTTTTTTTTAATCAATTTGCTCTTTGGACATCAGTATTTCTCTGATGAGTTTCAGACAATTTGGAAACAATTTAGTAAAATTCTCCTTTGACTCATATATTTGCTCTATTATCAAGAAATTAAAAAATATAGCCATATGTAAATATTTAGTGTTTATTTAATGTTATAATATTGCTTAAATTCTTTTACACACACTATTTTACTTTACATAACTACATAATTTGACATACAAGGATAACATTTCCCAAAGCATTAAAAATGGTTGCTGTAAAATCAGGCTTCCCGTTAGTATATTTGCATTGTAGACAGTAACTTCAGCAGAAAATTTACAGAAAATAACTTCCTAAAAATTAAATTCTATTTTGATGTCATTATGTCATTATTTTTGTCTTTTCAGGAAGATTAGAATATTTCCCTCTCCCTCTTCCCATTTAAGTGGGTAGTCAATTCTGCTTTGCCTCACTCCCTGAAAAAAAATGAAGCATTTTTATGTTCCAGAGCAGGAAATAATAAAAAAAAGGAATTGCTGGACAGAATGGTCCACCTGGAGAAAACCGCAAACAGGTTTTGTTTTGGATTTCTTAGCTCTTAAAGGAAAATTAAGCTCTCTTGTCACAGAATGGAGACAAGTGAATCTTCCAGCAGTAAAAAAATAGAAGTCCTACTGCTGAGATAAGGAACATAAATTTCTCTGGGCTGGTGGAGAAGAAAAGTTTTCAGTTCTTGGAAGCAATATGTACCTAAATAAGGTGTTGCAGAGATGGCTGAAACTAACACAGGGTTAACACCATGGGTACCTGTCTTTGATGGCCTTTAAGACTGAACACATGTAAGTGACAATTCCTGCCTCCAAATGGATCTGGATCAAAATTTCTGTCAGCGAATAATCATGGAGATGTGATGTATAACATGATGGCTATAGTTAATAATACTTTATCACACATTTGAAAGTAGGAGAATGGATCTTGAAATTCTTCATTATGAGAAAAAAATACTTTTATAACTATGTTTGGCAACAGAGGTTAACTGGATTTATTGTGGTGATCATTTTGCAATATATACAAATATTAAATTGTATAATGTATACCTGAAACTAATATGCTATGTCAATCATACTGCAGTATATATTATAATATGAACAGAAAAGTTTTATGTATATATATGTATAAAAATTATATATATATGAACGGTTCTGGCAGTAGAGAGTGCTATAGTCTGAGAACAATGAGGGGCTTTATCTCCTGAACCACACAGGCCTGAGATGCTTGTATGATCTTGTACAGCCTAAAAAAACGTGGAGAAAACTCCAGAAGTGGACCAGTATTTAACTTTCCACAAACTCAGCTATTGTGGTTATGATTTGGAGTTAATTTTACTTTAAAAAATAATTTATAAAAATGACATTACTTATTTTGCTCATAGCACAGAACAACTGATACCTGATAAACCTGTCTGAATATTTTTTTAAAGGCAAACAATTTTGTAGCTGTCTTTCCAACGAATATTCTTGACAAATATTGCATTCTATTTTATTAATAATACCAATATATGAGAGTAATAATTAACATTTACTGAGTATTTACACTAACTCTAGACTATATGTTTGAGTGAACCTCATTTAGTTCTCACAACCATTATGGAAGAATGATTTTTATCTTCCTTTTAAAAATAAGGAAACTGAGGTTTATAAACATAAAGCACCTTGCCCAACAGTCACACAACTAATCAGAGATTAACCTAGCTAGCTTGTCTCCAGAATCCACAGAAATTCAGATATTAGACATTTTAATGTATACTATAAGATATAAGGAAACAAGCTACATATAAAAAATATTTATGTGTTGCTTTGTTGACCATCACATTTCTTCTGCCTCCAGGCAGAGATATATTTTCATTTATTAGACACGATTCATCATTGTAAAATCCATTAAGCAGTAACTGAGTGTCTAAAAGCTTTATGTGTTAATAGAGGATGTTTGGAAATCTGAAGAAATGGGAATCTGAGCTGGACGGGTAGGATTCATTACTTTTGAGAACATAGTAGAGTCAGTCAGCTTTAAGGTGGATTCATCATGGTGGTTGATAAAACCATCTAGTATTTGTAATTGGTGTGGAATTGCACAGATAAACTTCCTTCCTAGGATATTTGAGCTGGTTATTGAGCCTTTTAGTTTTCAATGTTGGATATAATTTATATTAGCCTCAAGCACTAAAGCCAAATGGCTTCACATATTAACTATTTAGTGTCCCTTACACAGTCCGGCTTTACACCAGGGCTTGAATTGTTCAGAAGAGCATTACTCTAATTTTCAGAAGTATCAACATATGTCAGGTGTAGAGATTGATTCCCTAAAGTCATGTATTATTTGTGTTTTTTAATATTAACTGTGGTTATTGTTTCTTCTAAAAACATTTAGAAAAAAATAGGGTTATTTATTGGTGCTTTTAATAATTAAAGAAAAAATGGAGAGGAAAACATATGGTCTGCTCACCACATGGCCTCTATTAGTACAGCAGTGATGTTAATCAGTGGTGAGCATCTTACCCAACTGATATCCTTCCCTCAATTTTGAAATTGGGATTGAGAGCCAGCTCAGTTTTTCTGAGAGCCTGGTTGGGGCATGCAAAATTCAGGAGCTGCCAAAACTGTAGTTTCTTACAGGGGGACTGGAGACAGAAAAAGTCAGTCTGCAGCAAAGAGAAACGAGCAGATGAATAGAAAGGAGGATAAATGAGCAATATTAAAAGTTCAAAAAGAGAGAATGAGTTTCTGGTTGTGATATGGATAATCTAACAAATAAGACACAGTCTTGAATCCAGCAACAGTAGATGTGGTTTCCTGCGGATAATGACTCTATAATCTTGTCAGTTTCGTAATCTTGCGGCCAACACATTATGTCAGTGATGATGTAGTTCTGGGGCTAGCTATTGCACTGGAAGCTTCCCAGTTTGTCCTGGCAGCTTCTTACTATAGAAGCAGCAGTAGTTTGTACATGGCCTAATCCTGAATTGTGGCTTTAGGAGTTTTCTGAAAGTTCAACTGAGAGTGTTTTTTCAGCCTCCACAGTGATTCGTAAGCCATTTTATACCCTGCAATAAATCGTTTGGGGATTAAGATGCAAAGTGTGAATTCTGTTTTCTGCAACTGAACCATAACAAATACAATAAGTAAAGCTCATTGCTTTGTGAGCACTCAAAATGTATTAGGTGATATTATAAATGTATTTATTCATATGTGACTGAGGGTCATTGGTAAACAAATGACAAAAACTGTGCTCTTGTGGAATTTACAGACTAGATGAATGAGGCAGACAGTGAACAGAAAAAAAGGTAAGTACACTTTATACTATGTAAGAAGATGGCAGGAACTAATAAAAAAGAATTGGAGAGGAGTGTTTATAGCATTAATGGGGTGACCAGGGTAGGTGACAGTTGATCAAAGATTTGAAGGAGGTTTGTATTTTTTAAAAATATGACTTCACTATGCAAGTTTAAAGATGAAACAAATTTCTCTTTAATGTTTTACTTATAATGCACCTACATAACATTTAAAGAAAAATCCCATCTTGTTCATGTCTTTGTCAAGTGTCATCAATCATCTTCTTCAGATGATAACTGACATGTAGGCTGTAATACAAGTCTTTTTTATGATTTCAACACCTTTATTAGGAAATATCAAAAATTTTTTACAAAATATGGAATGCTCCATGAATTTGTCTGCCATCCTTGCACAAGCACCATGTTAATCTTCTATGTATCCTTCCAAATTACAAGTCTTTTACCTCAAATTTACCTGCATAGATTATCAGGTGATAGGATTTTCCTTTCTTATTTTTAATTTAGATTCAGAGTGATTGAAAAGTGAGTTGAACCTGAACAAGGAATTACTTACAAGCCATTAGGTTAAAGCTGTAGAATTAACGCTTTAAATTTTGGTGAGTATAACAACTGAAGAAGAGAGCTTTCCACTCAATAATGGTTTCACACAATTATGTGTTTCAAGAAACCTCAGAAATCATAAATTCCAACAATCTTCAGAATGCATGAATCTGTTCTATAGCAGCAAGTTTCATTCCCATTTGCCAAAATGTCCTAAACTGAACAAATGTTTCATTTGTGATTTATGAAGGCCTTGTTCTAGCTACTCTTTCTTTTCTGTTTAGCTTAAGTCTTTCACTAGTATTTTTTCCCTTTCATCCCACATCACATCACATTATTAACCAATACAAAGATTGAAATCCACTGAAAACTCTGTCTGCTGTTCATGTTCACTCTACTGTGCCTTTCTCTACCCTTGCAGTTTTGTTTTTCCAAATTCTAATTGCTAAATTGTACAATTTTTCCTGTTCAATTTCATCTCATTAATTTGAATCATTGTTCTGACTACTGAATCTA
Organism: Smutsia gigantea; assembly: GCA_032199065.1. Lineage (NCBI taxonomy): Eukaryota > Metazoa > Chordata > Mammalia > Pholidota > Manidae > Smutsia > Smutsia gigantea. Next base: position 215,179 of record JAVSCE010013924.1, read on the forward strand.
AGCAGGCCCTGACACACATGAAATAAGCAATTTCTGTGTCTCCCAAGTCCCCCTTTTCAAACTTTCCTCCATTCCTACTTCATGAGTGCAATGAAGCATTAAATTTTACCAGAAATAGAAACTGAAGCCTGGCCCTAAGCCGCTAGAAATGTCTTGTTGATTGCCCTTTGGTCCCGTACTTGTAGGAATGACCCTCCAGCCACTGACACACTAGCTGCAGCAATGAGCTCACAGAGTTAAGGGACTGCCATGAGGTTGCCCTGTGTATTATCTATAGCTTTTGGTTTTTAGATTTGGTCTTTAAAGGAGAATCATATTATGAAGATTGAAATGCTGCTTTTAAGGATTAATTAAATGTTAGGAAAATGCCTTGCATGTTATTTATATATGTATTCTATGAGTTTCTTATCAACTCTATCTTTGCCTTCCTGACACTGTTTTTAAGATGACACTGTTCAGTCTTGTCCACAAGAATATAATGAACAAATATCTTCCTGAAATTTAGATCACAGAGACTATAATATTTCCCTATCAAACTATGAGGCTTTGAAATCAGAACCCTAATGTGGCCATCCTTCTGGGCTTCCTATCAAGCACAATGCTGATGCACAGAAATAGTGGATGCAGGATGCTCTAGGGATACCTGAGATCATAACTATGTTCAAATCCTATTTCTGTTCCTCTGCACAAGGCATTGAACTTCTCTCAGCCTGTATTTGTATATCAATAAATGTGGTTAGTAATAGTTTTCTGTTTTAAAGACATAAACACAATCCTTGACATATAGTCAGAATTAAAATGGCCTTCAATTTCTTTACCTTATGACATACTGGTGAATAATCCTTATGAAATGAATGAATTTCCCTTCTTGAATAAAGAAGGGAATAAAATAAACTGAATAAAATAAAACCTAAGATGACATAATAGCTTTATATCAAAATTCATATGTCTTTTATTCCACTGGGTAAAGTGTGGTCAAAATGAGGTCACAGGTAAAAATTTGGGCCATCATTTCCTCCACCTTCTCTAATCATTCTTGTTCTACAGTGGAGTCCCATGTGTGTCTACAGGTCTGTTTCCATTAAATCCTCAGTTTAAGAAACTAGCAGGGAATGAGGGGTTATTTCAAAAAAAGGTAGTTTGGAAAAAATTGAATAGAAACCTAATGGAGATGGGAGAGCGTCATGCAGCTCTCAGGAGGAAAGCTTTGCATGCACAGGGATTAGCAAGGAGGCCAGAATGGTAACAGAGAAGAGCCGCTGGAAATAGGCTCAAAGCAGTAGGCAGGGTACTGCCATGGTGGACCCTGTAGGCTATTGTTAGCACACTGGTTTTTATTCTGAGGGTTTTGAGGAATGACGTTGTCTGACATATTTTAGAGGAATCACTCTGGGTGTAGTATTGAAGGTAGACTACAGTGGCAGAAGCAAGGGTAAACTTCGGAAGATAGATAGATATATATGGTGGATCTTTATTATCTGCAGGTTTCATAACTGTGAATTTGCCTACTTTGTAAAGTTAATTTGTAACCCCCACAGATATGTGCGTCATCAGACTTTTGAAAAATTTGATATGCGATGTGCATGTTCCCATCAAGATCAAACACGGGAACACTCTGCTCTTCCGTTTTAGCTCTTCTATAGTAAACAGGTTTCCCTTTTGTGATGTACTTTGTGACATGTCTTGCATTTTTTTGCTTTTTTCAGTGACTTTATTGTTTAAAATTGCTCCATGCATAGTATTGAAGAGCTGCATGGTGTTCCTAAGTGCGAGAAGCTTGTGATGGGCCTTATAAAGAAAACATATGTTAGAGCAGCTGCATTCAGTTCTGAATTATAGTGCTGTTGGTGTTGAGTACAATTTAAAGAACAATTGTATGATACATCCAGAAAAAGGAAGAGGACATTCACTGATCTGTACATGAGATCACTGTGGAAAGTGCAAAAGTAACACTTGTACTGCATGATGAAGCTGTGGAAAAGATGGAAAAGTGACTAAATTTGTGGATTTGTGAGATGACAGCAATAAAAGAGGCATAGTGGACAGATTTTTTTCAAGGCTAAAGACCCAGAAATTTACAGTCAGGTTACCCAAGGTCAAGGAAATGTTAAACCCTTTTCAGCTAATGCTGGCTGCCTCAAACATTTCAAAAGGTGATGCAGTGTGAAAACTATTAAGCTTGCAGGCAAGGCAACTTTGGCAGATCAGGAGGCTTAGGAATTTTAAAAATACCTAAGTGCCATATAAGAAAAGGATTAGGTGCAAGAATAGGTTCTCTAATCCTGATGAGACCGTCTTGTTTTACAATGACATCAGCAAGCAGTTACCCATATTATTAAATCCTCAACCCCACTAGTGTGGTTACTATCTGTCAACAAAGGAAGATATTATAGAATTTTTGGTTATATTCTCCATGCTGTAATATTGTCCCCATGACTAACTTATTTTATGATTGAGAATTTTTGTGCCCCTTTATCCCCCTCATCCTCCCCACCCACCTGTCCCAACCCTTCCCAGTGACAACCATTAGTCACTTCTCAAGTGTCTATGAATCTATTGCTGTTTTGTTTATTTTGTTTTGTTTTGTTTTTATATTCCACAAATAAGTGAAATCATATGGTATTTGTCTTTCTCTGCCTGGCTTATTTCACTGAGCAAAATGCCTTCTAGAACCATTCATGTTGTTGCAAACTGCAGGATTTCATTTTTTATGTCTGAACAATATTTCATTGTGTATATATATCACATTTTCTTTAAATACTCATCTATTGATGGACATTTAGGTTGCTTCCAAATCTTGGCTATTGTAAATATTACAATGATAAACATAGGGGTGCACATGTCTTTTCATATCAGGGATTTTGTTTTCTTTGGGTAAATTGAATTGCGGGTAGAGCTGAAATTAATTATAAGAGAATTGGACATAGCTGAAGAAAGACAGAAGTTTGCATTTATGCATAAATATTCCCCTACTTTGTTCACTCTTACTGTTCATATGTCGTACAATATTTTAAAGAAAAAAACCTCAGTGTGTGAGGGAAAAGAGATGATCCTATAACACTGACACACTTCCAGTGGAATCAGTAAAAGCAAGTTGTCATTTAAGAAATATGATAGCACTGTTTTGTGATCATGCAGAATGTGAATTTTCATGGTTAAAAATTTGATCAGGAAAGCACTTTTGAAGGGTTAAAAAATGTTTAAAAGGATAAAATGATTTCCTATTTCTTTATTAATATTATCTTCCAATGTTCTCTATTAAGAAGAAATCAAACTTAATTGCCCAAACCATAATTAAATTCAGGAGTGAGTGAGTACAGAATGAGTGTTAAGATTTACTGGTGTACTTACTGTATCCATGACTAAGATTACCTGAAAGCAAATTGGTTGTTGGATATTAAGTATGTCTTAGGGAACAAAGGCATTCAAAATAAATACACTGAGACTTTCATTGTATTATAAAGTAAGGCTTGTTGTTTTTAAACTCTAAAGAAGTGATAATTACATAATTTAGAAAATGTTCTTCCAAAAATAATTACTGCCCACTTTGGTTCTACCATTAAAGTGTTCAATATCATTATTTGGATTTGCATTTTGAAGTATTTAAAATGTATTTTTGTTAGAATTTGGGGTGATTTTCAGGAGAAAGATGTTTTCATCTATTTATTGAATACACATTTTTTGTTTTTAAATGCAATCTACATGTTTCACTTTAACAAGGAACTAAATATAGTCTTGACTTTGCTTTTGTTCTCGTATCTCCAATTATGTCTTTTTTTTATTCAGAGGATTATGTGACTATAACATAAACTGCTTTTCATAAAAATTACCAACATTCTAAAGCTGTATGCTTGTCTCCATGTTCATATGTTTTTTTTATTTGTTTCATTGTATTTCATTTATTTCATAGTGAAAGAAAAAAATCTATTGAGATAATCTAAGTCTCTAACCCCAGAGCTACCTGGCTAATTAAGTGGAACAACACTTTTAACTGCAGAATGGCTGTTTTCTAATCAATTCTTTCTCAGTAACCTTTCAAGTTCCTATTAGAGCTTAGTTGTCAAAATTGAAAACAAGCAATGTTGAAGAAAGAAACCAAAGAATCAAGGAAATGTAAACTAATTTGGGTCCTGCCTTCTAAAAGAAATTAGGATATCCCTTTAGATCACTATGCAGTACCCTTTAAGAAGAAAAATTTAAGAGCCAGTTAGGACTTCGCCTTTCAGCAGCAAGCACTGGGATACAGTCTCTCACGAAGCTGGAGAATAGTTAGAATGTGGACAATGGTTGAAAGGATGTCTGTTTGTCCATTCAAAAGGAACTTGTAAAATTGTAATGAAGACTATCACAATAGAGCTACCAGCTTTTATAAGCTGTGGGATGGGAGAAGAAGTGGGAAAATATTTGCAGTTATTCCTGTCCTGGGAGATCAAGACTTGAACGAGCATTGAGACTCTGATTATTGGTGTAGTCAGAAGGAGTTTAAGAGAGTGTCCATGATTTATCCAGAGAAGGAACTGCTGGGAAAGAACGTTCCTCTTAAATCTTCAATCAAGGATTTTCAGGAGAGTGGAAATGTTTTCCTAGGAAGTTCCAAACCTGGGAATATTTATTTGATATTCAATTAAATTAATTAAATGTCTATCCATGTTATTTTGAGAAACAAGAGTTACTTAATTCCATGTAGCTAATTAGAATAAATGTATATATTTTTAAGTTTTAGTCTTTTACCTGAATTCAGACATTGTCCAGTTTTCACCCTAAGAGTTAACTTTATTAACTGCTTGTTCTTGTTCTTCTGCCATGGATTATCTCCCATTTCTATTCTAGAAGCAATTTGTTCTTAAAGTCAGATTCAGCTGTTATTCATTCTTTTTCTAAGGCTTATAGTTTGATTTACATTTTGCAGATTATTTTCATGTATAATATTTCATTTAAACCTTGCTTTAAAAAGATAGGAATTTGATCTTCAAATTCCTAGGGGTGGAAAGTGAGGCTCAAAGAGAGCCTATGACTTGCCTTTGGGCACACTGCTGATGGGAGTGGGAGGCATGAAGATAGGGCTTACCAGGTTCTTTAACTTTGAAGACTTTCACTCTTTCCACTAACATGTTACCTTTGAAGGTAATTGAAGCTTAGATATTGGGTAATAAGGAATTCCCTCAAGATTATCAATCCTGAATATGGCCATAAATATTATAATTCTTTTTATTAAGGTATCATTGACATACAATCTTATGATGGATTCACATACACAAAACAGTGGTTCAACATTCACCCATATTATCAAGACCTCATCACCTCCATTGCAGTCACTGTCGATCAAAGCAGTAAAATGTCATAGAGTCATTAATTGTGTTCTCCATCCTGTAATACTGTCCCAGTGACCTACCTACATTGTGACTGCAAATTATAGCTCCCCTTAATCCCCTTCACCCTTCCTAATCATCCTCCCCAACCCTTCCATTTGGTAACCACTACCACTTTCTTTGTTTCTTCTGTTTCTCTTTGTTTTTATATTCCACAAATGAATGAAATCATTGGTATTTGTCTTTCTCCACCTGACTTATTTCGCTGGGTATAATACCCTGTAGATCCATCCCTGTTGTTGCAAGTGGCAGGATTTATTTTCTTTTTATGGTTGAATAATATTCCATTGTGTATATGTACCTCCTCTTCTTTATCCATTCATCTGTTCATGGACACTTAGGTTGTTTCCATATCTTGGCTATTGCAAAGAGTCCAGTGATAAACATAAGAATACATATATATTCTTTTTGAATCAGGGATTTTTGTTTTCTTCAGGTAAATTCCTAGAAGTGGAAATACTGGGTCAAATGGTATTTCTATTTTTAGTTCTTTGAATAACCTCCATAGTGCTTTCCACAGTGGTTGTACCAATTTACATTCCCACCAGCAGTATAGGAGGGTGCCTATTTCTCCACATCCTCGCTAGCATTTTTTGTTTTTATTCTTTTGGAAAGTGGCCATCCTAACTTGTGTGAGGTGATATCTCATTACAGTTTTAATTTGCATTTCCCTGATAATTAGCAATGGGGAACAACTTTTCATGTGCCTGTTGGGCGTTTGTATTTCTTCTTTGGAAAAGTATCTGTTCAGATCCTCTGCCCTTTTGATCACGTTATTTGTGTTTTGGGTGTTGAGATGTATGAGTTCTTTATATATTTTGGATGTTAACCCTTTACTGGATATGTCATTTACAAATATATTCTCTCATACGGTGGGATACCTTCTTGTTCTGCTGATGGTGTCCTTTGCTGTACAGGAGCTTTTTAGTTTGATGTAGTCCCACTTGTTCATTTTTGCTTTTGTTTCCCTTGCCTAAGGAGATGTATTCAGGAAAAAGTTGCTCATGTTTCTATTGAAGAGAGTTTTGCCTGTGTTTTATTCTAAGAGTTATGGTTTCATGACTTACATTCAGGTCTTTGACCCATTTTGAGTTTACTTTTGTGTATGGAGTTAGACAGTAATCCAGTTTCATTCTCTGACATGTAGCTGTCCAGTCTTGTCAACACCAGTTGTTGAAGAGGCTGTCTTTTCCCCATTGTATATCCATGGCTCTTTATCATATATTAATTGACCATATATGTGTGCGTTTATCTCTTGGCTCTCTATTCTGTTCCATTGATCTGTGGATATGTTCTTGTGCTAGTACCAAATTTTCTTGATTACTGTAGCTTTGTAGTAGAGCTTGAAATTGGGGAGTGTAATTTCCCCAGCTTTATTCTTCTTTCTAGGGATTGCTTTGGCTATTCAGTCTTGTGTGGTTCCATGTGAATTTTAGTACTATCTGGTCCAGTTCATTGAAAAATGCTCTTAGTATTATGATGGGGATTGCATTGAATCTGTAGATTGTTTCAGACAGGATGGCTATTTCGACAATATTAATTCTTCCTATCCACGAGCATGAAATACATTTCCATTTTTTGGTGTCTTCTTTAATCTCTCTCATGTGTGTCTTGTAGTTTTCAGAGTATAGCTCTTTCACCTCCTTGGTCAGGTTTAAAATTCTTAGGTATTTTCTTCTTTTTGATAAAATTGTAAATGGAGTTGTTTTCCTGACTTCTCTTTCTGCTAGTTCATTGTTAGTATATAGGAATGCCACAGATTTCTGTGTATTAATTTTTTATCTGCCACACTTGCTGAACTTATTTATTAGTTCTAATAGTTTTTTCATGTATTCTTTAGGGTTTTCGATGTATACTGTGTCATCTGCAAACAGTGACAGTTTATCTTTTTCCTTACCAAATTGGATGCCTTTCATCTCTTTGTGTTGTCTGATTGCCGTGGCTAGGACCTCAAATACTATGTTGACTAAAAGTGGGAGAGTGGGCATCCTTGTATTGTTCCTGATCTTAGAGGAAAAGCTTTCAGCTTCTCGCTTTTAAGTATGATGTTGGCTCTGGGTTTGTCATATGTGGCCTTCATTATGTTGAGGTATGTACACTCTATACCCATTTTTTAAAAAGTTTTTATCATAAATGGATGTTGAATCTTATAACATGCTTTTTCAGCATCCATTGATATGATCATGTGACTTTTGTCCTTCTTTTTGTTGATGTGATACATGATATTGATTGATTTTTGAATATTGGGCCATCCTTGCATCCCTGGAATAAATCCCACTTGGTCATGGTGGATGATTTTTTGATGTAATTTTGAAATCAGTTTCCTAATATTTTGTTGAGGATTTTTACATCTATGTTATCAGGGATACTGGTCTATAATTTTCTTTTTTTGTGGTTTCTTTGCCTGGTTTTGGTATTAGAGAGATACTGGCCTCATAGAATGAAGCTGGAAGTATTCCCTCCTCTTCTACTTTTGGAATACTTTAAGAAGGATTGGTATTAGCTCTTATTTAAATGTTTGATAAAATTCAACTGTGAAGCCATCTATCTCAGCCCTTTTGATATTGGGTAGTTTTTTGATTACTTGTTAGATTTCATTGCTAGTAATTGGTGTGTTCAGATATTCTGTTTCTTCCTGGGTCAGTCTTGAAAGGCTCTGTTTTTCTAGAGAGTTTTCCATTTCTTTAAGGTTGTCCAATTTATTGGCATATAGTTTTTCATAGTGTTGTCTAACAATTCTTTGTATTTCTGTGGCGTCCATTGTGATTATTCCTTTTTTGTTTTTGATTCTGCTTATGCATGTACCACTCTTTTTTTCTTGATAAGTCTAGCTTGGGGTTTATCTATTTCATTTATTTTCTCAAAGAACCAGCTCCTGATTTCACTGATTATTTCTATTGTTTTATTCTTCTCAGTTTTATTTCTGATCTTATCTTTGTTAGGTCCTTGCTTCTACTGACTTTGGGCATCATTTGTTCTTCTTTTTCTACTTTCTTTAATTGTGAGGTTAGAATGTTTATTTTGGGTTTTTCTTGTTTCTTAAGGTAGGCCTGTATTGCTATGTATGTTCCTCTGAGAACCGCCTTTGCTGCATCCCACAGGTTTTAGGCTATTTAGTTGTGTTCATTTGTCTCCATATATTGCTTGATCTCTGCTTTAATTTGGTCATTGATCCATTGATTATTTAGGAGCATGTTATTCAGCCTCTATGTGTTTGTAGGCTTTTTTTGTTTTTTTGTGTGTAATTTATTTCTAGTTACATACCATTGTGGTCGAAGAAGCTGCTTGATACAATTTCCATCTTTTTGAATTTATTGAGGCTCTTCTTGTGGCCTAGTATGTGATCTGTTTTGGAAAATATTCCATGTACACTTGAGAAGAATGTATATCCTGTTGATTTTGGGTGAATGTTCTGTATACGTCTACTAGGTCCATATATTCTAATGTGTAGTTCAGTGCCTTTGTTTCCTCTACTTATTTTCTGTCTGGTTGATCTGCCCTTTGGAGTGAGTGCTGTGTTAAAGTCTCCTAAAATGAATGTGACGTAGTCTATTTCCCTCTTTAGTTCTGTTAGCATTTGTTATATTTAGGTGCTCCCATATTGGATGCATAGATATTTATAATGGTAACATCCACTTGTTTGACTGACCCCTTTATCATTATGTAATGTCCATCTATGTCTCTTGTTACTTTCTTTGTTTTGAAACCTATTTTATCTGATATAAGTACTGCTACTCCTGTTTTTTTCTCCCTATTATTTGCATGGAATTTGCATGGAATATGCATGTAATTCCATGGAATCTTTTTCCATCCTTTCACTTTTAGTCTGTGTATGTCTTTGGGTCTGAAATGAATCTCTTGCAGGCAGCATATAGATAGGTCTTCTTTTTTTAATCCATTCTGTCACTCTGTCTTTTGATTGGTTCATTCAGTCAATTTACATTTAAGGTGAATATTGATAGATATGTACTTATTGCCATTATAGGCTTTAGATTTGAGGTTAACAGAGGTTCAAGGATAGCTTCCTTATATCTAACAGTGTATCTTAAATCACTGATTACTCTATTTCAAACACAGTCTAAAGATCCTTTTTTTCACCCTTCTTCTACTTCTTCCTCCTTCACTTTATGCATTAGGTGTTGTATTCTGAACTTTTTGTGTATCCCTTGACTGATTTTGTGAATGGTTGATTTAATTTTGTGCTTGCTTGGTAATTAATTGGTATACTACCTTTACTGTGGGTTTATTTTCTCTGGTGACAGCTATTTAGCCTTAGGAACATTTACATCTAGAGCTATCCCTTTAACATATCCTGTAGGGCTAATTTAATGGTAGTGAATTCCCTCAACTTTTGTTTATCTGAAAATTCTTGAACCCCTGCTTCAAATTTAAATCATAACTTAGAGTATTCTTGGTTGGAGGCCCTCCTGTTTCATTACATTAAATATGTCATTCCATTCCCTTATGGCCTGTAAAGTTTCTGCTGAGAAGTCTGTTGATAGCCTGATAGGGTTTCCTTCATAAGTAATCTTTTTTCTCTCTGGCTGCTTTCAATACTCTCTCCTTGTCTTTGATCTTTGCCATTTTAATCATTATATGTCTTGGTGTTGCTTTCCTAGGGCTCCTTTTGTTAGGAGATCTCTGTGCTTTCATGACCTGAGTGTCTATTTCCTTTCACAAACTGGGGAAGTTTTCAACAATTATTTCTTCAAATAGACTTTCTATCCCTTCCCTCTCTTCTTCTTCTGGTACCCCTATAATGTGAATATTGTTCCATTTGGATTGGTCACACAGCTCTTATTATTCTTTTATTCCTAGAGATCCTTTTCTCTCCCTGTTTTTTGTTTTCATTGTTTCTTTGTTCCCTAATTTCCAAATCACCTACAACTTCTTTAACATGTGTAAGCCTGAAATTAATTCCCTCCATTGTATTTTTCATTTCAGATACTGTATTCTTCAGTTCTGAGTGACTTTTTTGAAGGTCTTCTCTCTTTTTGTTGAGGTCCTCCCTGAGATCTTGAATATTTTTCTGTAGATCCATAAGCATGTTTATGACTTTTACTTTGAAGTGTTTATCAAGAAAATTGGTGATTTCATTTTCACCCAGTCCTCTTTCTGGTGTTTTGTCCTGTAGTTTTGTTTGAACCAAATACCTCTGCCTCTTCAGTTTTCAATATTTCCTATGGAGTAACAGGTTTATGAAGGAAGTGCCCTCTAGCACCCAGAAGCTCAATTTCCTTTTCAGAAGCCCCAGGTGTTGGCTTGCAGTGAGTTGGGTATTTGTAGCACATTCTAGCTATTAAATTTGAAGCTTTCATTTTCCACGTAATTTGTAGCTTAATTTTTCCAATAAAGAAAGATCTAAAGAAAAACCAGTGTTTGAGGATCAGCTCATAACTTGGCAGTAGGAGAGGCTGAGGAGTCCACAGTAATGACTTGAAATTGCAAAATATTCGAATAGCCGTTTGCTTTAAAAAACAAAAACAAAAAACCCCGAGTTGCCCACCTGCTAAGTACGATGCAGATAGTAAAGTGCTTTGAACCAGGAGACAGAAGGTGGCCAGGTGGGTATTAAGCACCCCTGAATTTGGGGTGCCAGCTAGGGAAAGTCTCTGATGTAAAGTTCCTGGAGCCCACGCACACGCTGTTTCCGTAGCTCTCAGAATCATCTTCTCCCCCTCTGCCCGGGGTTGTGGCCTTTGCCTGGTCCCCCGAGAGATGGGATCTTTGCCTAAAAGTTATCAAGAAACGGAGACTACAAACAGCTGAAAAATGCCAAAGCATTTCCTGCACACTGACAGCCAAACCGAACGCTCTTTCCATTTGCAGTTTTTTTAGTGTCATTTTAAGTTGCAGCTTCCAGCCAATCAGCAAGCTCCATGCCCGCTGACATCACGAAGCAGCCAGTTCCCTCCAGCTGCAGAGCTTCAGTTTGTCTCTTTTTTTTTAACTAAAATGGAGGCTGGTTTCTTGCCTTAAGGAGTACATTGCCTTTCCCGCTGAAGTCTAGATGTTGACATGTAATAAAGCGGGCAGCAGGATGGTGGTGGATGCGGCCAACTCAAATGGGCCTTTCCAGCCCGTGGCCCTTCTCCATATTCGAGGTAAGTTATTGTGTGTTTCACTGAATCGGAACCTTCTGTGGTTAGTTAATAAATGGCTATTGTGCTTCAGATAAGAAAAGCAGGAAGTCCTCTCTAGCCGAAGTCATTCTGTTTTGCTGCAGCCTTAACAAGAAGAGGTTGGTTATGTCAGTGCAGTTTGGCATTTTAGAAACTACTTACAGAATTTGAGTCTTGAGAGAGGCCTTGCATGTATAGTTCAAAGCTGGTTTTTCTGCTTTCTGCTCGCTCTCCCATCCCCCTTTCAGAGCTGTGCTGATGTCAAAGGATGTGAAGTCACTGCCCGGGGAAGGTATTGGGTGGAGGTAGGAAGGAGAGGCGGGCGGCAGCGCCTGGCCAAGTTGTCCGTATGCAGAGTTTCTGTTACATCTGTGTTGCTTGACACTGCAAAGGTTTCATCAGGGACTCATCTCTGAATTAAAAATGTATTGCAATCAAAAGTGTGCAGAAATTATTAAAGAAGAACTTCCTTTAAAAGGATTGTTTTCATCTTGCCATGGAACCTAAGAGAAATATGCTCGTGCTTTGAAATACTGAAATCCATTGTGGGTCATGATATCTGAGATGTTAGCATTTTCATGGAATAGTAGGAAATGTTTTATATTTAAATAGCCTCAGTGTTGACATTTGATTCTTAAGCTTTTTAAATGGCAACAAGCTTTCAATGTGCATATAGATCACTTTTAATAATTACAGTTTGCCTCATAGTTGATAAAAATTTAGGTTCAAAATTTAGCTTAAAAACACAATTACCATAGTAATAAATAACAGTGTTCAAATGTGGACATCAGGGTACTAGTACACTTTATTCTTAGTTTGTACTTTAAAATTTGTCATAAATTTTTTGTTCATATTTGGGTGAAATAGAAAATGGATGTGAAGCCTCATCAGATCACATTGAAATTTACAGTAGCACAGCCAGGCCCTAACAGAACAGTCACACCTGTCAGAATCCCCCTCAAGGGCCCACGTTAAGGAAGGGCGGGGGCAGGACTTCCAGGTGACTAATAGTCCGAATGACTAAAATGCCGGACAGGATTTTTCAGATCCTAGGGTGTACCCAGGGAAGGTAAAACTGCATGAATCCCCAATCTGTTGGAATAAAATGGGTCTTGCTTTTCTGTCCAAGTCCTCTTTAATGAAGCTGGCGGAAGTTACTGTCCAGTGACCAACTTGAATGTCGGGCTCTGAATTTGTCGTTTGTGGTGCACCCAGGAAAGAGTGAGAGAGGGAAGGGTTGTCCATAGACAGACAGCATTTAGCTATTTTAATTGCAGGAACCAAATGGGCAAAAACAAAACGTGTTTGTGTTCAAATGTAGGTTCTTAAGTACTGACTAGTTAGCAAAAAGGTAATTTTATTACATATAAAATATATTTTTTATACTGTTAAGGTATCTTCTTATAAATACCATAGATTTTTTTTTTGGTTTGTGACTTTAGTGATTTTATGAGACACTTAAATGTAACAGTCATTTTTTGAACTGTGGATTTATTCTGAAATGGAGTAAATTGATTTTGTATTTTATACCACATTGATTTTTTTTTGTGTTTGTTCCAAGACGTTATGGCCAGTTCATTGCTGTCGGCTGAGTGGTTGGTTGATTGCTAATTAGGGAGGGAAAAAGTAGGGAAGTGTGTTAACCTGCAAGAGACCTGAGTGTTTAAGAAGGGGTGCCCTTTAGGAGCCTAAGACTAGCTTCTGATTCAAACAATGCAGGTGACTTCTAATTTCAGAACTTTGAAGAGCGCTTGATTTACTCATAAGGACATTTTAGAACAAACGTGTTTATGTGTGGATTAGCAAAATTTGTTTTATTTATATTGACTTTTAGATTCTTGATCAACTAGCAGCTCTGTGTATGTCCAGGGTCATTAAACAGGCCTGAGACACAGCCCCACCCAGAGGAGGACCACTCAGGGGCCCTGGTGCAGGAGAGACACAGGAAGAGCTAACTGGGCAGGTGCTGGGGGAGCAGGAGCTGATGTGGTGACGCTGGGAGGAGGCCACACAAGGGGTCCCATCTGGGGAGGTGCGGTCTTCCCTGCCAAGGTCACACAGCCCGTAAGTGTTGGGGTCAGAATCCAAACCCACGTAGTTGTTTTGTTTTGTTTGGAATCTTTTTAAAAAAACAAACTCATCTTAAAATAGAAATTTTGGCTATTTGTAGAACCTTTTGCCGCAGGGTTATACTAGCAGTTTTTGCCCAATGCCTTATCAGCAGCCATCTGTTTCAGCGGCCTCTTGTGTGACAGTTTTGTGCCTAGGGTTAATTTCTTCATTCATTTTACAAGTATTTGTCAAGTTCCTACTGCTGTATGCCAAGCAGGTTCCTAACTGAGGATATGAAGCAAGCACTCTGCCCAGCTCCAGAGTTTACGGGTCCCCTGAGGGGGTGGGGCAGCCAAGTAAAATAAACCAGTACGATCATTAAACCAATTAATAGTCTCAATTGGGTTGATAGTTATCTTCTATTAAATGGTCTATAGTTTTCAGTGAACATAGTGAATTAGCATATCTAAGAACTTCAAGTGTGAAAGGGACTTTGGAGTTTGTTCAGAGTTTATTCATATTGTTGAAACAGTGTGAACTTCCCTGTCTGTAGGAAGAGAGGGTCGCCTGGAACCTGATGGCTATAAACTTAGCTTTGTGACTTAAATCCTGCATAGTACCTCCAATGCTGTCCAAGAGAGCTGTCTGTGGTGGTGGTAGTGTTCTCTGGGCTGGCCACTGCAGTGGCCCTGACCACACGAGACTGTTCAGTACTTAAAATGTGGCTAGTGCAACTGAGGCTCTGGATTTTTTTTTCCATTTTGGTTATTTTAAATTTTTATAGATACGTATGTCTCATGGCTACTGTATTGGACAACACAATTCTAGGCTGGGAGTGACAAACTTTCAGAAAAGGGCTGGATAATAGACATTTTTGGTTATGAAAGCAGCCATAGATAGTAAGTAACTGAATAGTATGACCATGTGCCAATAAAGCTTTATTTACAAACCTGGTGGCACACCAAATTTGGCCCATGGGACATAGTTTGCCAACCCCTATTTTAGACCATTCCCCAAATTTTTTAATTGCCTGGCAGTATAGTAAAGTACATGTCACTGCAGAGCCAGGTTTAAGGCAGGAATGAACAGTCCAGCCAGAGAGATGTTAATGGCCGGAGAGGAGACCAATCTCCATCATTTTCCAGCTGCTTCTATTCTGGCCTCAAGAAAGTTTTTAAATTGCTGTAATCTTGTTGTGGTTGTTAGGAAACTCAGCGGGCTGATGAGTCTGTCTTTGAAAGACTGAGAAGTGGCAGTGGCCGTGGGAGCTGGAGAGCAAATTATTCTTTTTGTGTAAACCCATTTTTCCTGGGAAGTGGGGTTCTGACTGTAGAACAGTTTGTTTTCTCACGAGTGTTTCGCGAGGCACCCGTGTAATGCAAGTCTTCACCTTCCCATTAAACACTTAGAGAAAACCATGTGAGAGGCACCGTGGAGGTCAGCTGCATGGTCCCGCATCCCGCTGCTCTCAGTCTTACACCTCCGCAATGCCACTGCTGCCCACGCGCCATGCAGGGGCTACCCGCTGGCACCGGTGAAAGCCATCGACTTGGGGAGCATGGGGACCTGGTGTTATCCTTGCTCCCCAGAATGTTTCAGTGATGGCCGTACATAAAAGACCCCTCAGAATATCAAACCAGTGATTCCTTCTTTCTGAACAGTGCATCAGCTCCTCTCAAGATGTTTAATTAACAAGCATCTAAATGCTGTATAACTGTCACTCTGCTTGAAGTGATGTCTTAGAAATGCACCTTTAAATCTGTTGCTTTCCTATACACTAATGATGAACTAACAGAGAAATCAGAAAAACAATTCCATTCACAGTTGCATCAAAAAGAATAAAATACCTAGGAATAAACCTAACAAAGGAAGTGAAAGACCTATACTCTGAAAACTACAAGACACTCCTAAGAGAAATTAAAGAGGACACTAACAAATGGAAATGCATCCCATGCTCTTGGCTAGGAAGAATAAATATTGTCAAAATGGCTATATTACCTAAAGCAATCTACAGATTTAATGCAATCCGTATCAAACTACCAACAGCTTTCTTCAGTGAACTGGAACAAATAATTTTAAAATTCATATGGAACCACAAAAGACCCCGAATAGCCAAAGCAATCCTGAGAAGGACGAATAAAACAGGGGGAATTATGCTCCCTGACTTCAAGCTCTACTACAAAGCCACAGTAATCAAGACAATTTGGTATTGGCACAAAAACAGACTCACAGACCAGTGGAACAGAATAGAAAATCCAAACATTAACCCAAACATATACAGTCAACTAATATTTGATAAAGGAGCCTTGGATATACAATGGAGAGATGACAGCCTCTTCAGCAGCTGGTGTTGGAAAAACTGGACAGCTACATGTAAGAGAATGAAACTCGACTACTGTCTAGCCCCATACACAAAGGTAAACTCAAGGTGGATCAAAGACCTGAATGTAAGTCATGAAACCATAAAACTCTTAGAAAAAAACATAGGTAAAAATCTCTTGGACATAAACATGAGCAACTTCTTCATGAACATATCTCCCCGGGCAAGGGAAACAAAGCAAAAATGAACAAGTGGGACTATATCAAGCTGAAAAGCTTCTGTACAGCAAAGGACACCATCAGTAGAACAAAAAGACATCCTACAGTATGGGAGAATATATTCATAAAAAACGTATCTGATAAAGGGTTGACATCCAAAATATATGAAGAACTCATGCACCTTAACAAACAGAAAGCAAATAATCCAATTAAGAAATGGGCAGAGGCCATGAATAGACACTTCTCCAAAGAAGAAATTCAGATGGCCAACAGGCACATGAAAAGATGCTCCACATCGCTAATCATCAGAGAAATGCAGATTAAAAACCACAATGAGATATCACCTCACACCAGTGAGGATGGCCAACATCCAACACACAAACAACAACAAATGTTGGCGAGGATGTGGAGAAAAGGGAACCCTCCTACACTGCTGGTGGGACTGCAAATTAGTTCAACCATTGTGGAAAGGTATGGAGGTTCCTCAAAAAACTCAAAATAGAAATACCATTTCATCCAGCAATTCCACTCCTAGGAATTTACCCTAAGAATGCAGGAGCCCAGTTTGAAAAAGACAGATGCACCCCTATGTTTATTGCAGCACTATTTACAATAGCCAAGAAATGGAAGCAACCTAACTGTCCATCAGTAGATGAATGGATAAAGAAGATGTGGTACATATACACAATGGAATATTATTCAGCCATAAGAAGAAAACAAATCCTACCATTTGCAACAACATGGATGGAGCTAAAGGGTATTATGCTCAGTGAAATAAGCCAAGCCGGAAAAGACAAGTATCAAATGATTTCACTCATATGTGGAGTATAAGAACAAAGAAAAAAACTGAAGGAACAAAACGATAGCAGACTCACAGAACCCAAGAACGGACTAATAGTTACCAAAGGGAAAGGGACTGGGGAGGATTGGTGGGAAGGGAGGGATAAGGGGCAAAAAGGGGCATTGCGATTAGCAAATGTAATGTTGGGGGCCACGGGGAGGGCTGTACAACTCAGAGAAGACAAGTAGTGACTCTATAGCATCTCACTACGCTGATGGACAGTGACTGTAATGGGTTGGTGGGGGACCTGATGAAGGGGGTAGTTTAATAACCATAATATTGCAAAAAAAAAAAAGAAATGCACTTTTAAGGCTTAGGTATAGTGATCTCATATGTAAGGTGGTTTCTTCTGTATTCCTGGGGTGTAGAACGTAACCAAAGCAACAGATGGCTCTCTGGGGGTGCATGTTTGTGCGAAGCCTGCACACCTTTTGTTAATTAGTCTTCTCTTGAACTTGGGTGTAATGTACACTCAGGTTTCTGACCCTGACACCTACCTTGCAACAAAAACTAAGCTCTTCGAATTTTTCATTGAAGTATGTTAATTGTGTAGAAGAATGAGGGAAAAATAAAGAGGTACAGTTGGTAGTCAAGAAAAGGGTATGTTTTTAAACCTAGGCAAAGGGCAGTCTCCTCACAGGCAGAGTCCTCCACATCCTACCTCAGGTGCCATGTGTCAGGTTTAATTGCAGAGTGTCTCTGTTAACCCTCCTGTGCTGCCAAAAGGAACACGCTTTTGTGAACACCGACTGGCTTGTTCCTCCCAACATTCCTGCCTGGGAGGTGAACAAGACATAGCCTAGTGTCTCTCCTCCCCAAGGTCATAGCCCTGCAGGTGGCTGTCCCAGGAGAGGTGGCGTTTACGGAGCACAGTCAGTGTGCCCAGCTGGGGCCATATCGTCTAACAAATCCACCTGGTGCTGGGAGGCATTACTGTTCCCGTTTTGGTCTAGAAGAGAAGGGAACCCCTTGCTCAGGGCCACAGAGGCTGGATGAAGCCAGAGCCTGAGCTCCGGCTCTCTTGTGCACCACATCGGAGTGCTGTGGGATGGGGCAAAAGCCTCCACGTTGCATGGCCCTTCTGATTGTTACTGTTTTCTGGTAACAGTGCATCTGAGTGTCTGAAGTTCAAGACTCATCTCAGGTTTAAATGAGTGTTTGCTCATGTCCACGCATACGTTCTTGGTGTGTGTGGGGTGGGGGTTGGAGTTGGTCATCTCCTTCCCACCTGTCTATTCCACTCGCCACCTCTGCCAGGTGTTAGTTGTTGGCTTAATGTTCTTATCTCTTGCACACATGATAAGCATCCTGGGGAAGGTGGTGGTCTGCATGTTATTTCTCATCATCTTCTAGCATCATTCCTGGAATGCAGGCACTCAGTCAGTGTCAGTGGATTAAAAATAAAAGATTTTTCTCTGAATGCCAGTCAGTAACAGTTATCCCTCAGCTAATATAACGGTTCCCCTTAGCTAATTACTTGATCAGTCAACAAGTACCTGTCAGGCTCATGAGAAGCTGGACACAGTAAGTGGTTGAAAGAGTGGCCACAGCTAACCACTCAGCTCAGGGCCTTGCTTCAGACTAAATCTCCTCTCCTCTGTGATGGAAACAGTACTACCAAGGATATGGAGTCATGGAGAACTCTTAAAGATGGGGTAAATCAGTTCTCTAATTTATTTAAAGAAAAGTCTCTTTCTGATTTTGGAAAGACATTGGCTGAAGTGTGTAAGGACAGACCAGTACCTGAGCAAGTGAAGTCCAGCTTTGGTTTAGGCCCTTGAATTGTTCCTACAGCAAAACCCTTCTAGTTAAAAAAAAAAAAAAAAAAACTAGAGATGTAACAGTCAAACACACTGAGTGAATCTCTATCCGATCTTTGTTCTAAAGCACAGAAACCTGTGGAGGACACTGTGGGGCAGGCAGAGTAGCTGTGCGCAGAACATAGGGACGCTGTGGAACTTCCGATAGTCTCATGGGCGCCGGGCTGTTGTCGGGGTGGCCCTTGGCTCAGGATTGCAGACTGAAGAGCATGGAAGTGAGGGTCATGATCTCTGCAGCTACTTCCAATACTAAAGAGGAAAATAACTGTAAAGAAAATATGCTAAAGTAGGATAGTTTGCTGCATCTAGGCAAGTGGGTACGCAGGTGCTCATTGGACTTCCAGGTAGGTTTAAACTTCCTTGTAATGTTTGAAATATCTTTAAAACGTTCTGCTTTAGAAAAAATGTGCAGAGAAAATGTAATTATCTAGAAATTGTTTCCTAAATGGTGAACATTCCTTTCATGTTCAAGTTTTGGCTTTTCCTATATTTGCCTTTTATTCCATTGTTAAAATAGTGGCCTTGAGGGAAATAATCAGGTGAGGGCCTGGCCATTCAGGGCTGGGCAGGGTGAGACCCTGCAGCCAAGCGCCCGGGTGCTGGTATTCCCTCAGTGCGGCCAGCCCCAAAGCAGGGGTGCCCCTGCCAGTTGGCTGGGTTCCCTCATTGCTAGCTCATATGGCTGCACGCACAGCTGCACTACCTTACCAAATGATATTTTTGGGGTGTTCACCTATTTTGGTGTTTATTGGCTCTTTTACTCGTCTTTTAAAGTGTAAGAACCGTTAAGGCACACTCTAAAATAAGACCCAGGTTCCCTCTGCACTTGAGAGGCTGCCTCCTTTGGGATTAAGGACAGGGGTCTCAAGCAACAGGACTAGGGTTGGACCCTTCCCCACTCAGCCATCCGGGGCAAGCTGACTCATTCTCTATGCCTGGAAATGGGAATTGAATGGGAACAAGATGGCCCACCTGCCTGGATCTCAGGAGGTTAAAGACGTGAATACACAAGTGCTGAGGGTGCCCAGGGGGGGCAGAAGGCTCCAGAAGTGCCCTCACCCCCATTCTGGGTCACATGTGCTACTCAGAGCCCCGAATCTTAACCACAGCCTGTTTCCTTTTCCTACTGCTGCATTACCTATATTTGCTCACCTTGAAGCTCATCTTTCCTCTCTCCCCCACTTACCACACCATCTCTCCTCCTGCAGTTTGCTTGTCATTTCACTGCCTGGAAGAAATGAGTGTCATCAGTCATCCAGGCGAATGCTCCATGTTCTACCTGTAGATCATGTATGAAATTACCTAAGAGCTCCCAGGCACGACCCCCAGGGCTCCCCTGTTAGCATCCTTACTGGCCCACTCAGTCCTTCAGTTCTCATGGGTCCCATCTGCTAAGTAAAAGAAGAAATCAGCATTTATATGCATTATTCCTCTCCCTCCATTTTTCACTCTTTTGATGATTAGAGTTTAACATAATATTCATAAGGAATTCTGTTTTTAGCAGTCAGAGATATATTATTTGTGATTCGTCCCAAGTAGGGTGACGTCACTTGTCACTTCCCTGTACTTGTTTTAAGTGCAGATCTTGCTTTCTGATGCTTTAGCAATTTCACTTCCAAAAGTTTACTTATTGTCAAAACCCATTCCAATAAAACTTATTTGAATCTTTTTTTTTTACTAAGGTATTATTGATATGCACTCTTATGAAGGTTTCACATGAAAAAACAATGTGGTTACTACATTTGCACATATTATCAAGTCCCCACCCATACCCCAATGCAGTCACTGTCCTCGGCTGTACTAAGATGCCACAAATTCACTATTTGCCTACTCTGTGCTACACTGTTTTCCCCATGATCCCCCCACACCATGTGTACTAAACATAATACCCCTCAATCCCCTTCTCCCTCCCCCCCCCCCCCCCCACACCCCTCCCCTTTGGTAACCACTAGTCCCTTCTTGGAGTCTCTGAGTCTGCTGCTATTTTGTTCCTTCAGTTTTGCTTCGTTGTTATACTCCACAAATGAGGGAAATCATTTGGCACTTGTCTTTCTCCGCCTGGCTTATTTCACTAAGCATAATATCCTTCAGCTCCATCCATGTTGTTGCAAATGGTAGAATTTGTTTCTTTCTTATGGCTGAATAGTATTCCATTGTGTATATGTACCACCTCTTCTTTATCCATCCATCTACTGATGGACACTTAGGTTGCTTCCATATCTTGGCTATTGTAAAAAGTGCTGCAGTAAACATAGGAGTACATATGTCTTTTTGAATCTGAGAAGTTGTATTCTTTGGGTAAATTCCAAGGAGTGGGATCCCTGGGTCAAATGGTTTTTCTATTTTTAGTTTTTTGAGGAACCTCCATATTGCTTTC
The DNA here is from genome assembly GCA_032199065.1 of Smutsia gigantea. NCBI lineage: Eukaryota > Metazoa > Chordata > Mammalia > Pholidota > Manidae > Smutsia > Smutsia gigantea. The sequence continues at coordinate 236,298 of JAVSCE010013924.1, forward strand.
CACAATGGTTGAACTACGTTACATTCCCACCGGCAGTGTAGGCAGGTTCCCCTTTCTCTGTATCCTCGCCAGCATTTGTTGTTCTTAGTCTTTTGGATGCTGGCCATCCTTACTGGTGTGAGGTGATATCTCATTGTGGTTTTAATTTGCATTTCCCTGATGATTAGAGATGTGGAGCATCTTTTCATGTGTCTGTTGGCCATCTGAATTTCTTCTTTGGAGAACTGTCTCTTAATATCCTATGCCCATTTTTTAATCGGGTTATTTGCTTTTTGGGTGTTGAGGCATGTAAGTTCTTTATATATTTTGGATGTTAACCCTTGTCAGATATGTCATTTACAAATATATTCTCCCATACCATAGGATGCCTTTTTATTCTGCTGATGGTGTCCTTTGCTGTACAGAAGCTTTTTAGTTTGATGTAGTCCCCTGTGTTCATTTTCTCTAGTTCGTTGAAGAATGCTGTTGGTATTTTGATAGGAATTGCATTGAATCTGTAGAATGCTTTAGGCAGGATGGCCATTTTGACAATATTAATTCTTCCTATCCATTAGCATGGGATGTGTTTCCGTTTATTGGTATCTTCTTTAATTACTCTCATGAGTGTCTTGTAGTTTCAGAGTATAGGTCTTTCACTTCCTTGGTTAGGTTTATTCCTAGGTATTTTATTCTTTTGATGCAACTGTGAATGGAATTGTTTTCCTGATTTCTCTCTCTGCTAGTTCATTGTTAGTGTATAGGAATGCAACAGATTTCTGCGTATTGATTTTGTATCCTGTAACTTTACTGAATTCAGATATTAGATCTAATAGTTTTCGGGTGGATTCTTTAGGGATTTTTATGTACAATATCATGTCCTCTGCAAACAGGGACAGTTTGAGTTCTTCCTTGCCAATCTGTATGCCTTTTATTTCTTTGTGTTGTCTCATTGCCGTGGCGAGGACCTCCAGTACTATGTTGAATAGAAGTTGGGAGAGTGGGCATCCTTGTCTTGTTCCTGATCTTAAAGGAAAAGCTTTCAGCTTCTCGCTGTTAAGTATCATGTTGGCTGTGGGTTTGTCATATATGGACTTTATTATGTTGAGGTACTTGCCCTTTATACCCATTTTGTTGAGAGTTTTTATCATGAATGGATGTTGAATTTTGTCAAGTGCTTTTTCAGCATCTATGGAGATGATCATGCGGTTTTTGTCCTTCTTTTTGTCCATGTGGTGGATGATGTTAATGGATTTTCGAATGTTGTACCATCCTTGCATCTCTGGAATAAATCCTGCTTGATCATGATGGATGATCTTTTTGATGTATCTTTGAATTTGGTTTGCTAATATTTTGTTGAGTATTTTTGCATCTATGTTCTTCAGGGATTTTGATCTGTAATATTCTTTTTTTGTGGGATCTTTGCCTGGTTTTGGTATTAGAGTGATGCTGGCCTAATAGAATGAGTTTGGAAGTATTCCCTCTTCTACTCTTTGGAAAACTTTAAGGAGGATGGGTATTAGGTCTTCTCTAAATGTTTGATAAAATTCAGTGGTGAAGCCATCTGGTCCAGGCGTTTTGTTCTTCGGTAGGCTTTTGATTACCAGTTCAGTTTCATTGCTGGTAATTGGTCTGTTCAGATTTTCTGTTTCTTTCTGAGTCAGCCTTGGAAGGTTGTATTTTTCTAGAAAGTTGTCCATTTCTTCTAGGTTATCCAGTTTGTTACCATATAATTTTTCATAGTATTCTCTAATAATTCTTTGTGTTTCTGTGGTATCCATCATGATTTTTCCTTTCTCATTTCTGATTCTTTTTATGTGAGTAGACTCTTTTTTTTTCTTGATAAGTCTGGCTAGGGGTTTATCTATTTTGTTTATTTTCTCGAAGAACCAGGTCCTGCTTTCATTGATTCTTTCTGTTTTATTTTTCTTGATTTTATTTATTTCTGCTCCAATCTTTATTATGTCCCTCCTTCTACTGACTTTGGCCTTCTTTGTTCTTCTTTTTCTAGTTTCGTTAATTGTGAGTTTAGACTGCTCAGATGGGATTGTTCTTCTTTCCTGAGGTAGGCCTGTATTGCAATATAGTTTCCTCTTAACATGGCCTTTGCTGCATCCCACAGATTTTGTTGTGTTGAATTATTGTCATTTATCTCCATATATTGCTTGATCTCTGTTTTTATTTGATCATTGATCCATTGTTTATTTAGGAGCATGTTGTAAAGCCTCCATGTGTTTGTGGGATTTTTCATTTTCTTTGCATAATTTATTTCTAGTTTCATACCTTTGTGTTCTGAGAAACTGGTTGGTACAATTTCAATCTTTTTGAATTTACCGAGGTTCTTTTTGTGGCCTAGCAAATGATCTATTCTTGAAAATGTTCCATGTGCACTTGAGAAGAATGTGTATTCTGCTGTTTTTGGGTGTAGAGTTCTGTAGATGTCTGTAGGTCCATCTGTTCTAGTGTGTTGTTCCTTACTTATTTTCTGTCTGGTTGATCTGTCCTTCAGAGTGAGTGGAGTGTTGAAGTCTCCTAGAATGAATACATTACATTCTATTTCTCCTTTTAATTCTTTTAGTATTTGTTTCACATATGTAAGTGCTCCTGTGTTGGGCACATAGATATTTATAATGGTTATATCTTCTTGTTGGATTGACCCTTTTATCATTATGTAATGTCCTTGTTTGTCTCTTGTGACTGTCTCCGTTTTGAAGTCTATTTTGTCTGATACAAGTACTGCAACACCTGCTTTTTTCTCTTTGTTGTTTGCATGAAATATCTTTTTCCATCCCTTCACTTTTAGTCTGTGTATGTCTTTGGGTTTAAAGTGAGTCTCTTTTAGGCAGCATATAGATGGGTCTTGTTTTTTTATCCATTCAGTGACTCTGTGTCTTTTGATTGGTGCATTCAGTCCATTCACATTTAGGGTGATTATCGATAGGTATGTACTTATTGGCATTGTAGGCTTTAGATTCGTGGTTACCAAAGGTTCAAGGTTAACTTCCTTACTATCTAAGAGAGTAACTTAACTCACTTAATATGCTATTACAAACACAATCTAAAGGTTCTTTTTTTTCTTCCTCCTCCATTCTTTATATATTAGGTATCATGTTCTGTACTCTTTGTCTATCCCTTGATTGACTTTGGAGATAGTTATTTTAATTTTTGCATTTGCTTAGTAATTAGCTGTTCTACTTTCTTTATTGTGGTTTTTTTACCTCTGGTGACAGCTATTAAACCTTAGGAACCCTTCCATGTATAGCAGTCCCTCCAAAATACACTGTAGAGATGGTTTGTGGGAGCTAAATTCTCTCAGCTTTTGCTTATCTGGGAATTGTTTAATCCCTCCTTCAAATTTAAATGATAATCTTCCCGGATAAAGTATTCTTGGTTCAAGGCCTTTCTGCTTCATTGCATTAAATACATCAGGCCACTCTCTTCTGGCCTGTAAGGTTTCTGGTGAGAAGTCTGATGATAGCCTGACGGGTTTTCCTTTGTATGTGATCTTATTTCTCTCTCTGACTGCTTTTAATAGTCTGTCCTTATCCTTGATCTTTGCCATTTTAATTACTATATGTCTTGGTGTTGTCTTCTTTGGGTCCCTTGTGTTGGGAGATCTGTGCATCTCCGTGGCCTGAGAGACTATCTCCTTCCCCAGATTGGGGAAGTTTTCAGCAATTACCTCCTCTATGACACTTTCTATCCCTTTTTCTCTCTCTTCTTCTGGTACCCCTATAATGCAAATATTGTTCTGTTTGGATTGGTCACACAGGTCTCTCAATATTCTTTCATTCTTAGAGATCCTTTTTTCTCTCTGTGCCTCAGCTTATTTGTGTTCCTCTTCTCTAGTTTCTATTTCATTTATCGTCTCCTCCACCATGTCCAATGTCCTTTTAATACCGTCCATTGTGCTCTTTAGTGATTGGATTTCCAACCAGTATTCATTCCTGAGTTCTTGAATATCTTTGCGTACCTCCATGAGCATGTTAATGATTTTTACCTTGAACTCCCTTTCAGGAAGAGTCATGAGGTCGATGTCATTTAAATCTTTCTCAGGAGTGGTATTAATAATTTTACTCTTAACCAGGTTCCTTTGGCGTTTCATATTTGTGTATGGCGCCCTCTAGTGCCCAGAAGCTCTACTCCCTGGAGCTGCTCAGCTCCTGAAGCAATGTCAGGGGTCGCAGTGGAGTGGTATTGGTTCCTTGGAGGGAGGAAAGAGCTGTTTCCTGCTACCCGGCTGCTATGCCTGTCTCCACTGCCTGAACCAGTGGGCTGAGCACACAGGTATAAGCCTCTGTGCTTTGTGTTTGTAGTTGCTGTAGACAGGTCTTCCCTCTGGCTGGCTTAAGGCCAGAGTAGGGTTTCCCGGTTTGCAAGCCAGGTGGGACTGGCCGGGAGAAAAGCTCAGTAGGCTGCATATCACGGAGGGGGGTCCTTGGAGCTGTGTAGCCAGCCAGAGAGCTGGAGCACCTGAAGATCATCTAAGGAGGAAAATTTCTTTTTCCTCCTTAAATATGAGAGTCTATATGGCAAAGCTCTCAACTTGCTGGGCAGAGTGTACCCAGGCAATTTTGTCTGCCTGTCCTCTCTCCTGAGCAGTAAGCTCTGTGCAATCCTTGCCCCTTTAGCAGCCATCTTGCTAAGGGCTTCCTTGTTAGGAAGTCTCTCAGACTGCCCGCCTTTCTTTTGTCACAGAGCAGCCGGATATGGATCCCTGCTTTCCACAAGCAGCTGGAATCTCAGTCTCTCCAGGAATTTTTCCTGTCTTAACTTTCCAACCCCGTAATCACGAGAGTACCATGCAAGCACCATGAATTGTAGTTTTGTGCTCCCAGAGCATATCTCCAGAGTTAGGTATTCAGCAGTCCCAGGCCTCCACTCCCTCCCTGCTCGGTTTCTCTTCCTCCCGCCTGTAAGCTGGGGTGGGGGAAGGACTTGGGTCCCGCCGGGCCACAGCTTTGGTACATTACCCTGTTCTGTGAGGTCTGCTCTTTTCTCCAGGTGTATGCAGTCTGGCGCAGACCTTTTTCCTGTTGCTCTTTCAGGATTAGTTGTATTAATTATATTTTCGTATTATATGCAGTCTTGGGAGGAAGCCTGTGTCTCACCTCTCACACCGCCATCTTTAATCCCCTTGAATCTCTTTTTTATGTAGAGATTTTTAAATTGAGATAATGTTTGAACTCGGCAATCTCAACTATATATCTTATTGTTTGAGGTTTTAATATTGTAGTGTTTTTAATAGAACTTGAGCTAACACTGATAAGGTTTTCCAGTCTCTATCACTGAACTTTATATATTACATTTGGATTTTTGTCAGCTGGTTGTGTTATTCATGAACAGTGTATTCTAATTACAGTATTTTGACGTGAAGTTCTGAGAATAATATTGTTTCCTGTAGGAGCAAAATCCAATTCCTACTAAACTTTTGGTCCTTTATTCCTGTCAGGCAGGAAGAAGGAAGAGGTGGAAAGGGTGTGTGCATACATGTGTATTTTCATTTATAGGCAAAAATGTATACAACTAGGAATTGTTTTTTTCATCTTTATGTCGTAGGCCAAGCTTTTCAAGGGGTGGCATGTGCCAGCCATATTTTCAGGGCTCTGATGCCTGTGTAGGTGGCCTCAGTTTTGCATAAGACAGTGTCCATGGACCCCTGGAGGCCCAGAGATATTTTCAGGGAGTCTGCGAAGTCAAATCTGTCTTCATAAGAATACCACGGCCTATCTGCCCCTTACCCTGTGTGCCCATTTGCCCTGATGGTGCAAAGGCAGTGATGGGGAAAACAGCTCCTTCCATAGAGCAGGCAGTGGTGTCCAAGTAGAGGTCACTGTGTGCTCTACCACATGCACACCAGTCTGACCTGAGAATGTCCTTAATGAATAATGAAATGATGAGTTTTATTAAGTTTCACCCCTTGTGTACACACCTTGTAATATCAATGTGGTGAAACGCACAGTTCACATAAAGCCCTCTGGCATGCTGGAGTATGGTGGCTGTCTCAAGAAAACCTGTGCAGTTGTTCAAGTTGCAAGCCAAACTAGTCACTTTTTCAGGAACATCACTTTTACTTGAAAGAACAAAAGGCAGACAAACTGTGGTTATGAAGACTTGAATATTTGACAGAATTTTCTCAAAAAGGAATGAAGCAAGCCTATCAGTTCAAGCGAAACAAACAACACTGGTACCACTTGTTGCCCAAGATAAAATTTGAGCTTACAAGCAAAAATCTGAATTTTGGAAAACTTGAATCTGCCAGCGTGAGCTTGACAGTTCACAGTGCTGAAGACTCCTGGTGATACTAACAAACAGGGCTTCTTTATGTGTACAGTAGAAGGTCTTCATAACCCCAAGTGGCACCACATCCCAAATGAACAAGAAATGGTATTGAAAATATGGGCAGAAGACAGCAGAATGCACCACACCATGGGATTTTCTATAATGGAAATATCCGTCCATATGGTTTCAGATTCAACATTGCAGCTAATCTTTGAGAGACTACCACTTGTTGAATGTTAGTGTAAAATCAAAGAATATCCACAATTTTTTTTAAAAGCCATTGAAATACCTCCCCTTTTCAACTAAACATATCTGCAGAAGGCTGGGCTTTTTCTCATTCACTTCAGCCAAAACAACACATGGAACAAATTGAACACAGAAGCAGAGTGCACGCTTCCCTATCCTCTGTTAAGTCAGACATTGAAGAACTGTGCAAAACTGTAAAACAGTGTCATTCTTCTTGCTGATTTTTTTTTGCAGGAAAGGGGGGTGTAAATTTATTTTCATAATAATAATTAACACAAAATGAACTTATTCTTGTCATTTTGAATGAATTAATAAGTAAATATTTTAACATTCTCTGATGTGAGTATCAGTAGCTGTAAATCACGTGATCCAAAATTGTTCCGGCCCTCTAGTCCTTAGGCTGTGCATGGGTCCTGACACTGAAAGAGTGGAAAGCCCTTGGCCTAGGAAATCTCTCTAGCGTGGGCTGGATCTGACCCTGACCTTGACCCTGACCCTGTCCCTGTTTTTTATCAAGCCTCTATTTTCTCTTCCCCCCCTCAAAAAAAAAATTCCCAAATCAGCTACTTAGCCAATGACGTAAACAGGCCTCTCTGATCACAGTGCGCAGTGGAAACAGCACCAGGCTTCTGTGTGGTGGGCAGCAGTCACCCCGGAACCCAGAGCCTCCCTTGCTGCCTAGGCCAGCCTCCTCTTAGCTTTTCCTCATCTACTTTAAAAATCCATACGTGAATGTAGCCACTTCAAGTTTTGTTTTGTTTTGTTTTGTTTACAAGTAAAACTAGAATTCTCCCTGGCCTTATCCCCTAAACCCAAGTGAATTGTTTGGAATTTGCAGCATGTCATTCCAGTGTGTGTGTGTTCACATAAATAATGTAAATGTGCATTTATTTAATCACAAAAAGTATATGATTTTTTATTTCTTAAGAAAGAAAAATTGACGAAAGAACAGTTAGAAACTTAAGCCTTTCACAGACATTTAGTATCTTGATAGATCTCTAAAATGATTTGTGATGCTCTGAGCTAACACTGTTACATGATGTTATCTGGTATTGTACTAGATATAACGTACACTGCGGAAACTAAGTGTGGGCCTCTGCATCTTTCTGTTATTTTGGTTTAAACTTTTGGATAAGGAGGTGGCCTCCAGCACACCCCTTCCTGAATCAGATCCAGTCACAGCAGAATCCAGAGCTGTCAGGTCCAGGTTTAAGGCCTAACAGTGTCACTTACTTGATTAAGCACCCATTCCTTCCTGAACCTGTGAATGCGTTATGTTTAAAAATATGTTTAATTAAGTTACTTACTTTCAAGGGAATTGAAAGAAAGGAGCCTAGATTCACCTTCCAGTCTATTATCCCTGAGAACAAAAAAACGCATAGTGAGAAGGAGCTAATTTCTCCTTCTCTAAAACCTCAGTTAAGAGGAATGCCATGCCGTAGAAAACTTGAGTGAGTGTCCAGTGAGAAAGGGTTTTTCAGACTGTGATAAATCCAGAAGCTTTTTTTCTTTGCAATAAAGTCACAAATGACATGATACTGCAAAGGTATTATTAATCTTAAACAAAGGTTAACTTAAATTTACACTTTAAGCCGAGGTTCAGCTTATGATGTCCTGAATTTTTTCCTTTTCTTCCCCTCTCCCTACTTCCCCGCCTTAAGCTTTCTTATTTTATCTAGTGTATTTTCCAGATATTGAAACTGACCTTTTCTAGGGATGTAAATTTGCTTTGGATTGACTTGTCTTGCTCAAATAGTGCAGTATCAATGGCTATGAATCCTGCATTTTTAGTTTTAAGTTTTGTGCATCAGTTAAATGTAAACATTCAAAATACTAATCTCAAATGTTTGCCTTTAGTTTTGACATGACTTGCAATTATCAGTATCCAATTAAATGAACATAGATTGTCCTGCCTACATGGTCTGGAAAAATATCTTTTGGGGACTGTGTATGTGTGTGTATGCATGCATGCATGCATACATGTGTTTATGTAAAGCCAAATGTCAATTTATAAGAACCAGTTCAGTCTATAGTCTTGTTATTTAGTATATGGGCTTAATCATTTATTGATTTGAGCCTTTTCTCTATTTTCAAAAAGGCAGAGAGCCTTTAAGTTAAGTGTGCTAAACTTGGAGCCCCCAAAATAAATTTTTAATACTGTACTTCAGTTTAATTTTATTTTAATGATAATAAAGGGAAGTTTAGGAAGCATGTCAGTACAGTATTCTTTGGCAGGAAACAGGACTGACAGCCAGTTGATAGCCTTAACTCTGGCTTCCATAGCAACTGAAACATGTTGCCCGTGTAAACATTTATAAGGGTTCGGAGGGTGCAGAACTGAGGCGGGGCTGCCCACAAGCTGTGCAGTTTCAGCGGCTGCTATCAGTGGGTGCTTCCTTGCACATCACCTGGTACACCAGGCATTACTGTCACTCATTTCTTCCAGAGGTCTTCAAAGTCATACAGCCTTAAGCAAATAGTTTCAAAAGACCAGTTTACTCGGAGCAGTCTGGTACTCCCCATCTACAGGGTGGTAGATCCCTGAGGAGATTATTTGTCATTAGTATCATGGAACCTTTTTCATCTTCAAAGCTCCTTGCAGGTGTTCATTAACACCGTCTTCTTTCCTACGAGGTAGCAGACAGGTATTATTAGTCCATTTTTACAGTGTGGAAACCAAAGCAGAAAGGTCTCCCAACTTGCCTGAGGTCCCAGAAAGAATTGGTGGGAGAGGCTGGACGAGCACTTGGGTTTTCTGGCACAGAGTTCGGAGTGAGCACCAGGGCTGCCCCCGCGGTCTCCTTTATCGCAGTGGTCCATCTACACAGTGTCTGCTCTCAGGTTTGTACAGGGGTGGAGAGTGCAGTGCTGCTGAAACCAGCTTAGCTGATCTTATGGTGTCATCTAGAAAAATAAGAGATGCAGATTCTGGTTCACGAAGGTAAGACTGTACCCTGGGGTTTGTGGGCATGGATGAAATTAACTCAGCAGAGCCTTAAGCTGTGCCCACTTGCCCCTTAGCAGAGCTGGAAGCTCCTGTTGAAGAAAGACAGACTCTGTGATTGTTTTCCACTTGGTTTAAGGACCTTGCACATCCTGAGAGATTCACATTGAAGTTGCCTTTTCAACCTAGCTGACAAGTATTTTGGCTACAAAGCATAAATTTACCACTAGTAAAGATTCCTCATGAATAGTTCTTAGAATTTGGTACGAAACCAGATGTTCTGTTGGCAGTAATATGGTGTGGAGCTCTTGGAGGGTGGGAAAGGCATTCTTTATCTGAAAACTGGCTGTTTTTGTATAGGCAGCTGTCCAAGGGCAACAGAGTAAAAACAGCTATTTCTTGATGATGTATACAATTGAGGGAATGTTTACATTATAGCAAAAAAAGTCTGTGAACTCATGTTCCTGATTTTCATAAAGCTCTGTACATTTCCTTCCTCATTCTTTGCTCTTAAGTACTGTATGTATGCCCTTGTTGATTAACGTGGTGGTGGTACAGCAACCTACATGCTTTGTTACATCAAATGTGGTTAAAATTAAGACTAAAACATTTTAGTTAACTGAGTTCATTTCAAAAGGAAGGAAAACTTAATGGAATATACCTAACACAGAAAGAACAAAATTTGGTTTTGACTTGCTGCCTTAAAACCACCTAAAGCTTTGTTTCATTTTGACAAATACTTATGCACACCTGTGGTGGTTGGTGCTGTGCTCAGCGCTGAGGGTGCACATCTGTACTGCCTCCGACAGACACAGGAGGAGAGGCGGGCCCTGTGAGTGGGGCGAGGCTGCACAGAAACAGTAATAGCTGATAAGCTCTTTGGAGGTCTCAAAATGCTGTCAGGGACCCAGGGTGACTGCTTTAGCACCCCCAGGATTGTGTGGGGTTGGGGTGTGGCGATGGCAAGAGAAATCCTGGAAAAAGGTTTATAGCAAGTAAGCTGTATCTCTTTACAGACTGAGAAATGGAGAGCGTCAGAGGGCGATTATTGGAAAGGCAAGACTTGGGGCAGTGGTGCAGCCTGCCACCTTTGCAAGCGGGACTAAAAACACATTTGTGCTGGGTCCACAGCGAACCTCAGAGGACAGACTGGAGGCTAAAGCGATGCCTTTGGTGAGGGACTGTGAGGGTTCTCAGCGTACCCGTGTATTTGCACCATGTGAGTGTATTGCGTATTCAAAGAATGAAAGGAAGGTGTAACATTAAAACTGGGGGGCATATACTAATCGCCAATCCTAGTCAGAATTGGGGTGTGGTCTTTCTGCACCTCTGCAGTTACAGCTATGCTTTTAGTCAGTTGACTGGCTGGAACACGGTATTGAAAGGCCAAGATCATGGGTTTAGACTGGAGACATAGCCAGAAACTACCTTTGCTGGGCCTTACCCTGGCGCATACTCCCAGCTCCTGCCCAGCCCGCTCTAGTGCACACCCTTGGTGGTGAGGGCCAGAGCATGGGGTGCCGATCAGCCCCCTTTGCCCCTCTAACCAGGGCCTACTCAGACTGTATCATTCTGGTTGAATGGACCTTTCCTTGCTGCGTTTCACTGAGACAATGAACCCGTTCAGCTGTCTTTCTGACATTGTCACTGAACAGTCAGCCCTGTTCCTTTCTTAGAGGGAATGGTAAAGCTGTCAAAACCAGATGTGCTGAAACCCAGAATCTTCAGTGGCCTCTTCAGCAGAAAAGGTTTTCAGAAATTTCTGGGGCAGGAAGGGGAATTTAAGAAGGAGGTTGGGGAAGGCAGAGCCTAATGGCTTTGGTTTTCCTGGTGGCACAGGAAGGGAAGCCTCTGCAGGAATGGGGTTGGCAGGGACAGTGGAATGGGAAGTGTGCAGAATGAGGAGGGCGCTAATAGAAGATGGGCAGCAGATGGAGGTGTGGTCAAGGGTGGCAAGCATGACTGTCATGGCAGAGACTTTGCATCTCTGATGCCAGCCCCTTATCAAGGTAGGCTTTGCAAATATTTTTTCCCAATCCGTCAGTTGTCTTTTCCCATTCTTGATGGTATCATTTGCAGCACAAGAGTTTTCAGTTTGGATGAAGTTCAGTTTATCTGTCTTTTGTTGCTTATGTTTTGGTGTCATAGCTAAGAAACCATTGCCTAATCTAAATATTTGCCCCTATGTTTTCTCCCAAGTTATATATCTTAGCTCTTACATTTGGTCTTTGGTCCATTTTGCATTAATTTTTGTTTATGGTGTTAAGTAAGGGTCCAGCTTCATTCTTTTGCATGTGGATGTCCAGTTTTCCCAGCACCATTTGTTGAAAAGACTGCTCTTACTCCATTGAATGGAGTTGGCATACTTACTGAAAATCAATGGACCATAAATTTGAAGATTTATTTCTGGACTCTGTTCTGTTCCATTGGTCTGTATGTCTGTCCACAGCCTTGATTACTATAGCTTCGTAGGAAGTTTTAAAAACAGGAAGCATGAGTCCTTCAGCTTTGTTCTTTTTCAGAATTGTTTTGTATTCTCATGGGTTTCCATGTAAATTTCAGGACCCCTCGTCAGCACGCCAGCCTGTGTGTGTAGGTAGCCCTGTCTGGGCTGGGAGCAGAGCAGGACAGTGTGGTCCAGACCCTCCTTGGTAGCCCCTGTGACTCTGAGGGGAGGATCCACTCCTGTTGGGGGTCTGGTCTACTAAAAACCTGCAAAATGTCTTTGAAGTCTCAGGTTTTGTCACAAAAAGCGATTTGAATTTTGTATTAAACTCCATAATGATTACAGTTTAACGTAAAAGCCTTAACAGTATCTAACTGAATCCAGGAGCATGTCAGGTTTATCCTGTGGTTCTGCACACCCCCAAGAAAGTGTGCCCTGGCCTAAAAGGCCAAGTTGGGGAGGAGCACTTGTGCTCATGAAGGTCTCCTCGTACTGCCATCTGATCCCTCCAGGCCAGAGGCTAGGGGAGGTGCCACGGCCTGGTGGACCGTGTGTTGGTGGCTCTTGCAAAGCTGCGGCCTGTTTCTGTTAATTTTTGAGGTAGATTTAGCTTTTGTTAGTCTCGGCCATCAAAAAGATTTAATTCTTACAGGATGAAATCCATGTCATTCCCTAAGTTACCTTTTTTTGGAAGTTCTTAGGGAGCAAACGCACATAGTTTTCTAGGTTCCGATTTTCCGAAGGTGGCAGTCCTAATAGCCATTCCCGAAGGCTGGCGCTGCTGTGTGACAAGGCTTTTACCGGCCCAAGGCAAAATAAAGGTGCCCTGGTGTGGGTTTTCATAAGCTAAATTTATTCAACTTATAGGACTATCCTTTTTTCTGAGGTTGTCCTTTTTGGTATTAAAATATCTTTTCTGTTACGATTTTTTTTTATTAAGGTACATTGATATACATATGAAGGTTTCACAAGAAAAACTATGTGGTTATTACATTCACCCTTATTATCGAGTCCCCCCCCACCCCATTGCAGTCACTGTCCTTCAGTGCAGTATGTTATGATTTTTTTTCATGTTCTTATTTGTCAGGGAAAAAATAAAATTTGAAGCTTTTCAGTCTTCAAGATTCTTTGTGAAATTTTACCAGTCTGTGAAATCCTAACTCAGAATGTCATTGTAAGCCACAAATCCCAGGTTTTTACCTTGTTTACCTTCATAATTACCAAATAATATTCAGACAATTTAAATGACTTAAAAGCCTATTTTTTTCTTTCTTCTATAGGAAATGTTAGAATAGGCAAACCCATAGAGACTAAAAGCAGATTCAAGGTTGCTGAAGGCTTCGGGGAGTAGAGAATGGGGAGTGGCTGCCTAAAGGGGTGCGAGTGTTCTGGGTGATGGAGAAGTTTGGGGGCTGCACAGCAGTGTGAATGTTCCAGACACTGCTGAGCCTGTGCTGTATGGAGGTCAGCTGTATGTTATCTGAATTTCACTTACATTTTTTTTAAAGCCCATTTTTTTCAACGGTGTAATTATATGTAACGCCAGAAGGTGGGTGGGTGGGGATGACTTACCAGGTTATATGAATCCAGGTGAGCACGGGATATATACTTACACACACTTGAGTATATATTATTAATTTGTATCTCTAAGCGTGATCACTATAAGTTCATTAGGTAGACAGGCTTTCTGCTTTGGGACAGCAGAAAGGTTTGTTCTAAACACCAGAGAGTCAAAGATATTCTTTATTCTCACCTCAGAAACAATATATATTCACCAACTTTTTGTAACTGTTCATGAAGCTGGAAAAGTGACATTTTGAAATCAACTGAGGAGCAGTGTGAATAAAATGTCCCTTAGTGCTCTGTCTGGTGGCTCTGTCCTTACCAGGATGCAGGACCCCAGGCTGGAGGACACTGGCTGGGTTCTGCACTGTAAACCTTGAAAGGGAAACATAAAATTTGTCCCCTCTCCCCAAAGAAGAAAAGGATGGGAAAAGGAAGCCCTACACTATTGTTCAGTGAGAATTGTCATTATGAATCCTGAGTACAGCATTTTTTAGACTTTGTCTCTTTGCTGCTTCCAGAAGGAAACCACAGCGGGAAATAAATACTGGGTTAGGGCCCCGCCCGACCTGGGGGCTGGGGCAACCTGGACGCTCGTGCCTCTTCAGGTTTCTTGGTTTCCTGGGATAACTGACTTTGTCGCCTTAACTTCAGTTGAAATACTGATAGTGCTTTGCTTTCAATAGAACATTAAGATCTAATAGCCCATGAGCTTGTGTTTTTTCAAGGAAGATGATTTTTCCTCTTAACTTTATAAACATGTGTTTCATCAGTGTTTAGGAGGTTTCTCGTATATCAGATCGACCCTGATCACAGAGGGACAGTCCAAGAACCCAGCTCATGTGGGGGAGGAGTTCGACTCCCCAGCTCCAGGCGGCCCTGACCCCCAGCCCCCACACCCCACCCACCCTGAGTGGCGCTGGCAAACTGCCTTTCTTCAGGAGACAGCGGCTCCGCCCCACTTTGTTGTGTTGTTCCTGTCATTGTTGGGGTTTTTTTGTAGTATTCAAATTACACTCCTAGATGCTGAATGCTGGTTAGCTGGTTAGTGGTCATAGTGACAAAAAAAGGAAAGTTTCAGAAGCTGTTTCTGTTCAGTCTTCTGCCGCCCCAGCTGACTGCCCGGCGATCTTGCCTTAGAAGAGCCAGAACTGACGTCAGGACATGTGTGGTAGTGTCTGGACCTCAGGTTCTGTGAGTGTCGTTTTGTAAAGAAAATGTGTGCATTATTCAGGCCTGTCGCCAAGGCAGCTGCTAGTCAGTTAGCTTTATGACTCAAAGAAGAACCAGGGCATGATTCCTAAAAATGCCGAATGGTTCTCCGCTCCTTCTTCAAGACTCAGTAGTCCTCAGGAGCTGAGAGTTCAAAACCCCTCCATTCAGACTACTGCTCTGAATTCACGTTTACAACCCGGCACATTTTGTTCCAATGACATCTTCATTGCAAGTAGAATTAGGTAGGGTTTGTGAAATGAGACCAGGGTTTCACTTCACGCAGCAATGGGTGAGTTACCTCAGAGCCGTAAACAGATTCTTGGCGGTGGCTTGGAAAGTCCTGCCCTGATTCAGGCTGCTCTGAGGCTGGGGCAGCCGCGCTGGTCCAGACCAGCACACATCAGAGCAGCAGGAATCCACCCTGAGTCAGGCTCCTAGTGCAGACATGTCTGCTCCAAAGCCAAGTCCTGTGAAACGTCTCATTTCTAGCAAAGGCATTCAGTTAAAATGTAACATAACTGTGTTATTCTACTTTAAAAATCACAATTTCTGTTATGTTGGGTCAAATTATAGCTATCAGATACCTGATTTAAAGGTATGAATGGGAAACTCACATCTGTTAGGCAAGGAATGCAGAGATAAGAGAGCCTTGCTGGAGGGAGCTTGCATCTGAGCATGGTTCCTACAGAATAGAAATACCTACACCGGGAGGTCAACTGAAAGGGCATCCAGCTGCCTGGTGCCATGGGCACCAGGTGGAGAGACACTAAGTAAGTTGACCCTGGTAGCTCTCCAAGGTGGGGCAGGTGACCTGGCGGAGCTGACTGCACAGATGCTGAGAGTGGAAGGGATGCCAATGACGTGGGTGGGGCCGAGTGGTTAGCTGTGTTGGCAGCTTACTTGCGTATGCACTCATCCAGCGCACATCTCTGTGTCCGATACATCACACGCCCAGCAGCAACATGCCTATGTCAGCCGTGCCGTGTGTACATGCAGGAATGGACAAGCACGTGGATGGCAGCAGAGGCGGAGGAAGGGCACCTGGCTTGGCTCCAGAGAAAGAGGTGTGGCCACTTGCCTTGTGTGATCACCAATGAAATGCAGTCCTGGCTGGTATCTGTGATGTGTGTAAAGCTCACATACTTATATTGGACAGTATATTTCTATTTTTGCTACTTACATTAAAGAATTTGGTATGACCTAAAATATTAGAAAATATGCACAACAATGTATGTAAAGGAAAAAACTAGTGAGAAGCCAGTTTGGAGGGTCAGTTCAACTTTCCAATGGAGTGACTCAGTGTCATTTCAGAAAAGCATTTATGTTACAGCAGGCCAGCGGGCAGATGCCATCTAGTGTGTGGTACTGAGGCCCTGCAGGGGCACCCAGGGAGGTGCTCCCCTCCCTGCTGACTTGTGCCACAGGACTGCCACCTTATCGTAGTATGTTCCTTAAATAAGTAGAATTAGTCTGTTATTTACACTGGTTCAATTTGAATTTAATTTGTCCAGGAGCATTCTTAATATTATGATGTAAACTTGAATGCAGAACTTAAAAGAACTAATGGACAGACCAGGATCAATGGAGAGACTCTAACTCTGGGTTCCCTAATATTCTCATGAATAGCATTTCATTTATAGAACCGAAGGATGGCAGGTGATCAGCACAGCCAAGGGGAATTGTCTGTCTCTGTTGTGTCAGTGGAAGAAACAGAACATACAACAAGGGCAAATGCCCTTATTGCTCTCCATTCAGGACGGCTGATAGACTTTATATGCAGAAATCATTAAATCAGGCGAAATGAGATTTCTTGTTTGGTTCTTCCCCTTGTGGGGAAGCCTGGACTCTCTGAGTGTGAAGGGCACCACTGGTGCATAGATCATTTTAAGTGTCTCAGAGTTGAAAATTATTTTAATAATTATATATTGATGAACATAAAAATATATAATTAGCATGGCAAATCCATGATTTCTTGTGTTATTATTCCTTAGATCAGGGCTTATCAAAAAGTGTCCATTTAAAGAAAACAGCAAGTAAATAATAGCATGACTATGCACAGATGTGGCAAAATCAAGAAGGTGTTGGTGAGTGTCTGCAGGGTGGGAAACCCTGGGAGGCCCTCTAAGTTCATTCCAGGAAGACTGTTCCATTTGGCTCAGAGCAGAGCAGCTGCAGTGGGGCTGCACCTTGGGGACAGGGCTGGGATTCCCGCAGCCCTGCTCACTCCTCTGTCGTGCTTCCTTGCCTGCTGCCTTTGTGGTCACCGTCCCTGTGTGCACCTTTGCTCAGTGGTACAGCTCCAGAAAGTCACCGCACCTGCTGAGTAGCTGTTTCTTCTTTTGCAAATGGGGATAATAGTCTCCCCTGCGGAGAATTTGTGAGCACTTGGCACAGAGTATGGAACGTACTACACTCAGTTGTGTTAGCATGATGATTAGGTGCCTGCTTCTTCCCATGTTCCCAAATTCAGAGTCCAGTTAGTGAAACAGGATTTTTGGTAGCTTCAGTATTCAGGAGAAAACTTTCATGGGGCCAAAACTGCCCTCCAAGTTGTTTACTCTTGGCCCAAGCCGCCTGGGTAGGGTTTTCCTTAGCATGGACTAGGATGTGAGTGCTGCTCAAAGACACTGTCAGCCCTTCTGGGGCTGAGGAGTCTAGTGTTAATTTTGTATTAATTCTTGCTCTGATCATCTAGCCCTCTCTTTATTCGGTTTCTTCCTGAGAGGACAGTGTGCTCGGGTGTAAGAGGCCCTGCATATGAGTCCCGCCTCTCCCAGATGGGCATCAGGTCGGTTAACCAGTCCAAAGTGGAGTTTTCTCATGGTGCTTTTCTATGGATCTGCAGCGTGATGTTTTTAAATACAGCGTCTAAAACATCAAAGCACAGTAAATATGTTTTTGTTTTAAACTTTCTCTCATGTGGCTGGGAGTGCTTTGGTTTTGACTTCCTGTCCTCGTTGAATCCAAAGTTTAAAAATGGTCTGTTCCTCTGACCACACACAATCCAGTCCGGCCGTGGTAGAGCTAGGTCACCTTGAGAGTCCGAGCAGTGCCCAGGCGTCCTGGTCTACGCCTCTTGCCTCTGAGGTTGTCTGTGAGGGTAGAGGCAGTGACAGTGATACCCAGCCAGCTTCAAGAGGAAATGGTCTTTTCAGTGTAAACAAAGAATAGTCTTCTCAAAAAAGGGAGGTGAAGAAAGGTCGTGACCTTAAATGACCCTCAATGTGGCATCTGAGTGTGGCTGCTCCTGTCCACAGGCCGGTCATTGATTTGAGTAGGGATTTTCCTCTCTGGTCTGGCGCTGTTCCAGGAGAAATGGCTCAAGGAGAATTCTCTTCCCAGACTCTGTGAAACTTGAGAGGCTCATGACCAGTCCTGGCATCTACGTCTCTTAAAATTACGAGGTCACATACATACTTATACTCACGTATATATACTTAATGCTCAAGGGTGCTTGGGAGCATTTGTACAAAGAATTTATGCATTAAGCTACCAGTTTGGTCTTATCAGGAATCTAGATTAGAGGAGTGAATCTTTATTACATGCTGGGAAAATCAGAAATTAACCCTCTAATTAACTATCACTACCCTTTCCTCTCCCAACATGACTGCCAAAAAGCTGTGATAAAAAGTCCTCAAGTCTTGTAGATTCACTTTCTTAAATTCAGCTTGCTTGTAAGCACGTGACTTAAAAAAAGCCTCAGAGAAAGGTTAGAAGGCCTGGCAGGGCCTTCTGTTTTGCTTTCCTTCCTTGCCAGGTTCCTGGAGAAGCATTTGCTTCTAAGAATGTGCTCAGAGCATATGCACAGTCAGGAAGAAATGCATCCTCTGTTTTGGGCTTGGGGGTCTCTGGTACCAACCTGGCTGATGGCCTCCTGACCCCAGAATGGCCCCTTACAGGGCCGAGAGCACGCTGCTCCATGGGCAGGGCGGGGACATCTAAGGAAGCCGGTGTGACAGGTGCAGGGTCGGAGGTGAAGTGTGGCCTGGGGAGGGGGCGAGTTTGAGGAGTAGGCAGTGGCCCTGTAGGTGAATTTCACCAAGGGACTGACATCCGGTAGATCCCGGTGATTTCCAGCTTGGCACACATCTTGCAGTTAACTGAGTACTCGAGAGTTAGTACATGCAAGGTGATTCCAGTATTTGTTCTGTGGTGATGTCATTAAATCAGACTTGGGGTTAGGGCAAAACCCCAGACAGTGGGTGGTTTAAGGGTTCCTTTGTGAGCCCCACCTGCTTATCGCAGTGGGGAACTCGGCCTATGCCCAAGTCATGTATGTTAGGCACCACGGAGTGTAATTCACAGATTGCCTCACTGAGGTCTTTTAACTTCTAGAGGTAGTATTTTTATTAAGACTAGAGGTCTCCTGGGGGACAGACGCAGCCTTTATCTTGAGCAAGAGTTATGAGGCCAGGTTTCTCCCTGGGAGACACAGGCAGCGCATGTGGCCACCTTGGCTGCTATGAGAGGGCCCCTGCCAAACAGTGCCATTGTGAGGCCAGAGCTGTCCCCTCGCCAGGGTGCTTCTTGCTCCCACACTGCCTGGGCTCAGACCCCAGCCCTGTCACCTTGGCCTCCGTGTGGATCCCTTTCCTTGTCTGTGTAACAGGAGAATAGTAGCCGTTCAGTGTGGCTCTGTGAGGATTTGTGGGCTTAGGGGAGTCACGGTAAAACTTGTACATAGTAAGTACTTGGTAATAGTGAGCTCTTAGTATTCCTTAAAGGAACTAAAAGTAAAAATTGTACAGAAAATTAGTAAGGTAAAATACAATAGGAATTTAGTTTCTCAAAATTCTTTAAGGAAATTCTTCAATCCCCAAGCCAAAATAAGAACCTTAGACTTCCAGCAGACAGCAGCCAAAATGCGCTATGTAGCTGGTGCCACAGTGAAGCCAGGCGGGATTTCAGCTGAAGATGGATGGGGCTACGAGGCGGAAGTCCCCTGACCTGCAGCAGGGGCCCCAGCCCGCACAGCCACACCTCCAGGACAGCCACGGGGAAGGCCACACCTTCCCTGCCCTGCTTTCTCCACTCCTGCCCTACCAGCCCCGGAGCCCAGATCACAGCTTCCGGGGGCACACCCACATGGAGAGCTAGTTTTGTGATATTCAATTATTATTGTCAATGAGTCATTTTGTTATTTTGGAAATTTGTATCTCAAGGATCAGAAGATAGTTCTTTTTCAAGATGCTATGTAAAGTGAATACATTTATTTAAATATAATACCTCAGGGTTAACCATCTGGCTGGGGTGTTGCATAAGTTATTCTAAGCTAGCAAAATATAGGGATTATTAACATAATTTTAAAAGCTAACTTACCCTTGTACATGCATTACTGTATATAACACATTTTTTAAATGTAGTTCTTGTAACTTCAGCTGTAAATCCTAAGATGAGATGGTTACATGTCGGGGAGCATTAGGGCGAGAATGGAGAGAATCAAGGTTAGGCAGATGCAGAAGAGAAGCAGGGGTCATGACGTCAGCAGTGGGCAAGCTGAATTCAAGGCACCAAAGGTTCGGTGGCCAGACTGAAGCACAGCCCATCAGGTGACAGAACTGGGAGGAGCTCGGGGATGTGGGAGGAGCTGAGACAGAACTGATGGGCCAGTGGTGGTGGGAGCCACACCTTCACAGGCCAGGATCCCGGAAACTGCCTGTAGCTCTTTTGAATTTAATATAAAATAGCCCGAAGAGAAAACCTCTGCAATGTCCAAAGCCTTGAAATAAGTAGAAGCCATATTCTGTCATCATGATGCAGTAGAAACAGGAATAAACCCAGAGGCAGAAGCCCCTCTGGGAGGCCTCAGGGCAGGTTGCCTGCCATGCAGCTCTGTGACTTCAGCCCATGGTTTTCTCTGGATGTGCCTCCTGGCCCCGTCTAACCCATCACTAGTGTTTCTTCTTTCCTCAAATCATCTTGTTTATTGGCAGTTTGGTTTGGGGATTTACTTGCTCGTCTCTATGGGTTGATCGAAGCTACTGTACAAGCAGGGACCTACCTGCCTTGTTGGAAGCTGTCCTCAGCGTCCGCGGTGCTGCCCAGCATTCATAGGTTTGGAATGAGGTTACCCAGTGAACAGCAGCCACAGCTGCTGCGTGGGGGGGACTACTGCAGGCTATCTCCGGCACTTGGGACAGTCCCCCTTGAAGGGGGTTCTGTCATGGCCCCATTGTATGATCAGGGGGGCGAAGCGTGGGCTCCAAAAACTGCCCAGGAGTTGACAGCTGGTGAGGAAAGCTGCACTTGCGCCAAGCCTGCAGGGGGCCTGCACCCTCAGGTGCTGCCTGTGAGTGAGTGAGGTAAGGGGAGTCTCAGGACAGCCATGTGACAGGCTAAGAGGGAGAAGACACTTAAAGATAGAAAAGAACCAAAGTAAAGAATCACTGTATTCTGTAAAGATGAAAGCAGAAATGAATGGATCAGGAAACTGGGGAGAGAAGAAAAAGGATGGTAGCCAAGAGCTGGCTTGGGGAGGGGGGGCAGGGAAGGAGAGAGAGGGGGACGGGGTGGAGCCCGCTGTCCTGGGCCGAGGGGAGCACAGCCAGAGCGTGGCAGCTGTTCGCAGGCCAGGGGACCGCAAATGGGAACATCTGAGGATCTGAACGTGGCATTTGGTGAAATTCAACCTCGACTCCTGATTGGTGGTTATTCTTTTTTTATTATTATTAAGGTATCACTGATATACACTCTTATGAAGGTTTCACATGAGCAACATTGTGGTTACAACATTCACCCATATTATCGAGTCCCTCCACACCCCACTGCAGTCACTGTCCATCAGTGTAGTAGATGCCACAGAGTCACTACTTGTCTTCTCTGTGCTGCACTGCCCTCCCCATGACCCCTCTACATCATGTGTGCTAATCATAATATGGTGGTTATTCATTTTTAACTATTTGAAACAATTTCATACTTATAGAAAGTTGAAGAATGGTATAAAGAATTTTCTTTATGAAGTTTCACCCATTTCCCAACATCTTGCCTCATTTGCACTGTCATTTCTCTCACTTTTACATTCTTGTCGGTCGGGCAGCAGCACCCCACCCCCCACACACCATTGGGGCCCTGGGCTCCTTTCCGCCTCGCTCCCTGCAGGAGGCCGTGCTCCACTTCAGGAAGGGAACAGAGACCCCAGGTGGAGTGCTCACCTCTGGGTTTCTCTTGTCTGTTCTTACTCCTATAAATCCCCACTGTTTTTGAGCTCATCTATGTCTTCTTTAACATTTTCTCAAGCTTTCCTTGCTGCCTCAGTGGGAGGTTGGCTGTGACCAACTCTGTGTGTCTAGAGCGGAGTCCCAGGGGTTACGGGAGTGGTGCCCGGCCTTCAGAGGAGAGACCTGTGGTCTGCAGCCCCTGTCATCGGGCCACGCAGGGCCCTTCGGGGATTGGCGGGAAGCCCCTTCCCCCATCCTCCTGTGCCTGGCTCAGCTGCACCCCTGTTTCGTGGGGCCAGAGCCATCCTTAACACCTGTGGCCTTTGGGGCCTCCCCTGTGCATCCCAGGTTACTTGGCCGCCACCCCGCTGTGCTACCATCCTCTCTCCTGGGGCAGCCAGCCAGCCGGCAGCCTCCTCCTCCTGCTCCCCAGCCCAGCCTGTTGCCTTGAAGGTGTAAGTCCTTCACAAAACTCATTGTTTTTTTAGTGAGGTTTTAGAAGGGAGTAGAGCAAGATAAACGTCTTCCATCTTCCATCTGTGATCATAAAGCATTATTTATAATTTTTTTTTTAAAGAACTCCATGAAGAGACTGGCTTGAGTTACTAAATTATGGCACACTCGGACAATGAAATTGTGGTTTAAAATGACAGTGGTCTACTTATTGACCTACAGGACAGTTTATTGATCTGCAAGATGCCCTTGACATAGGGTAGGGTAAGGTGAAAACGGGAGCACATGAGATGGTGTTCTCAGCTGCACACTCATGCAGTTCAGCACACGTTGAGTGCAGCGGCCGTGGTCACGCATCAGATGCTGGCTCTGCTTATCCCTGTCTTCCATTCTGATGCTTAGATTTTTTTATTTTATAATAAGCATGTATTTTTCTGAAAAAAAATTTTTTTAATATGTAATACACAATACATTGCATGTTAGCAACTGAATACTAAGTGTGAGTTTCTGGTGTTCCTCCTCATGGTACTCACATACAAGTCACTCTCCTGGATTAAAAAAAAATTACTATCTCCCCATCTCTATCTGGAGACCCTGCTGTATTTTCACCTTTTCCCCTGTAGGAACTGCTGCTGGCCCTTGTGTCTCTGGGAGAAACATTCTTTCACAGCCTCCTAGAGCCAGAAAGAACCTTACTTTTCAGATGTGGAAACTGAGGCCCAGAAATAACAAGCAGCTGGTCACAGCTGGCTCACAGCGATGTTCTCCTGCCATCCTCGTCTGCTTGTTTTTTCCAGTTTTGTTTATCTTCTTATCCATGTGAGCTTCCAGCACCTCCAAAAAGAACCAGCTCCACCATAATCCTTTGTAAACCTATCAAACTTTAAGGATATTTTTCCCTTCAAATCTAGTTATGCCACAAATTGATAGTATTAAATGTCCATGAACTTGTCAGAGATGGGTTCCTCTGTGACCTGCGGACACCTGCAATAGTTGGATTTGGAGTTTATTCAGCCTCTTTCAGCCAACATCTAGGTAGCTTGCTCTTGCTCTGCTCTGTTTTTAGAACCAGAAGGGCAGAATGCTGACACTGGCTCTGTTTGCCAGGACATCCATGTAATTGTATTATGCACAACCAGATAACAGCAGATGGAGATTCTGCCTTTTGTTAAGTACAAATCTAGTTGCTGAGTGCACTGCATTAGTGGCCTGCTTGGAAATGTCTGGAAAGGATGAAAAATGTTGCTTCCGAAACAGACATATTTGAAGGATAGGAGCATAAACAAGATTGAGTGACAGGGGCTAACAAGTTAGTGCATCTCATTACCAAAAATATATACACATAACGTTCATCAAGGACATACTTTATTTCGGGCATTACTCTAAACATTGTCACAACTCTTAATTCACAGCAGCCCCATTGCTGTGGTACAGTTCTCCCCATTTGCCAGCTGAGAAAATTGAGGCCCAAAGGAATACACTATCCTGCTCACAGTCACGAAGGCAGTAGCAGGTGTAACGGGTTCCAACCCAGGTATTTGCGCTTTCCACCAGCTCTTCCTGCCTCTGCTCTGCTGTCCTGTGTCTCCGGGGCTTAATCAATACTTGCTCAGTAAAGGATTCAGAGTGCGGAGCAAGGGGCAGCTGCACTGAGTGATGAGCTCACTGTGCCATGAGCATAAGTTATTTTGACTTAACAAGTTTTTGGTGGTACTTTGTGCAGAAACAGAACTGGAAGGACTGGAGACCAAGGTTTCCCCAAATGGCACCAGCTCAGATCATCAGGCACTGGAGAGCTCATCTGGTGCTACAGCCCGGCAGCCCCCTGGAGTGCCCTCAGTGTCCAGACAGGCCCTTCTGCTGGCCCATTAATGTGGTGTTCCTTTGGTAATAAAGTCCTTCTGGTTGCAAACAGAGCAGGGCAAAGGTTCCTGAGAGGCAGGGATGGGAAGAGCCTGCAAGGCAAGTATCCTTGGAAGCTGAGACCACAGGCCAGGCCGGGCACAGGGCCCCCATGTCCCCACAGCCTGCTCAGGCTTAGTCCTGCAGGAGGTGCATGCTCACTATACCTGGTCAGGCTCTGCCTGTCTTGCCTCAGAGACAGCAAGCCTGCAGCTCCCCCATTCGCTTCCTGTGTGTGCTTCTTGCTGGCAGTGCCCCTTTGCTGGGCCCACAGGGGCCCCTGAAGAGCCCTCACTGGACCAACAGAATCTCTCCCTTGCCAAATCCTACCATGTCAAGAAAATAGGAATTGAGTGGTGTTTGTGGTCCAGCCGGAGTTCCCTGAGCATGCAGCCTCCCTAAGGAGAAGGGTGGGGGTGCCAGGGCTCTAGATTGCTTATCTTGCACAGGAGGTGAGCCGCCCCTGGAAAGTGTCCTGGAGAAATGAGAGTGGACCACAAACCTGGCTTACATCCAGGGGCTCACGTAGACTCGCTGCCTCAGCTGTGGGTGATGGTGGATGTGTTGTGGAGCCATGTGTCACCCCCAATTACCCCTGCCACTTAGCCATAAAGGGGCCGGCATCTGAGGGTAGGGGGCCATGCGCACGGTGCTGCATGTCACCAGGATCGCCTTCCCGACCCACAGATCTGGGGCCGGGCCATGCCGGCTGCGCCTGGCAAGCACAGACCTGCCACAGGCCTGTCTTCCTATCAGCAGCCTTCTGTCTCCGTGTATCCAAGCTCTGAGTCTTAATCTTTCTCTTAATAACTGATGTTTAAGACAGTAAAGTGACAGGTGTAAGCCATGCAGAAGTTCTCCGTGTCGTTTGTGCCTCAGAATTCTTTCTTGCCCCTTCACATGGGGTAACCCACTGGGCTCAGGAGCGCCTGCCCCACTGGGTGGTGCTCCACAGGACTGTGGAGGTCATTGATTGTGAGCACCTGGGGTTTTGTCCTCGGCAGGTCATCAGTTTGTGGGACACATTGCGGAGTCGCTGTTGTTTGCTGGGGTGGAGGTGGGGGATACCGCGCCTCCTTCTCTTCTCCACATTCCTCCCCAAACAGCCCAATTTCAGTGATAAGCGAATTGTGTGTTGGGGGCACATGAGAGAGCCCCCAGGGAGTGTCCAGTCCCCAGAAGGTGTAGGCCACTCCGCCATCAGAATGCCACTAAGCCCTATCATCGCTCTGTATTGGCTGAGATCTTTAATACTATTGGCCTCTTAGCAGAGCTCCAGATGGCCAGGCGAGGGGAAGATTGGATGCCAGCATAAGTACATATTTACACTAATCAATTAACACTAATGGGGGGAGGGACTTGTGCAGAAGTGAGGTTAGCAGCTCTGGGGAGGGGGATCAAGAGGGGTGGAGCCCTGACTTTTATCTGCTTCACCTCCTCAGAGGTAGACACGCATCCAGGTGAGCCGGCCCCGACCTTGTGGCTCTACATACGTGTCCTGGTGCTGGCATTTCTGGGGGGCCCTGATTCCCAGGGTGCTCTGTGCAGACCCTGGATGCAGCCCTCAGGCCTATTGGATGGTGTCCTTCACTGATGCTTCCTACTGCAGCTCTGGGCCAGACCTCATGTGTGAAGAGCCCAAAATTCATTGTAGGAGAGCTGGAGTCCAGAAACAGCCAGGCATATCTATTGGAGACAAAGGAAAAGGAAGTCAAGAACATTAAAACTGAAAAAAAATAGACTTATATTTCACTATATCTTTCTCACAACTCTACTTCGATCTGCTGGTAAACATATGGAACGTTCTGGAATCTTTGGCAGTCTCTTATTTGTCAAATGTAAAAGCAGTTCCTTTTTCTGGAATTAAACTGCTTTTATGCTTTAGATAAATGAGCTACTACATTGCTGGAGCTGTCAGTCACTATTGTTTAATATTTCATCAAAATGCTGGTCTGGGAGTAAGATGAAGTCATAAAACCAGAGGAGGCCAATGATGCAACTAGAGGTGCTGAATATTTACTGATCTGTACAAATGGCGAGTAACTTTTTTCGCCGCAAGGCATTCTAGAACCAAGTTAAGCAGGAAATTTGGCTTTGTGTCAAGAGATCACACTGTTTGGATTTACATCTTTATTTCTTGGAGTTTGACTTGTCTTAATCTTTCCCTATAAAAAAAAGCCAGGGCTTAACTCCTAAGGCTAAAAAGAGGTCACCAGAGAAAATAAAATCATAGCAAAGAAAGCAGACCATCCAAATACTAACTAAAGGCAAAAAATAAAATCAACTATCCACAAAAGCAGTCAAAGGAAATGTAAAAGAGTACAGAATAAAACACCTACCACATAAAAAATGGAGGAGGAAGAATAAGAAGGGAGAGAAATAAAGAATCATCAGACTGTGTTTATAATAGCTTAACAAGAGAGTTAAGTTAGACTGTTACATAGTAAAGAAGTTAATCTTGAACCTTTGGTAACCACAAATTTAAAGCCGGCAGTGGCAATAAGTACATATCTATCGATAATCACCCTACATGTAAATGGACTGAATGCACTAATCAAAAGACACAGAATAATAGAATGGATAAAAAAGCAAGACCCATCTATATGCTGCTAACAAGAGACTCACCTCAAACCCAGAGATATACACAGACTAAAAGGTAAGGGATGGAAAAAGATATTTTATGCAAACAACAGGGAGAAAAAAGCAGGTGTTGCAGTACTTATATCAGACAAAATAGACTTCAAAACAAAGAAAGTAGCAAGAGATAAAGAAGGACATTACCTAATGATAAAGGGGTCAGTCCAACAAGAGGATATAACGATTATAAATATATATGCACCCAAAACAGGAGTGCTGACATATGTGAAACAAATACTAACAGAATTAAAGGAAGAAATAGAAAGCAATGCATTCATTTTAGGAGACTTCAACACACCACTCACTCCAAAGGACAGATCAACCAGAAAGAAAATAAGTAAAGACACAGAGGCACTGAACAACACACTAGAACAGATGGACCTAACAGACATCTACAGAACTCTACACCCAAAAGCCGCAGAATACACATTCTTCTCAAGTGCACATGGAACATTTTCCAGAATAGACCACATACAGGCCACAAAACAAACCTCAGTAAATTCAAAAAGATTGAAATTCTACCAACCAACTTCTCAGGTCACAAGGGAATAAAACTAGAAATAAATTGTACAAAGAAAATAAAAAGGCTCACAAATACGTGGAGGCTTAACAACATGCTCCTAAATAATCAATGGATCAACGACCAAATTAAAACAGAGATCAAACAACATATAGAGACAAATGACAACAACAGCACAAGGCCCCAACTTCTGTGGGACGCAGCAAAGGCAGTTCAAAGAGGAAACTATATTGCAACCCAGGCCTATTTAAATAAGGAAGAACAATCCCAAATGAATAGTCTAAAGTCACAATTATTGAAATTAGCAAAAGAACAAATGAGGCCCAAAATCACCAGAAGGTGGGACATAATAAAGATTAGAGAAGAAATAAATAAAATTGAGAAGAATAAAACAATAGAAAAAATCAATGAAACCAAGAGCTGGTTCTTTGAAAAAATAAAATAGATAAACCCCTAGCCAGACTCATTAAGAGAAAAACAGAATCTACACACATAAACAGAATCAGAAATGAGAAGGGAAAAATAACGACGGACCCCACAGAAATAAAAGAATTATTAGAGAATACTATGAAAATCTATATGCTAAAAAGCTGGAAAACCTAGAAGAAATGGACAACTTCTTAGAAAAATACAACCTTCCACGACTGACCAAGGAAAAAACAGAAAACCTAAACAGACCAGTTACCAGCAACGAAATGGAATCGGTAATCAGAAAACAACCCAAGAACAAAACCTCCGGGCCAGATGGATTCACTGCTGAATTTTATCAGACATATAGAGAAAACATAATACCCATTCTCCTTAGTTTTCCAAAAATTAGAAGAGGAGGGAATACTTCCAAACTCATTCTATGAAGCCAGCATCACTCTAATAACAAAACCAGGCAAAGACCCCACAAAAAAAGAAAATTACAGACCAAAATCCCTGAAGAACATAGATGCAAAAATACTCAACAAAATGTTAGCAAACCGAATTCAAAGATACATCAAGAGGATCATACACCATGATCTGATCAAGTGGGATTCATCGCAGGGATGCAAGGATGGTACAACATTTGAAAATCCATCAACATCATCCACCACATCAACAAAAAGAAGAACAAAAACCACATGATCATCTCCATAGATGCTGAAAAAGCATTTGACAAAATTCAGCATCCATTCATGATAAAAACTCTCAACAATATCAGTATAGAGGGCAAGTACCTCAACATAATAAAGGCCATATATGACAAACCCACAGCCAACATCATACTTAACAGCGAGAAGCTGAAAGCTTTTCACCTAAGATCGGGAGCAAGACAGGGATGCCCACTCTCCCCACTGTTATTCAACATAGTTCTGGAGGTCCTAGCCACGGCAATCAGACAACACAAAGAAATACAAGGCATCCAAATTGGTAAAGAAGAAGTCAAATTGTCACTATTTGCAGATGACATGATATTGTTCATAAAAAAACCCTAAAGACTCCACTCCAAAACTACTAGAACTAATATCTGAATTCAGCAAAGTTGCAGGATACAAAATTAACACACCGAATATATGACAAACGCACAGCTAACATCATACTTAACGGCGAGAAGCTGAAAGCTTTTCATCTAAGATCGGGAACAAGACAGGGATGCCCACTCTCTCCACTGTTATTCAACATAGTACTGGAGGTCCTAGCCACAGCAATCAGACAAAACAAAGACATACAAGGCATCCACATTGGTAAAGAAGAAGTCAAATTGTCACTATTTGCAGATGACATGATATTATACATAAAAAACCCTAAAGACTCCACTCCATAACTACTAGAATTAATATCTGAATTCAGCAAAGTAGCAGGATACAAAATTAACACACAGAAATCTGTTGCTTTCCTATACACTAACGATGAGCCAACAGAAAGAGAAATCAGGAAAACAATTCCATTCACAATTGGATCAAAAAGAATAAAATACCTAGGAATAAACCTAACCAAGGAAGTGAAAGACCTGTACCCTGAAAACTGCAAGACACTCGTAAGAGAAATTAAAGAGGACACTAACAAATGGAAATTCATCCCATGCTCTTGGCTAGGAAGAATAAATATTGTCAAAATGGCTATACTACCTAAAGCAGTCTACAGATTCAATGCAATCCCTATCAAAAAATGAACAGCATTCTTCAATGAACTGGAACAAATACTTCTAAAATTCATATGGAACCACAAAAGACCCCAAGTAGCCAAAGCAATCCTGAGAAGGAAGAATAAAATGGGGAATTACGCTCCCAGGCTTCAAGCTGTACTACAAAGCCACAGTATCAAGACAATCTGGTACTGGCACAAGAACAGACCCACAGACCAGTGGAACAGAATAGAGAGTCCAGACATGAACCCAAACATATACAGTCAATTAATATATGATAAAGGAGCCATGGATATACAATGGGGAAATGACAGCCTCTTCAACAGCTGGTGTTGGCAAAACTGGACAGCTACATGTAAGAGAATGAAACTGGATTATTGTCTAATCCCATGCACAAAAGTAAACTCAAAATGGATCAAAGACCTGAATGTAAGTCATGAAACTATAAAACTCTTAGAAAAAAACATAGGCAAAAATCTCTTGGACATAAACATGAGCAACTTCTTCATGAACATATCTCCCCAGGCAAGGGAAACAAAAGCAAAAACGAACAAATGGGTCTATATCAAACTAAAAAGCTTCTGTACAGCAAAGGACACCATCGGTAGAACAAAAAGGCATCCTACAGTATTGGATAATATATTCATAAATGACATATCAGATAAGGGGTTGGAGCAGGGATTAAAGATGGCGGTGTGAGAGGTGAGACAGAGGCTTCCTCCTAAAACCTCATATAATATGAAAATAAAGCTACTACAACTACTCTTGAAAGAGCAACGGGAAAGAGGACAGCAACAAACTGCATACACCTGGAGACAAGAGCAGCCCTCACAGAAAAAGGTAACGTACTAAAGCTGTGGTCCTGCGGGATCCAAGCCCTTCCCCCACCCCAGCTCACTGGCAGGAGGAACAGGAACGGAGCAGGGAGGGAGTGGAGATGTTGGAGTGCTGAATACCTAACTCTGGAGATCTGCTCTGGGAGCACAAACCTACATTTCATGGTGCTTGCATGATACTCTTGTAATTAGGGGGTTGGAAAGCTAAGACAGGCAGAATTCCTAGAGAGACTAAGAATCCAGCTGCTTGTGAAAGCAGGGATCCATACCCAGCTGCTCGGGGACAAAAGAAAGGCAGGCAGTCTGAGAGACTTCCTAACAAAGAAGCCCTTAGCAAGAGGGCTGCTAAAGGGGCAAGGATTGCACGGAGCTTACTGCTCAGGAGAAAGGACAGGCAGACAAAAATGTCTGGGTGCACTCTGCCCAGCAGGTTGGGAGCTTTCCCGATCTTCAGGTGTTCCAGCTCCCTGGCTGCCTACACAGCTCCAAGAACCCCTTCTGTGACAGGCAGACTAGTGTGCCTTTCTTCTGGCCAGCCCCACCGGGCTTGCAAACCGGGAAATCCTTCCCTGGTGTTAGGCCAGCCAGAGGGAAGATCTGTCTACAGCAACTGAAAATGCAAAGCACAGAGGCTTATACCTGTGTGCTCAGCCCACCACTCGTTCAGATAAGGGGTTGACATCCAAATTATATAAAGAGCTCATGAACCTCAACAAACAAAAAGCAAATAAGCCAATTAAAAAATGGGCAGAGGTGCTGAACAGACACTTCTCCAAAGAAGAAATTCAGATGGCCGACAGGCAAATGAAAAGATGCTTCACATCGCTAATCATCAGAAAAATGCAAATTAAAACCACCATGAGGTATCACCTCACACCAGTAAGGATGGCCAACATCCAAAACACAAACAACAAGAAATGCTGGCGAGGATGTGGAGAAAGGGGAGCCCTCCTACACTGATGGTGGGAATGCAAATTAGTTCAACCATTGTGGAAAGCGGTATGGAGGTTCCTCAAAAAACTCAAAATAGAAATACCATTTGACCCAGGAATCCCACTCCTAGGAATTTACCCTAAGAATGCAGCAGCGCATTTTGAAAAAGACATGCACCCCTATGTTTATCGCAGCACTATTTACAATAGCCAAGAAATGGAAGCAACCTAAGTGTCCATCAGTACATGAATGGATAAAGAAGATGTGGTACATATACACAGTGGAATATTGTTCGGTCATAAGAAGAAAAAAAATCCAGACATTTGCAACAACATGGATGGAGCTAGAGGGTATTATGCTCAGTGAAATAAGGCAGGCGGAAAAAGACAAGTACCAAATGATTTCACTCATATGTGGAGTATAAGAACAAAGAAAAAAACTGAAGGAACAAACAGCAGCAGATTCACAGAACCCAAGAACGGACTAACAGTTACCAAAGGGAAGGGGACTGGGGAGGATGGGTGGGAAGGGAGGGACAAGGGGGAAAAAGGGACATTACGATTAGCGGACATAATATGGGGGGTGGGCACGGGGAGGGCTGTACAACTCAGAGAAGACAAGTAGTGATTCTATAGCATCTCACTATGCTGATGGACAGTGACTGTAATGGAGTATGTGGGGGGGACTTGATGAAGTGGGTAGTTTAGTAACAATAATATTGCACATGTAGATTAACGATACCAAAAAAAAGAAAAAAAAGCCAAGGCTTATTTCAGCTAACATCTCTTGAGTTCCTCTTGCATATCACCTGTAGTATGCACTAGGGACACATTCCTGAATGTACATGTGTGTCCTCAGAGTTTTTGAGGCCTAGAACAATGTCATGACTTCACCATGTCCTTATCTTGGTAGAGTCTAGACTACAAGTCAATTTGTTTCTCTTGCGTGACTTCCTTCACTGAAATACTCACTTGTCTTAAACAAGAGCTTTTCTGAAAAAACCAGTCTTTCCTGGCGTTTATCTTACGGACATCTGAGTGCACTGGTGGCACCCTTCCTGCGGGCTGTCCTCGCCTCCCCCACTGGTTCCCCATAGAGGCCACCAGTTCTCGGGGAAGGAAAGGAGTGTGAGTGGACCAAACCTTGCTCCAGCCACTGCATTTCAAAATGAAAATAATCTGCCTTGTGTGATCATGCTGTAATTTCATGAGAAAGGCATGGTAGGCTGGGAGTTGCAGGAGGAAAGATGTAAGGAAAGTGATCAATACCCCTTTCTTTGTATGCAAATGCAGAAACCGAAATGCAGGGTGGAGCGCCATGTGCATGGAAACCACGTGGCCGTGGGATTTGCATGAAATCTGCTGGCCCTGAGGATTTCCACCCCAGAAGTGGCCCTGGGTTTAGCAGACCTTTTCCTTTGGGAGGGAGGATGTAAATTTGGTGAATGTGTATAATAAAGCTGAATAAACTACAGAGTTGGGATTTGAAAGGGGAACATGTACAGTGGATTTTGAGCTACAGGCTGTCTCTCACAAAACAAGTTTAAGATGAAAGTGTCCATGCAGAAGCTGCTGGCCAGAGCTATGTCACCAAATTCATATTCAGAGTAGTAGTTCCGTTTTGCCTAGTGGAATTCCTCCGGAAGGACTGGAAGGATGGCTTCAGTGTGGGAACGGGGAAGAATGCTCCCTGCTTTTCGGTCATTGACCTTGGAACACCACCAAACACACGCTGGGCATTCTTAGGCACCAACATGTAGGGTGGTGGCATCAGCTGTCAAAGTCCTGCCTGCTTCATGTACCCGCACAGCTTTGCTCTTTTGTACTCGGTTATGTGTCAGAAAGTGAGCAGGCACATTGGCTGTATTTGGACGGAGTTGTACCTCTGAGAACCTGCACAGAGGCACAGCACAGATGGTGTATTAAACCACCATCTCGTCAAAACTAAGACACACCCTGTTGATTGTAGGTCAAACCATGTTTTAAGGATCACCAAGAAGAGAAAACAGCCATCAAGTGAAAGGCGAAACTTGATTTGGGGGGTGTTCACCTGTAAGATGCATGTATTAGAATGGATAAATCATGGTGCTTGCATTTTGACATTGAGAAAGATTGTACTTTTGAAAATCCTCGAGTTAGAACAGATTGAGAGGATTAACTTGATTTTGAAATGATATGGGTGCTAAGGTTGGACAGAAGTCAGACCCATCACTTCATCCACATAGAAGTGAGTATTTCACACACTTAAGCCTGTTTCTCATGGTTTCAAGTTGTGGGAAAAACTTCATTTTGGATTTTTAGAATAACAGATAATTGTTACCAAAAATGATGCTGAGACCAGACCAGCACCCCAGGGAACCAGACCCTGGGGGTCAGGTTGCCTCGTAAGAAGACAGAGACTGACCCACAGACACAGGCCCAGCCTGTCTGTGGAAATGCAGGTCTTCTGCTCTAGGAGCTGGATTTCAGGCCTTCCATGTCCCTTCTGAAGACATTGTCCTTATTCCCAGATTAAGTTGTTTCACTCCTCTGCTAAACTCACTCTGATTCTAATCTACCACACTCAGTGCTTTGCACATTTTTGTCAAAGTACCTCTGAGATCCCACAGCACTGAAATGTCTACTATAAGCCGATGGTGTCTTTGAAGGCCTTCATTTTACCTTAAAGGCTTATGTACACTTCGCATTCTACTCTGATGCATGTGGCATTATTTTTATGTACATGTTTTAGATTGCAGTAACCTCTCGATTAAATCACCTGAGTATGTTTCCCTCAGGTTTATCTGCTCATTCAGCAAATAACTGAGGTCCCACTATGTGTTCTGCCAGCTTCAGGTGCTGAGGATAAAGTAATAAATGAGACAAAGCCCCTTTTCTGGGAAAATATATGATTAAAGATCCAGTATGAACAACAACAAATGTTGGCGAGGATGTGGAGAAAAGGGAACCCTCCTACACTGCTGGTGGGACTGCAAATTAGTTCAGCCATTGTGGAAAGCAGTATGGAGGTTCCTCAAAAAACTCAAAATAGAAATACCATTTGACCCAGGAATTCCACCTCTAGGAATTTACCCTAAGAATGCAGCAGCCCAATTTGAAAAAGACAGATGCACCCCTATGTTTATTGCAGCACTATTTACAATAGCCAAGAAATGGAAGCAACCTAAGTGTCCATCAGTAGATGAATGGATAAAGAAGATGTGGTACATATACACAATGGAATATTATTCAGCCATAAGAAGAAAACAAATCCTACCATTTGCAACAACATGGATGGAGCTAGAGGGTATTATGCTCAGTGAAATAAGCCAAGCGGAAAAAGACAAGTATCAAATGATTTCACTCATATGTGGAGTATAAGAACAAAGAAAAAAATACTGAAGGAACAAAACAGCAGCAGACTCACAGAACCCAAGAACGGACTAATAGTTACCAAAGGGAAAGGGACTGGGGAAAATGGGCGGGAAGGGAGGGATAAGAGGGAAAAAGGGGCATTACAATTAGCAGATATAATGTTGGGGGGGCACGGGGAGGGCAGTACAACTCAGAGAAGACAAGTAGTGATTCTATAGCATCTCACTACGCTGATGGACAGTGACTGTAATGGGGTTGGTGGGGAGGACCTGATGAAGGGGTAGTTTAATAACCGTAATATTGCACATGTAATTGTAGATTAATGATAATAATAAAAAAAAAGAAAACAAGAAAGACAGAGAGAAATATACTGGATCTCAATCAAGCAAAAACAAATTAAGGCAATGATGTGATATCCTTTTACACCTACTAAATTAATAAAAATTAAGTCTGACAAAAAAAAAAAGATCCAGTATGATTAACTGAGGGTTTGAAATGTAGGCAGTATTATCCTCATTTAAATTTCTATCTTTTGGAGGAAAATTTATTTTCCAGGAAAATGCACCCTTTTTAATTCGTCATGTAACTTAAAGGCCCTCTGATTTGAGAAGTGGGTACCTGTAGATAGTCTTCCCTGCTGAGTGTGGCCTCAGTCCCTCCACAGTGGGCCTCGGCCTCCCCATACTGGCATGGCTCCTGCTCTCCCTCCAGAGCCAAGCTCAGGTACCCCCAGGAAGCGCTTCTCTGAACCTGCATCCCCACCCCACCTCGGGGTCCCCATAGCACCTCACAGGTCCCTGTCATAGCAGTTCTCCTGTTTTAGTGGTTGTTTTTAAATCAAGTCTCATGTTTTAATTGATCTCAGTGTTGTCAGTGCCTAGTAGACTGCCTGACATGTATGTGTTAAATAAATTTTTTAATTAATTCCTTATGATACAGGCAACATAGTCAAGGTCAGGGCTGCTCTGAGATACTAGTTTCTATGTCTCAATTCTCTCATATCAGATGCTTTAGATCTGATAAACAAGTCACCCGCAATTTTTATACTACACATTTGGGATCATAATTGCTCATCTTTTCTTTGAGAGAATGAGAGGGAGAAAGTTTATATAACTAGAAAAAAATTAGAGATCACTTAGAAGTGCATCGTGATGGAGAAGTTTTCTTAATTAAAAATGATATCCTTACTCTGAAAACTAAGATATTGATGAAAGAAATTGAAAATGACACAAATAAATGAAAGAAATTCTGTGCTCATGGATAGGAAGAATTAATGTTGCTAAAATGGCCGTCCTGCCCAAAGCAATCTACAGACTCAGTGCAATCCCTCTCAAAATACCAATGGCATTTTTCACAGCACTAGAAAAATAATCCCAAAATTTGTATGGAACCACAAAGACACCAAATAATCAAAGCAATCCTGAGAAACAAGAAACAAAACTGGAGGTATCACACTCTTTGATTTCAAGTTATGCTGTAAAGCTATAGTAATCAAAAAAGTATGGTACTGGCACAAAAACAGACACATAGATCAATGGAACAGAACAAAGAGCCCAGAAATAAACCCACACTTACATGGTCAATTAATCTATGACAAAGGAGGCAACAGTATACAGTGGGGAAAAGACAAGTCTCTTCAACAGATGGTTTTGGGAAAACTGGACCACTTTCTTATATCATACACAAAAGTAAACCCAAAATGGATTAAAGACCTAAATATAAGACCTGAAACCATAAAGTTCCCAAAAGATAACATAGACGGTATACTCTGGAATGTCAGGCAAGGGAACAAAAGCAAAAATAAACAGTAGGACTATCTCAAACTGAAAAGCTTCTGCACGGCAAAGGAAACCTCAGTAAAACAAAAAGGAAACCTACTGAATGGGAGAAGATACTCACTTGCCACTGGTATATCTGACGAGGGGCTTATGTCCAAAATACATAACGGGCTCATGCAACTCAACCCCAAAAGCATAAATAATTTGATTTAAAAATGGGCAGAGGATCTGAATAGACATTTTGCTAAAGAAGACATACAGATGGCCAACAGACATATGTAAAGATGCTCAACACTAATCATCAGGGAAATGCAAATCAAAACCACAATGATATTCCACCTCACACCAATAAGAATGACTCAAATCGACAGGAGAAGAAATAACAAGTGCTGGTGAGGATGTGGAGAAAAAGGAACCCTCACTCACTGCTGGTGGGATTGCAAATTGGTGCAGCCACTATCGAAAACAGGATGGAGGTTCCTCAAAAAATTAAAAATAGAAATACCATACAAACCAGTAATTCCACTTCTGGGAATTTAACCAAAGAAAGCAATTCAAAGAAAACATAGTTCACAGAGCTGTGTGCACTCCTATATTCACTGCAGCATTATTTACAACAGCCAAGATACGGGAGCAATCATACCCATCAACAAATGAATGGGTACTGGAGAAGTGGTACTTATGCACAATAGAATATTACTCAGCCAGAAAAAATAATTAAATCTTGCCATTTTGACAACATGGTGGACCTAGAGAATGTTCTGCCAAGTGAAATAAACTAGAAAAAGAGAAATACCTTATGATTTCACTTATATGTGAAATCTAAAAAACAAACAAAACAGAAACAGACTCATAAATACAGAGAACAGACTGGTGGTTGCCAGAGAGAGGTGGGTGGGTGAAATAGATGAAGGGGATAAAGAGAGACAAATTTCCAAGTACAGAGTAAGTCATGAGGACAGAAGTACAGCACAGGGAATATAGTCAATATTGTAATATCTTTGTGTGATGACAGACAAATTACACTTACCATGGTTAGCATTTTGTAGTGTATATGAATGTCAAATCACATGCTGTACACCTAAAACCAATAAAATGTCAACTACACTTCAATTAAAATTTTTGTTTTTTTACCTTTTAAATAAAAAATTTTATTTTTTTTACTTTAAAAAAAGCAAAGAATAGGCAAAATAAATAAATACATGAAATTTTGTAAAAAGATACCCAGAGCTTAAATTCTTCAACATATAACACCCTGTAGAGGAACATTAGAAAATGTGCTGGAAGTATGTATGTGTGTGTTCCAGTCCCACGTAGATGGAGGTATAGAGGCTGTCAGCATGGATTCACCTCAGGCCGGTGCATAAGGACTTACATGTGTACACACAGGCGGGGCAAGGGGCTCTGGGGGAACACGCAGTGTGATGACCGAGGCTGCCTTTCGGGGATGGAGGTGGAGGTGGAGGTGGTGTGGAGGAAGGAGACTCACATTCCACTGTTTGGTTTAGGTGCTTGTGAGGGGCTTTTGTGCCACATGCACATACTCTGTAGTCTTTTAAATTTGAAATACAACTCACATACAGAAGCATATAAAACATATAGTATAATGAATAATTATAAGCAAATATTCATATAACCACCGCCCAGACCAAGTATCCCAAAAGCCCCTGTGGGCCCTGGGTAGGTTTTAGGGGTGCCTGTTTCTATGTTTGATTTAAGTGAAGTCATGATGATTAAATCCTTTTTATCTCTTCACTCAACTCCATTTTGTAAGATTTATCTGTATTGTGCAGAGCTGCCTTTCATTCCTCTCCACAGTTTGGGAATATTATGTATTCCCACCGCTCACAGATGCTTGGGCTGCCTGCAGATGGGCCATGCTGCTGTGAACATCCCCTCACATACCCAGCAGGGCCGTGGGCAGGGGGCTCCCAGGTTGTGTGGCAGGAGCGCCCTTCCTGGCTCACAGGGTGCCAGTCCCGTGGCTCTGAGTCCTCACAGTCTCCTACGCCGTGGCTTGCCTTTTCATTCTTGGTGGTGTCTTGATGAAAAAAAATGTTTGATTTTGCATAGTTCAATTTATCAACCTTTTAATGATTACTATTTTTTGTCCTAAGTCCTTCTCTTCTTCTTTCTAGACCTAAGATAGTCTTCTGTATTACTTTCTAAAAGCATTAGAGTTTTGTCTTTTAAGATTTGAGTCATAACACAGCAGCAGCTTGTTTTTTATTTTTATATATAATGTGATCCAATTTCTTCCTGTCTTTCTTTCCCCTTCCTTCCTTCCTTCCCTCCTTCCCTCTGTCCCTGGGCACCTGGTTACTCCAGCACCGTGTGTTTGTAGATGGACTTTGCATCACTGTTCTGCAGTACAGTTGTGTCATACATCAAGGATCCATTTGTATGCAGGCCTCCCCTTCTGGGCTTTACTCTCTGTGGCTTGGCTAGTGTACAGGGCTTGGCTGTTTTCATTAACGAAGCTTTACACCAAGTCTAGATTGTTGCAACAGCAAGTGCCCCGACCCTGTCCTCCTTCTCCAAAGGTCTGACTGTTGACCCTTTGCATTTCCACATATGTCCTGGAATCCACTTATTCAGTTCTATAAAAGTCTGTTGGGGTGTGGACTGGATAGCACTGAATCTATAGATCTGGTAAATATGAACTGCAGAGTTCTGGTGCAAACAGCAGGCTGGTGGGTGAACTGGGCCCGCTCTGAGATGGAGGGGGATGCCAAGGGCTGTGCTCACCACTTCCTTACGGCATCGCTCAGGCAAGAAAAGGAACGGCACCATGACTTGTAGATGAAAGGACGGCATGCACAAAAAACAAGAGAGGTTGCAGGTACGCTGCTAGAATTAGAAAGAGTTAAAAGCAAGGTGGCTGGATACAAAAATAATATCCAGTAATCACATTAGTAGTTAGAAAATTAAGTCTAATTAAAGATATTGTTTACAAAATCATCAAAACAACAAAAATCTAAGAATATATCTTAAAAATTATGTGTTAGCACATCTTAGGAGAATTTATATAGAACTTTATTGAAACACATTTTAAGGAAAATGTGAGTAATTGGAGAAATACTCCCATATCACAGATTGGAAGACTCAGTATTGCAAAGACTTCCATTCTTCCCAGATCTATACAGAAAATTTAAAGGGCCATGTAGTCAAAACCTGAAGCAGAGCACAGTGAAGGAACGTAATCTCACAGTACTGGGTGTCATTGCAAGGCTCTGGGAACGCAGGCTCTGTGGTGGCGGTACGGTGCAGTGGACGCACAGCAGACATGCCCTCCACATCCACACGTGCTCCGGGATGGAGGAGACACAGGAAGTGGTGGGGAGGTGGTCATTTCAGGAAATGGTGCGTGAGTTTTTTTCTTTCAAAAACAAAACATATTGCTGAACTTTTGTTTTCTTGGGGGAAGTGTGCCATCTGCTAAGTTTTCTCACATGGGAAATAGAGCTAAGTGGAATTTAATACATATTAATAAAGAATCCCAAATTTACTCCCAATTTTTAGTAATTGGATTCAATACTCACTGTGTACTAAGAATAAATATATTAGGGAAGACAACACCATAGCCTAAAGGCTCGGCTCTTTGCTTTGAGGGAGGCGCTCGTTTGTCTTTGCTCTATGTGGATGTCTGCTGTCCACAGGCTCATGACTTGCATGTCTTCATAGACCCTCATGGGACCTGCGCACAGGCTTCTAAGGAGGTGGTGTGAGAGCGGAGAGGTGTGTGCTTACACTGTGGGGCTTCCCTTGAGGGTCCAGCTGCTGCAGCTGCTTAGCAAATAGCATGTGAATGGCCAGGAAGCAGTTTGCACCTCATGAGTACGTACCTTCCGAGGCATCTCTTGAGTTGACGCTCTAGGCTTGTGGTTTTGCAGCTTTGTTGGCTTCGCTGGGGGCATGTTCTTTGGGAAAAGCCATCAATCATCTGCATACCAGAAGCGCCTGGTTCTGCTGTCTCGATGCAGCTGTCATTCTGAAAGCTGGTCCTTTATTGTGTCTCAGGGTGTTTCTTTTTCAGCAACAAGATTTGTCATGTAGAGGTGGACTTGGCTTTTTTTTTTTATCCTTTTTCTAGTCACAAACAGGTCCCATGATGCCTCTTTGCATATGCCTACGTTTAGCAATTCAGCCTTATATCCATCCTACGATTTGGTGGTCTCACGTACTATACATGTCTGTCGGTCCCTTCCATAACTGGGGTACACACACGCTTGCCCCCCTGTGAAGGTGGCTGTGCTGTTATCAGCCGTGTGAGATTCCCTCCCGAGCCCTTGGCAGCTCCTCACTGCCTGCAGTGGATTCCAGACCCTTGAGCACCCTGCCTGGCCATGGAGGAGCCTCAGGCACACCTCCAGCGTGTGTCAATTATATGTTAAATTTTAGCACATCTTACTTTTTATTCTTTGCCAAAGAAGAAAATACCAGTACTAGAAGCTGTACTGTTATCGGCTTGGGGAGCCCCTGTGGTTGTCGCTCTGTGGAGGTTGGGGATGAGCAGGATGACCCAGTCCTGATAGCTGCTCCAAGGTAGCTGATGCGAGAATGCTGCCCCCCTCACTGTGGGGACCAGAGGTGTTTGTAAAGCTGGAAAGGGGGTACTCCCACCCTACTCTATGGTGACCTTCATTAACATCTTTATCAGTTATAAATTACAGCCTTCCCTTGAGTAAATATGTTTTTCAAAGAATAGCACATTCCTATCTCTACCTTCTTTAGGTTATGTCACATGCCAAGGGCCAGTTTTGTTCCACTTTTCTGTCCCTGCAGGTTTGCATGAATGCACTCATGCCCTTTGCTTCTGGGCATCACTTAGCATGTGCAGGGTATAGGTATGAAGTAATTGGGAAGGATCCCAGGCTCACAGTAACAACCTAATGTAGACACTTGACAGGGTGGGTCAGCGGAGAAAACTATACAAACATAAAGTGTAGGTGATACTATTTGTGCAGGAGAATGTTATAGCTCTTAACTTTAAAAAAATGATGGAAACATTGATTCATATTAATGCTTTCTAGGCAAAACTGTGATAGCCTCTTTGTTTTTCCTCTTTCTCTGAAGGCAGCGATTTCAACATTAGTGCTGGACTTTTCAGTGGTGTCCTGGACATTTTCCTGGGCAGGTATCCTCCGCAACACCCTTTCTTAGTTAAGGACCCCTGTCACTGGGGGTCCCGCAACACCCACAGGCTGCAGCAGAGTTTTGTCTCATGTTGTGCTAGTTAGTTACTCTTCTCTGTTGGCTTCAAGACTGCTCATTAATATACTCTGAAACAAGTTTGTCAATGTTACTAGTCTGTATACAATTTAAGTGAGCCACTGTCATTCATGGGTAAAATTCAGAGTCCATTATTTTTTTATTCTGCTTCACAGAAGTAATCTTAAGATTTGGGTCAGATCCAGGTCATGTTTTATTACTTAAGAGCCAGGCAGCCCTGAACACCAAAGTAGTACAGTGTGATACACCAGCAATGTCAGTCCTGGTTTTATAACATTGGGTTGACATTACATGGATGTCAGAAGACAAAGTCAAGTTCAAGTTATATTCTGTGATACCCTTTTTCTTCTTCCAAGATCACAATGCTTGCTTAGTAGTTTTTAAAGACTTTGTAAAAACACTTGTAAAAATAGCCAAATGAAATTAAAAACATTTTTTTAAAGAGCTCATGAGATTTTAATCACAAACTTTTTCATAAACTATAAATGAAAATAATATAGTAACACCTATCTGGAACCCTGGGAGAATTGACATAATTTCTATAATGTTAAGATTTCCTTGCCTTTTAGAAGAATTTTAGAAAATTTATTTACTCAGATTTTACTCTGCTCTTCTTAATCATAATAGATTTGTTTTAATCTCAGTGACAACTTAGTCTTTATTCTGAGAGTCAACTACTGTATGGTGTTTAAAAAGTGAATGGTGCTTCAGTGCCTTTGGATTATGTAGGACTTCGTTGATGCCTCCCTGAATGGTCCAAGCATCCTGTTGTGTTTTGATGCCCTTGTTTCAGAGTGTACGATACTGTCATACCTGTACCCTGCCACTTCATGGAGTTGTGGCCTCAGGCAAGCTATTTGGCCTGCGTGTGTGTGTCCCCCTCCACATGGGCAGAGCAGTGCAGCCTGCCTGTCTTTGGAAGGGTTCTGAGGGAGGTGTTCTCAGAGGGCTTGCCTGGCCACCTCTCAAAGGCCGCGAGTGAGCAGACCCTGAGTGAGGGTGTCGGGTGGCCCTCAGAAGTAAATGTGGGCTTCTTAGTTCTCATCAGTGCCGAGAAGGTGAGGTTGCCGACGGGTTCCAGGTATACAAGCTGTGACTACAGGATGAGCTCAAGGTGATCCTGGGAAACCGGAGGATGAACAAAGCTGTAGAACTGAGTGAGGATTGAAGTCAAGCAAGCAGATAAATCAGAAAATGAACCTTTTCATTGAAAAAGGCTGGATATTTGAATGCTGAAAGGCACTAACTTGTCATGCCCCTTGCTTGTGTAAAGTGATTGAGTGGTCGCTGAATACTCGAAGTGTCTGTGGTGTCCACATCTGCCAAATGCCATCAGGCAGTGTCCCCTAACCCCTCGCCTGCTGTGTGCTGTGTATGTCTGCATGCAGTACAGGAGCTGGGCACGGTGCTGTTTCCGAGATGGGTCCATTCAGGGGGCAATACCCGAGTGCCTGCTGTCTGCAGTGCTGATATTGGGCATGAGGGGAGGCAGGGAGCTAGAAAACATAAGCACCTGGCGCCTGCCCTCTAGGGGCCTCAGTTGGGGCAGTAATAAATACTCAGCCAGAGAGCTAACTGTCCAAAGCAGCAGGAAGCGCTACCCGACTGGCTCAGTGTGATGCGTCTTATCTAACTAGGAAGTAAGGGAAGTCCTAGGAGGAGAAACCCCAACAGGAAGCAGGCAGTTAGGGGTTGGAAAGAGGGAGAGGAGTGGAGTGTGAAGAGGGGCAGGTGGCAAGAGCAGAGGAACACAGGGCGGCCCGTGGCAGGGAGGCCCCCTTCACACTCTGAAAAATGATGCAGCACCCTAAAGAACTCTTGTTTATGTGATGTAACTACCAGTCTTAACCATATCTGAAAGTAAGCCAGAAAAAGAATTTATGTATTTAATTAATTAAAAAATAATAAACCTATTCCCTGTTAGCAGAAAACATATTTTTAGGAAAATAACCATATTTTATAAAACAACAAATTTAGTGAGAGAGTGGCATTGTTTTGTTTTTGCAAATCACTTTTATGTTTGGCTTGATAGGAGACAGCTGGCTTTCCCTGTCTGCGACGGTTTTCAGGCTGTAGCCACATGTTTTAGCTGAAATATAGGAAGACGTGTGTGGGAAAAGGAGGGGTATTTTACACCCTTTTCAGATAGTCATGGACATTTCTTTGATATTACACCAAAAGTTAACAAATGGGTAGTTTCTTGAAGGAATCTGAAACTGTTATCAGTGAGCTGCTGTACATTTTACTGCATTTGGATCCAGCAGGCTAACTTGCACTCTGAATGGCTCTTTTGCCCTTGAATGATATTGTGACACCATTTATTGGT
This sequence comes from Smutsia gigantea, assembly GCA_032199065.1. Taxonomy (NCBI): domain Eukaryota; kingdom Metazoa; phylum Chordata; class Mammalia; order Pholidota; family Manidae; genus Smutsia; species Smutsia gigantea. Next base: position 280,210 of record JAVSCE010013924.1, read on the forward strand.
CACTTAGAAAATACCAGTTCCATGAGTTACGCAAACTTGAGACAGTTTGCAAGTCTTGGGCACATTTCAGTGGAGAAGTCCCATTCATGAGTGTCACCACTAATCTCTCCACCCCAGGAAAGCTGTCCAGCACACACTGGCAGATAGAACCTTTTCAAACTTCCCGGAATACTAGAAAGGCATACAGACCTCATCACTTTCCAGCCTATGATGACCCTCTAGACCTGTTCCTTTATCTCTGTGTCAGTGTAAAGATTACATGGAAAGAAATGTGTGTAAATATGTGTAACTGTGCCTGGCCAGGTAAGCGCCAAGCCCTAGTGTTTGCCCTGTTTCCACATTGCTGTCATCAGGATGAACATCAGTCATGGTGTGTGATACGTGTTGACTGGCCATAGCCCAGAATGAGGAATGAAATATGCTTTGGGAGCTCCTGGGTGGTGACTTACTATGTGTTTGTAGCAGCTCATTTTGACAAGCTTCAGACTGATGCTACTTGCTCTGTGTTTGCCAGCCATGGACAACAGTCCAGCCCTTCCCCTTTTGTAAGTTCAGAGCACAGCAGACCTGGGAGAGCACCCTGCCCCTGTGACCTTTTCTTACCTTGCCTGACCTGCCTTTGCAATTGTTAGATGGTAGCAGTGTCCGGGGGTCTGTGGTTTGCCTCTGGTTCCATTGCCCAGCACAGTGCCAGTGTGTGATGATTGGTACTCAGATAATATTTGTTGAACGAATGCATTTAGAGGGAATTTATTTTGAACAGTGCTCTCGACATAGTTTTGAAGAGTTAAGAAGTATAGAAACTTCTTCATATGCAGGACCTGATCTGAGCAGTGGCTAGCTGTTGTTTTTTTTCTTTTCAGAATGTTTAACCTCTGTTCACCCCTGCCCCATCTCTTTTTTCTTGAATCTCTATTAATTCAAAATAAAAACAGTAGAAGGCTTAAAAGTGTTCCACAATAATTTTGGGTTAAGCATCTTTGCAATCAATATCCTTTGCTTTCTGCTTTTCAGATGTTCCTCCTGCTGATCAAGAGAAGCTTTTTATCCAGAAGTTACGTCAGTGTTGTGTCCTCTTTGACTTTGTTTCTGATCCACTAAGTGACCTAAAGTGGAAGGAAGTAAAACGAGCTGCTTTAAGTGAAATGGTAGAATATATCACCCATAATCGGAATGTGATCACAGAGCCTATTTACCCAGAAGTAGTCCATATGGTAAGTGATTACAGATTAACCAGTATGTCCCAACTCTGAGTTACAAACAGGACTCTGATGTTCTTAGAATAAGCTAAGATGTCTGAGCCTAACATAACACCTCCCACAAAAAAATCCACCTCTTCTAAATTTGTATTTGTACCTTGAAGAATGAAAATCTTTGTAATGTGTCTTGGACTGCAGTAATAGCAACAGTGATGGAATTCGGTGCCTGCTGGGGATCAGAGTGCCCAACTCATGTAATTCTTATAACTGCCTAAGGGGCAGATCTGGTAGAAATTTTATTTGTATTCATTATCTTCTTTAAATTAATTTTATTTATTTAACATATATACATTAATGTAATGGTGCTCATATATAATGATATAATGTAGAAATAAGCATGTTGTCCATACCTGTGCAAGAGAATTCTAATGATAGGATAGTTAAAATAGTGATGGAGTGAATGAAGTTGGTGTCAGGACAGTCCACCCTGATTGGCTGACAGCCTCTGCTGTCAGGACAATCCACCCTGATTGGCTGAGATGGCCTCTGTCATCCTGCATCTCATGGCTGGTTCAGCCTCTCTCTAGTCTCATACTCTACAGCCTGTTTCCAGGTCCTCTGCAGGGTCACGTTGTCACCTCAGTCAGTACTGCCTGGAAACATTTCATGTAATGCCATTTTCATTTAAAACTCTTAGTGTTTGACACTGAATCCAGTTTTCTGTTCAGTTTTTTTTTTTGAATTGTTGATATTTTATCCATCTTAAGGTGTCCTTGTTTCTTAATATAAAATTTAAAATTTGATTTTCATTGAATTCCTTCAGAGTTACTTATTTTTTCCCCCAAAGCTATATATGTCAGAGCTGACTAGACTTCTTGACCTAAAATATGTTTATTTCTTACGTTAGTATGCTTGCTTTGGAAAAAGATGAAAGTAATGTTCTTTTCTGTAGTTCACAACCAGTTATGTCAGAAGTTGAGATCAACTTGATTATTTTAGTTTATTGTTGACTCTTAAAGCTCAAAATGCACCAGTGTGTACTTAGCCCGGTGCTGCGAGGGCCATTTGGGTGCCTTCCCCAGACTGGCGTGAAGAGTAGCCGGTGTGTATACTGGGCAGGAAGTACCCTAAAACTTTACCCTTTCAGACTAAGGAAAATGGGAGAAGATCTTTTTTTCTCTCCTTAATTTTAGCTCTCAATTACTTCGGAAGACCTCCCAAACCCCAGAATCACCAAGAAAAATCTCTAGTATTTTCTTCTAATGCTTTCATAATTTTGTTGTTGACAATACATTTTATAATTTATAACAATCAATTTTTTTATGGTGCAGGATAGGGATGTAACTTTATTTTCTTCTAAAATGATTGAAAAAAGCATTTGTCCTTGTCATGTATTGAATATTCCATTTTCCCCATTGATTTTAAATGCATCTTTATTATATATTAAATTTATTTTTAAATTAAATGTATTAATGTATTATATATTAAATTTGTAAATACACAGTTTGATATGTATTATATCACGTGGAAGGTTTTTCTGGATTTGTGGAGCCTCGGCTGCCAGCAGCCCCTGAGCCCTGCTACTAACCTAAAAGGAAAGAGTGTGCAGAGAGCAAGGCTTAGTCAGCTTGGTTTGGGTCAGATGCCCACCCCTGAACCACGTGTGGACCTGCTTGCATTTCACAGTAGCAGTGTGCTTTACAAGAGCTACTTAGGAATCTTAAAGCCCTTGGGAGTTTTTTTAGATTAAATAATCATTACTTCTCCTCTCCCTGAGATAGTCGCGTCCTAACTAGATGCTCTTCCTGCTGCCTCAGTTTGGTTCCCCACCCTGGAATTCAAGCCGGTGTTCAGAGTCATGGGCAGCTTGCCCTCTGAAGACTTAGCACACACTTACTGAGAGCCCACCCTGGGCTGGGCCCTTTTTTAGGTGAGGAAATAGTCCCGAGCGAGATTTCTGCCCTCCCAGAGCTTCCTGTCCATGGGGGACAGGCATAAAAGGAAGCACACCAGTGATGTGGCACGTAGTTGATGGGCTGCTCCGGAGGACAGTGCAGCCAGGAAGTGGGTGGTGTTGCAAGACTGCCACATGCAGAGAAGCCTTGTACGTGAGGGGTTCAGTGGTCCCTGGAGATCTGTGACCACAAGGTGCTGTTCTACGTCACTGAGAGCAGGGACAGCCGTCTTTTCCTCTCTGCCGGGAACGAGTGCTGGGGAGGGCATAGTATTTCCCTTCCCGCTCACTTGTCTGGAGCTTTGGGGTAGAATGAGGGGGTGTGAGGCAGGTAGGATTTTTGGGTTTATGTGATGGCAAATAACATTGCAGGAAGAAAGAGTGGCAGGGATGGCATGTGGCAGTGGTTCCTGGCATCTCAGGCAGAGCGGGTGCAGAACTGGAGCAGTGCCCGCACCCCACCTGGCAGGTGGGAAGATGCCGCCCTCCTGGGTCCCTCCAGTGCCCCCTGCTGTGCTGATCACAGAAGCAGCGCGGAGCCCGCTTGCTTGAAGTATCACTGTTTGTGTGTGTGCATTTTGGCTTTGTCATAGCATTTTTAAAGACATTAATTTGCATTTTGAAGCATGCAGAGCGCTACAGACATTCTGCGCCTGTGCTGTACACTACTTCTTTTAAATATATGGCCTGTTAGACTAGACTGCCCTGTGGCTTTCAACAGATTTATTAAGAGATAATTCACGTGTCACAAATTCACCCATTTGAAATATACAGTGGTTTTTATTGTTCACAGGATTGTACAGCCGTCATCACACCTAACTTTGTAACATTTTCATCCCCCTAAAAGAAGTTCTGTGCCCATTAGCAGTCACTGCCTTTCTTCTCTAGCCTCTCACCCCCAACTCCAGGTCACACTTGCCAACTTTCTGTCTATAGATTTGCCAAACCTGGGCATTTTGTATAATGGAATTATTCAATGTATGGCCTTCTGTCACTCATCATCATGTTTTCAGAGTTCATCCATGTTGTAGCTTGTGTGGGTGCTACTTTTTATTGCTAAATAGTATTCCATTAAGTGGTTCTGTACCACATTTCATTTATCTATTCATTTGGGTTATTTCTGCTCCTATTTCTTCAGCCATGAATAATGCTGTCAAGAACATTCATGTACAAGCTTTGGTGTGCATATAGTTTCCATTTCTCCTGAGTATTTACCTAGGAGAAATACTGCTAGGTCACAGGTGAACTGTGTGTGTTCAGCGTTTTGAAGAACCACCAAGCTGTCTTCCCAAACAGCTGCACCATTTCACAGTGTCACCCTGGCACACGTGCTCGGGTCCCCCCGTCACCACCAGCCCTTGCGGTCTGTCTGACGGGCGGCTGTCCCGCTGCACTGAGGCGGGATCTCACTGTGGTTTCGGCTCGCATTCCCCTAGTGACTAATGATGGCGAGCATCCTTTCGTGTGTACTCTGTATTTTTACACACCATAGACTTTAGTCCTAGAACTTAACAGAATCTTACAGGTCATCCTGTCTTAACATTTGATCTTTCAGATTTAAAAAGATTTAGATTCTGGATGATGAGGATGAAAAGGAGCAATGCCCAGGGGAAATACTGCTGGAATCTAGACCCAGGCCTAAAATACATAGACTCCATTATCTCTTAATTTCAGTCATATTTTAAATATAACTAGCCATCTGTCTTTTCAATTAAATTATCCAGTTGTCTGTTTTTGGCATTGGCATTTTTCTTATAGTCAAACACTGATAACAAAACCAAGTAATAGTGTAACCACTTTTTTTTTTTTCACGGAATTCCATTTTTACTTGAAGAATGACTGGACAAACTGGTTACTCAAACTTGAATATTTATCAAGCATTTTCTCAAAAAATTAAAAAATGAGAATGTCACTTCAAGGAAAATAACTGGCCATGTTTGTTGTTAATGATAAAATTTGAGCTTCAGGTGAAAATTGGAAATTTTAAAAATCTGTGTCCATCAGTAGGAGTTTCGGCTTCCTGGGGCCACAGGCTCTCCTGCCAAAATCAGTGGGATTGAACAAAAAAGGTGAAATGAGTCCCCACTGGAAGATCTACATGATTCAGTGAACCAGTATTTTCCAAATGCCCAGTAAATGTTATTACAAAATCATTCATGGACCAGAGAGCTGTTCAAAGTTCAAGACACACCACTGGATTAATAGAGTAGAAAACCATCATTGATAAGATGTCAGATTCCACATAATAGCTGACCTTTAACATAAACTACCACTTGTCAAGTTTTGGTGGAGTATCAAAGAAACCCACAGTTATCTGCAAGGGCTATTAATTACCACTCCTGTTTCCAATTACATACCTGTAGGAGACAAGTATTCTTTCCATAATTCCGCTGACCAACATTCTGAGCATAGAAGTAAATACAGAAATCCAGCTGTTCTCTATTAAGCCAGACAGCAAAGAGATTTGAAAAAAATGTAAAACTGCCACTCCTCTCACTGAACTTGTTTTTGTTTGAAGAAATATTTTTACTTAATGAGTTATTTTATGAGCTTACTAGTATTATGAAAGATCAGTTTATTTTCAGAAGTGTATGTTATTTACATTAAGACAATGGGCTTATTATTTTTTAATGAATTCATATTTTTAAGTTTTTCTGGTTTGATTTCTAATACAGTCAGTAGTATAACTTATAAACAAAAGTTCTCTGGGATCTTTAATAATCCGGGGAGGCTCAGCGGGGTCCTGAGACCAAGCAACTCACGCATCACTCCTGTAAGAATGCTCCTCAAAGGCAGCAGGAGCCAGTGGGGGAAATGGCCTTTCTGCATCGCAGTGCTCTGTTTTCACATGTTCCTCAGGGTGTGCTTAAGCTACCAAGAGCTTAAGAATGACTTCTGAATAACCTTCCTGTGCTGCTGACATTAGTGCCCTCACAGAATGTCTGGGAGGACCCTGAGTTCCCTAGACCCGGTTCCCTAAGAGGGAGGCTTGGCATCCTCTCTCGTTTAGTATGGTGAGTTTTCTTAACTCAGTAAGTGTTCACTCAGTACAGAACTTTCTGCATAGACAAGGGTGTGTAGTGTTAGTAGTCACAGATGCATGTAACCTGTAGACCAAAGAAGGAAGTGGTAGGTGGATGGTTGAATGAGTTGGGTGGCTCAAAGGTACTAAAGGTCAGAGCAGACCTCTCTGGAATTACCCACATCTGCTGACCTGGATTGCAGAGCAGAAGACAGGGAGATAACAGTGTCCACCCCTACACAGCCCAGCCTTACTTTTCTGGGAGACTTTATTCTAGAGGAATATAGTGCAAACTCTTACAAATAGCTGCCTTTGGGTGGTGTATTTAAGTTGAATTTTCCCTTTTACTGTATGTTTGTAATTAAAAAATTTTTAAATAATAATTGTGTACCACATTGTCATCATCAAAAATAAATAAATATGTTTTTCTTTTTAAAAAAAGGAAAGAAGAAGGAGAAACAAACTCTCATCGTATAGTAGAATGTTCTTATCAGGCCCCATGCTGCTTTTCCTGTGAGAACAAGCTCATCGCAGTATTTTAACCCATACCACCTGGTAGACGGGGCCTTAACACATTTTTCTTTCTTTCATGCTTGGAGTTCACAACATTGTTTTCTGCCAGGGGCGCAGGAGTCTTTCTTGGTCCTTGGGGGAGGTTTCATGCCCACATCCCAGGGTAACTGTCTTGTTACCCTGACATGGAACGATGTCCTTCTATTTTTATACCTGATATTTACAGTGTGTTCTGGAAAGTATTGCTTGTTGTAAGGGTGAAGGCAGTTTGGAAATGGGAGAGGAAAGAATGTTTTGAGTTAAGGAAGGTAGAATATTAATCTGAAAAGCTCCAAATAGATGATTCTTTCTTTCCAGCGATGATTTCAGTCATGCATTCCCCTTTGTGCTTAGCTGTCGTTCCTCCAAGTCACAGTAACGTGGTTAAAGATGCACTGACATCAGCGATGAGCTCAAGGGAGGTTAAAACATGAAGTGCTTTTTGAAATCCAGAGAATGATTTTTCTACTTTAAATAGCAGTGAGCCATTTCTTGGAGATTGGTTCTTATTATTTTGAATTTCCCTTTATATGATTTGCTGTTCTTAAATTAGAAATGCATGCTCATTTTATAATAAGTGAAATAAATAGAAAAACAGGAAGCAAAACTTAACCTTTGTCCTTACTCCACCCGTGCTCAATTCTATGCCCACACCATCTCCAGCCAACGAATTTGTGTATGTTACTTTTTAAAACATTTTCAGGATGAAGGATATGTTCATTACCTTGATTGTATGATGGTTTTGCAGACATACGCATATTAAACATCAACTTGTACACTTTAAGCACGTACAATTTATCAACTATACTACAGTAAAGCTAAGGTTTTCTTTTTTTCAGGTGTAGTTTTTTATTGAGGTACATACAATAAAATGCACAAATCTTAGTGTACAGTTCAATGTGTTCTGATACATGTATACACTCATGTAACCATCACCCAGACACTCATGTACCAAACATTCTCACTAATCTTTTTCCACCTCACTTATTTCCCCCACCCACCCACCCCCGCCCTAGAGTACCCACCAGTTTGTTCTGTGTTTATGAGTCTGTTTCTGTTTTGTCGGTTTGTTTTTTAGATTCCACATATAAGTGAAACCATATGGTATTTGTCTTTCTCTGGCTTACTTCACTTAGTATAATAGCCTCTAGGTCTACCCATGTTGTTGCAAATGGCAAGACTTCATTCCTTTTTATGGCTTAGTAATATTCCATTGTGTATATGCACCACATCTTCTGTATCCATTCATCTGTCAGTGGACACTTAGGTTGCTTCCGTATCTTGGTTGTTGTAAATAATGCTGTAATGATCATAGGGGTGCATATAGCCCTTCAAATTAGTGATTTTGTTTTCTTTGGGTAAATTTCCAAAGTGTAATTGCTGGGTTGTATGGTATTTCTGTTTTTAATTTTTTGAGAAACCTCCATAATGCTCTCCATAGTGGATGTACCAATTCACATTCCCGCCAGGCTGTGATTTTTAAAGCTTCTGAGTTGATAGGTACTTCTTGTGGTCCAAGGGCACAGTGAAGAAATTACTAAGACACAAAGGACATTATGAACCAAGAAGGTCTGGGCACTTCTGGCCTAGTAAATATCTTTCCATAATATTTTTTAAAATTAATTTTTAATTTACTTACAGCAAAATTCATTCTTTTTAGTGAACAGTTCCCTGAAATTTGACAAATACATATAGTCATGTAATTACCACCACAGTCAAGATGGAAAACAGGTCAGTACCCTCGAAAAAATTTACTCTATGACACTTCTTTGTAATCAGTCGCCCAGCCTTCCCCTTCCCCACTGTCCCTGGCTGCCAATAATCTGTCCTTTAGCACTATCATTGTTTCCCAGAATGTCATTTAAAGGGACTCATACGGTGTATAGCCTTTTGACCCTGGCTCCTCTCAGCGTCATGTGTTTGAGAACCATCCAGGTCAATGTTTGTAGTTTGCTCCCTGTAGTTGCTTAGCAGTCATACAGGTAGAAGTACAGCAGTTCATGCCTTCCCCCAGTTGAGGGATATTTGGGTTATTTCCAGTTTGGGGCATTAGAACCACTATAAATGTTCATGTACAAGCTTTGGACATAAGTTTTAATTTGACTTGGGTAACTACATAGCCATTCCCAGGATTGATGAGCCTTATTGCCAAGTGTATGTTTGACTTTCTAAGAAACTGCCAAAATGTTGACCAAAGCACCCGTACCCTTTTCCAGTTCCAGCAGCAGTGCATGTGAGTTCTGACTTTTCCACATCCTCATCAGCATTAGGTGTCTGCAGTCCTTTGTTTCACTGTGGTGCTAATTTGCATTTCCCTAATGACTTGTGATGCTGAGCATTTTTTCTTGTGTTTATCTGTCGTATCTTCCTTGGTGGAGTGTCTGTTCAAATCATTTGCCCAATTTTTCCTTAGGCGGTTTGTTTTTTTGAGTTTGAGACTACATATTCTGGATACAAAGCCTTTGCCATTCTTGTGATTTGCATGTATTTTCTCTCAGTCAGTGGCTTGTCTTTCTTTTTTTTTTTTGGTATTATTAATCTACAATTACATGTGCAACATTATGGTTACTAAACTCCCCACTTCATCAGGTCCCCCCCACATACCCCATTACAGTCACTGTCCATCAGCCTAGTGAGATGCTATAGAATCACTACTTGCCTTCTCTGAGTTGTACAGCCCTCCCCGTGCCCTCCCCAACATTACGTCTGCTAATCGTAATGCCCCTTTTTCCCCCTTATCCCTCCTTTCCCACCCATCCTCCACAGTCCCTTTCCCTTTGGAAACAGTCTGTTCTTTGGTTCTGTGAGTCTCCTGCTGTTTTGTTCCTTCAGTTTTTTTCTTTGCTTTTATGCTCCACAGATGAGTAAAATCATTTGATACTTTTCTTTTTCGGCTTGGCTTATTTCACTGAGCATAATACCCTCTAGCTCCATCCATGTTGTTGCAAATGGTAGGATTTGTTTTCTTCTTATGGCTGAATAATATTCCATTGTGTATATGTACCACATCTTCTTTATCCATTCATCTACTGATGGACACTTAGGTTGCTTCCATTTCTTGGCTATTGTAAATAGTGCTGCGATAAACATAGGGGTGCATATGTCTTTTTCAAACTGGGCTGCTGCATTCTTAGGGTAAATTCCTAGGAGTGGGATTCCTGGGTCAAATGGTATTTCTATTTTGAGTTTTTTGAGGAACCTCCATAGTGTTTTCCACAATGGTTGAACTAATTTGCATTCTCACCAACAGTGTAGGAGGGTTCCCCTTTCTCCACATCCTCGCCAACATTTGTTGTTGTTTGTGTTTTGGATGTTGGCCATCCTTACTGGTGTGAGGTGATATATCATTGTGGTTTTAATTTGCATTTCTCTGATGATTAGCGATGTGGTGCATCTCTTCATGTGCCTGTTGACCATCTGAATTTCTTCTTTGGAGAAGTGTCTATTCATATCCTCTGCCCATTTTTTAATTGGATTATTTGCTTTTTGTTTGTTGAGTTGCGTGAGTTCTTTATATATTTTGGATGTCAACCCCTTATCGGATATGTCATTTCTGAATATAGTCTCCCATACTGTAGATGTCTTTTTTGTTCTACTGATGGTGTCCTTTGCTGTACAGAAGCTTTTCAGCTTGATATAGTCCCACTTGTTCATTTTTGCTTTTGTTTCCCTTGCTTGGGGAGATATGTTCATGAAGAAGTTGCTCATGTTTATGTCCAAGAGATTTCTGCTTATGTTTTTTTCTAAGAGTTTTATGATTTCATGACTTACATTCAGGTCTTTGATCCATTTTGAGTTTACTTTTATGTATGGGGTTAGACAGTAGTCTGGTTTCATTCTCCTACATGTAACTGTCCAGTTTTGCCAACACCAGCTGCTGAAGAGGCTGTCATTTCCCCATTGTATATCCGTGGCTCCTTTATCATATATTAATTGACCATATATGTTTGGGTTAATGTCTGCACTCTCTATTCTGTTCCACTGGTCTGTGGGTCTGTTCTTGTGCCAATACCAAATTGTCTTGATTACTGTAGCTTTGTAGTAGAGCTTGAAGTCTGGGAGTGTAATTCCACTTGTTTTATTCTTCCTTCTCAGGATTGCTTTGGCTATTCTGGGTCTTTTGTGGTTCCATATGAATTTTAGAACTATTTGTTCCAGTTCATTGAAGAACGCTGTTCATTTTTTGATAGGGATTGCATTGAAATCTGTAGATTGCTTTAGGTAGTATAGCCATTTTGACAATATTTATTATTCCTAGCCAAGAGCATGGGATGAATTTCCATTTCTTAGTATCCTCTTTAATTTCTCTTAGGAGTGTCTTGTAGTTTTCAGGGTATAGGTCTCTCACTTCCTTCATTAGGTTTATTCCTAGGTATTTTATTCTTTTTGATGCAATTGTGAATGGAACTGTTATCCTGATTTCTCTTGCTGTTAGGTCATCGTTAGTGTATAGGAAAGCAACAGCTTTCTGTGTATTAATTTTGTATCCTGCAACTTTGCTGAATTCAGATATTAGTTCTAGTAGTTTCAGAGTGGAGTCTTTAGGATTTTTTATGAACAATATCATGTCATCTGCAAATAGTGACAATTTGACTTCTTCTTTACCAGTCTGGATGCCTTGTATTTCTTTGTGTTGTCTGATTGCCGTGGCTAGGACCTCCAGTGCTATGTTGAATAACAGGGGGAGAGTGGGCATCCCTGTCTTGTTCCTGATCTTAGAAGAAAAGCTTTCAGCTTCTCGCTTTTAAGTATGATGTTGGCTGTGGGTTTGTCATATATGGCCTTCATTATGTTGAGGTACTTGCCCTCTGTACCCATTTTGCTGAGAGTTTTTATCATGAATGGATGTTGAATTTTGTCAAATGCTTTTTCAGCATCTATGGAGATGATCATGTGGTTTTTGTTCTTCTTTTTGTTGATGTGGTGGATGATGTTGATGGATTTTCGAATGTTGTACCATCCTTGCATCCCTGCGATGAATCCCACTTGATCAGATCATGGTGTATGATCCTCTTGATGTATCTTTGAATTCGGTTTGCTAACATTTTGTTGAGTATTTTTGCATCTATGTTCTTCAGGGATTTTGGTCTGTAATTTTCTTTTTTTGTGGGGTCTTTGCCTGGTTTTGTTATTAGAGTGATGCTGGCTTCGTAGAAGGAGTTTGGAAGTACTTCCTCCTCTTCTATTTTTTGGAAAACTTTAAGGAGAATGGGTATTATGTCTTCTCTATATGTCTGGTAAAATTCAGAGGTGAATCCATCTGGCTGGGGGTTTTGTTCTTTGGTAGTTTTTTGATTACCGAATCAATTTCATTGCTGGTAATTGGTCTGTTTAGGTTTTCTGTTTCTTGCTTGGTCAGTCTTGGAAGGTTGTATTTTTCTAAGAAGTTGTCCATTTCTTCTAGGTTTTCCAACTTGTTAGCATATAGATTTTCATAGTATTCTCTTATAATTCTTTGTATTTCTGTGGGGTCCGTCATGATTTTTCCTTTCTCATTTCTGATTCTGTTTATGTATGTAGATTCTCTTTTTCTCTTATTGAGTCTGGCTAGTGGTTTATCTATTTTGTTTATTTTTTCAAAGAAGCAGCTCTTGGTTTCATTGATTTTTTTCCATTGTTTTATTCTCAACTTTATTTATTTCTTCTCTGGTCTTTATTATGTCCCTCCTTCTGGTGACTTTGGGCCTCATTTGTTCTTCTTTTCCAATTTCAATAATTGTGACTTTACACTATTTGGGATTGTTCTTCCTCCTTTAAATAGGCCTGGATTGCAATATACTTTCCTCTTAAAACTGCCTTTGCTGCATCCCACAGAAGTTGGGGCTTTGTGCTGTTGTTGTCATTTGTCTCCATATATTGTTTGATCTGTATTTTAATTTGGTCGTTGATCCATTGATTATTTAGGATCATGTGTTTGAGCCTCCATGTATTTGTGAGCCTTTTTGTTTTCTTTCTAAAATTTAATTCTAGTTTTATACCTTTGTGATCTGAGAAGTTGGTTGGTAGAATTTCAGTATTTTTTACTTTACTGAGGTTCGTTTTGTGGCCTAGTATGTGGTGTATTCTGGAAAATGTTCCATGTGCACTTGAGAAGAATGTGTATCCTGCTGCTTTTGGGTGTAGAGTTCTGTAGATGTCTGTTAGGTCCATCTGTTCTAGTTTGTTGTTCAGTGCCTCTGTGTCTTTACTTATTTTCTGTCTGGTTGATCTGTTCTTTGGAGTGAGTGGTGTGTTGAAGTCTTGTAAAAAGAATGCATTGCTTTCTATTTCCTCCTTTAATTCTGTTAGTATTTGTTCCACATATGTCGGCGCTCTTGTGTTGGGTGCATATATATTTATAATGGTTATATCCTCTTGTTGGACTGACCCATTTATCATTATGTAATGTCCTTCTTTATCTCTTGCGGCTTTCTTCGTTTTGAAGTCTATTTTGTCTGATACAAGTACTGCAACACCTGCTTTTTTCTCCTTGCTGTTTGCATGAAATATCTTTTTCATCCCTTCCCTTTTAGTCTGTGTGTATGTCTTTGGGTTTGAGGTGAGTCTCTTGTAGGCAGCACATACATGGGTCTTGCTTTTTTATCCATTCTGTTACTCTGTGTCTTTTGATTGGTGCATTCAGTCCATTTACATTTAGGGTGATTATTGATAGATATGTACTTATTGCCATTGCTGGCTTTAGCTTCGTGGTTACCAAAGGTTCCAGGGTAGCTTCTTTACTATCTAACAATCTAACTGAACTCTCTTGTTAAGCTATTATAAACACAGTGTGATATGATTCTTTATTTCTCTCCATTCTTATTCTTCCTCCTCCATTCTTTATATGTTAGGTGTTTTATTCTGTACTCATTTACATTTTCTTTGACTCTTTTTGTGGATAGTTGATTTTACTTTTTGCCTTTAGTTAGTATTTGGATGTTCTGCTTTCTTTGCTATGATTTTTTTTCTCTGGTGACATCTTTTTAGCTTTAGGAGTGCTTCCATCTAGAGCAGTCCCTTCAAGATATCCTGTAGAGGTGGTTTGTGGGAGGCAAATTCCCTCAGCTTTTGCTTGTCTGGGAATTGTTTAATCCCTCCCTCGAATTTAAATGATAATTGTGCTGGATACAGTATTCTTGGTTCAAGGCCCTTCTGTTTCATTATGTTAAATATATCATGCCATTCTCTTCTGGCCTGTAAGGTTTCTGTTGAGAAGTCTGATGATAGTCTGATGGGTTTTCCTTTGTAGGTGATCTTTTTTCTCTCTCTTGCTGCCTTTAATACTCTGTCCTTGTCTTTGATTTTTGCCATTTTAATTATTATGTGTCTTGGTATTGTCCTCCTTGGGTCCCTTGTGTTGGGAGATCTGTGGGCTTCCATGGTCTGAGAAACTATTTCCTTCCCCAGCTTGGGGAAGTTTCCAGCAATTATTTCTTCAAAGACACTTTCTATCCCTTTTTCTCTCTCTTCTTCTGGTACTATCATGCGAATATTGTTCCATTTTGATTGGTCACACAGTTCTCCTAATATTCTTTCATTCCTAGAGATCCTTTTATCTCTCTCTGCCTCAGCTTCTCTGTACTCCTCTTCTCTGATTTCTATTCCATTAACAGTCTCTTGCATCTCATCCAGTCTGCTCTTCAGCCCGTCAATTGCTTGTCTCATTTCTGCATTGTCTTTCCTCACTTCCCTCACTTTCTCCCTTAGCTCTTGCATATTTCTCTGCAGATCCATCAGCATGGTTATGACTTTTATTCTGAATTCTTTTTCAGGAAGATTGTGTAAGTCTGTTCCATCAGGCCCTCTCTCTGGGGTTGTCTGGGTGATCCTTGTCTTGACCATATTCCTCTGTCTTTTCATGGCGATAGAGATGGTTGCTGGTAGTTGCCACGTATGTCAGCTGGGAGAACAAAGTCCCTGTTTGCTGTTCTCCTTGCCCTTCTCCGGGGGCTGAGTTGGGTATACACACACTGGGAGGCAGTCTCTGGGATAATCCCCTGAGCTGCCTGTGTGCGGGACCACCTCAGCTTAGCCTATGGCACTGCGGGGGTTTGCAGTCACGCTGCCAGGTGCATTCTGCTCCCCTTGGTGCCTTCCAGACCTTGCCCCGGATTCTGTGGCCCTTCCCGTTTAGCTGCTCGCTCTCCAGGAGGAGATTGTGTGGTTGCTGTGGGTGGAGCCGCTCTCCAGCTGTTCCGCAGCTATGGCAGATCTGGCCGGTGGTGGGGAATGAATGGCAGGCTGCTTTTCCCTGTGAGAGGACCAGGCAGCCAGTTAGGGGGTCCAAAATTCCTCCAGATTCCCAGCCTGCTGGGCTGAGTGCACTGGGACAGTTTTGTTCCACTGTTGGGCCCTTGTCTCTTTAAGACTTTTAAAAAAGCGCCCGCTATTCTTTTGTCCCAGGGGAGCCGGCTGAGGGGACCCGCTTGCAATCTCCGTCTCGGATCCTGCCCTTCCGTTTCTCTAATCTCCGATACACCACACGATGTGTGTCTGTGCTCCCGATGCAGATCACCAGGGCTGGTTATTTAGCAGGCCTGTGCTTCCACCCCCTCCCAGCTCTGAATCCTCTCCTCCCACCGGTGCGCTGGGGTGGGGGAGTGCTCAGGTCCCACTGGTACATGGCTCCATTTCTTACCTGCCTTGCGGAGTGCCAAGTCCTCTCAGGTGTAGATGCAGGCTGGGTGCTGTCCTGTATCTTCTGGTCTCTCTTTTAGGAATAGTTGTATTTGTTGTATTTTCATAAATAGATATGGTTTTGGGAGGAAATTTCCGCCGCCCTCCTCGTGCCACCATCTTCCCAGAATCCATTTGTTGTTGTTTTTAAATCACTTTTTAAAACTTAGTGTACTTACCCAGATACTTACCATTTTCATTTTCATTCCATGGTGTAGATCCAGAAATCTATCTGATACCAATTTCCCTCTGCCTGAAGGACTTTACTATTTCTTATAATACTAATCTACTGGTGATTAATTCTTTCAGCTTTTGTGTGTCTGAAAAAGTCTTTATTTTGTCTTTGATTTTGAAAGATGTAGTAGAGCATAATAGGAGTGCTTAAAATTAGGGGCCCAACAAGAAATGGGTTCAGGAAAGACCCCTGAGGGAATCATACTGCACTGAGCACTAAGGTTTAATTGGAAAATTTCAGTTTTCAAGTAATTAATTAGTGTTGCCTCTGATAAGGTGCCTGATCGGTCCTTTCTCAGAGGATGTGTTTATTTGAGGGCCGTCTGGGTTCCAGGCCCTGTGGCAGGTGCTGGAGATTCAGCAGTGAATGACTTGTGGACATTCCCCAGGACAACAGCTGGTCATGGCCCTGAAAGCAGATCTGAACTAACTTTGCACATGAGGAGCGGGGTGTTTTTCCCTCTAACATAGCTACTTCTACTTGGATTTTTATTATCCACCTAAATTCTAAATTATATTCACTGAGTTGATCAAAAATCCTATTAAGATGATATTTAAGATTGCATTCAACATATAGATCACTTTGTGGAGAAGCTGTGTTTTTGTAATTTGAGGTCACCCCACACCAGGGAACGGAAGCATCCTCCACTCGGTCAGGTGTTCCTCGGTGCCCATGGCCATGGTTCATGCTGCTTCCATTGGGGTCTTGTGCCTGGGCTGCGAGTTTCTGGGCCCATGGCCGTTCCTGTGACTGGGCCTGTGAGCCTCCTCAGTTAGGGCTCTAGTCACTTAGTGTTGGTGGAGGAGATGGTGCTATTAGCTTTGTATTTTGGGGGATTTTGGATTGATGGCCCAGCTGTGGTAGTCTGTTCTGTTACCTCTGTTGGTTTTTCCACATACATTACATCATTTACCAACAAATACTATTTCCCACTAAAAACGTAATGTGGACAGGCTCCCCACCACCACCATGTATTCTCAGTAGCATGACTCAGAACCTAGTATTTCTTTTACTAGTGTGGATAAAGTGAAGGTTCCTGTGGCCAGGATTCTCACCTGGCCCTGGTTGGCTAGCTCACTACACACGTGTGGGCAATACATCATTATTAACTATAAAAAGAGCTCCGCCCAGTGCTCTGGGCAACGTGGTGGCAGGGCTGCAAGGTTGCAGGAGAGCAGAGCCTAGAGTGGTGGCAGCACCATAACAGAGACAGCAACGGCTGTGCGGCAGAGAGGCCCAGAGGCAGAGACCAACCTGCTGCATGCAGACTTGCTTTGAGTGGACAGGATTTTAGTGATTGGAAATAAAGTTGGAAATAAGCCTTTCATCCCAAGAACGTTCTACTGTCATTACTTTGGTCACACTGAATCCATAGTGCACTTGCCCAGGGCTGAAACCCATTGGCAAGACACTAGGACATAAAGAGTATTTCTGTGACTAGGAGGAAGAGTCTATATTACATCATTTACAAACAAATACAGTTTCCTACTAAAAACGTAATGTGGACAGGCTCCCCACCACCACCATGTATTTCTCAGTAGCATGACTGAGAACCTAGTATTTTTATTACTAGTGTGGATAAAGTGAAGGAGAGCCTGTAATTTGGCCTTCAGTGGACTCACCTTTATAAATTCTATTCACATAAATAACATAGTAGAATAACCCTCATGTTTTCAAACAAAGAACTGAATAATCAATCTTTCTTTATTCTTTGTCTCTGAAATTAGACATCAGTTTTCTTGTTTGGAGCATATCCCTTCACCTCTTAAACCTGTATGCGCTCTGCTGTACTGCAGCTATGTCACGGCATGAGTATCTTATTACTTCACCTATCGGTATGAGGAATACAGGTACAGAAAGGCTTCATGATATCACTGAATTGTGAGAATTTTCCATAAGGTACTAGTCCAGCCGTTCGGGTGTGCATCTAACTAAGTATATTGAGCACTTGGGAGAAGAGCATCTGCAGGGCTAATTTTAATACTGAAAGTAGGAAAATCAAGAAAGCTGTAAAAGCAGGCGCTTCCCAGTATTACAGAGTCGATCCATGCCACATGCAGTAGCTGTGTGGAACCCATGCACACGTGCCCGTGTACATGGTGGCTGTTTATATATACCACTTCTCCATTTCACATGTGCCCAGTGCAAAGAAAGGATTTACCCTCTTTCAACTGATGGGAAAACCAAGGCCTGTGCAAGTTTTTGGTCTAAGGTCTTGTTCCCGGTTAAGAAGAGAGCTGAGAGGCTGCCCCACTCAAGTGTGTGCTCTGTGTAACCTCTGAGTCAGTGTGGATCTCCTGAGAGGCTATGAGGAATCCTTCTGATCCACGTCAGACCTAAGACTCTAGACATACTGGGAAGCAAGGTTCCCTTTGTGTCCACTGCATGATACTGACAGAGGTCGCCTTCTGTGGTTCTCAGCCTGAACTCCACGCGTCTGGTCAGCAGGCACTCCCGCCAAACCTGAGGATATCAGCAACACAGCACTTAACTAGCTTAACCCCCAAAGCTTTTGTGCTAAGAAACGTTGCTAGGTTAGAAGCCCAAGAATAATTTGAGATGGCATGCTATTTGCCTTCTGCTCTTTTTTCCAAATATTAGTTTTAGTGTGTTTAATCTTTTCTAGGGATGACATTAAATTAATGCAATGTAATATAGAAGGAAAAGTGAGTAGAAATTACAGTGAAATTTTGTTGTTGTTGCATAAAAGAAATAACTTCTTTAATTAGAGCTGGCCAGTAATAAAACTTCCTCGATCTAGGATGAAGGTCCCTAAAGGACACTGGAAAGAGGAATTTGGGTTAAAAGTAGGTTGATCTGCATCCCCTTGCAGACTCGTAACTCAGCATTTAGGATTCTGTGAATGTGCACAGCATGGGGACAGTCCCTAGCCCACCAGACACCGTGCAGTGGGGCTTCAGCTGGAAGCTGGAACCATTAGCTCTACTGCTGGTAGAATACGACCAGGTTACTAGAGCGTCTCCACTTGCTTTGTGTATCAGTCAGAGTTCTGCCAGAGAGAGGAGCCAGTAGGATGGAGAGAAACAGAGCCAGAGAGAGATGGATCCAGTGGACGCAACTGTGTCACACTTTGTGGGGTCCAACTGGGCAGGTCCAAGCTCTGTGGGCAGACGTGGCTGGAAATGGTCAGAGGCTGTCTTGCTGGCGACAGCAGGATTTTTTCTTCAAGGAAACCAAGTTCTGCTCGTAAGACGTTCAGCTGAGTGGGGTGGCCCACCCACATTCTGGAGGGTGATCTTGTTTACTTAAAGTCAGCTGCTAGAGATGTGAACCACATCTACTAAACACCTTGCAGGGACATCAGATAACTGTCTGATTGAATGACTCTAAGGCTAGCCATCACACTGGGGGCATTTTATTTTTTTCAGCCATTGCTTTAGCTGTGATCTGTTAAGCTTTACTTTGCTGCCCCTTGGCAGTCCCCTCTGGGTGTGGCTTTTCCCTTTAGGCCCACGCTGGAATCCCAGACCTGGGACCTCATCTTCACCCCTCCCCCGGGACAGCCAGGCCCCGGGGGTCCTGCAGTGGGGGTGTCCCACAGTGGGGGCGTGGAGGGGAGGGCAGCTGCCTGGAGGCGTGGCTTCCAGCACTGCGAACAGTGCCGCAAGGCCCTCCTCCCAGCACCACTCCCAGCCCGAAAGCCGAGCACTCCCATGGCAGAACACAGCCCCTGCTGCCCTCCTCTCTGACCTCTGTGTCTCTCACATGAAGGCACAGGAGCCTTGCAGGAGGTGGCCCACATTCCCCTGGAGCTGCACTGCACTCCAGTGTCACAGCTGCTCCAGCAGGTCCCCCAGAGAGGCGAGCAGTGTTCAGACGTGTCCACCACCCAGGGGCGCTGTGGCTCTGCCTCCCACCCAGAGCAGGGTGCCCCCTCCCTCTTTAAGGCACCTCCCACCTCCATCTCTGGGTGCCTCTTGGAGCCTGCCAGCATTTGGCTTTGAGGGAGAGGGGAGAAATCCCCAGCCTGGGAACGCCACAGCCCATTCAGGGAAGGACAGGGCACTGGCTGGCGGTGGCAGGCCGGTTCTGCTGCCCCTCGCAAGCCTGGGCACGGCCTTTCCTTGGTGGGTAGGCCCTTAAGAGTCTCCTTTTTCTCTCCCGCTGGCTTGGGGAAGAGGGCGCCAGGAGGAGTCCCCTCGCTGCCCTGCCCCCTGGCGGCCAGGGACCTAGAATGAGCCCCGTCTTCCTGGCAGCACCTGTCACGGCCTCTGTCCTCCGCCACGTGTCTGGGAGGATGTTTCCAGGATCCTGGACACACACCTGCTCATAGGTCCCAAAGTTTTTTCTACTTAATGTCTTAGGAGCATTACTCATATTTCTACTAAAAGATGTTTTTAATTACTGATTTCTGGAGGCCCCTTCCGTTCTGTGGTGCCTCTGTCCCATTCCATTGCTCCTTGTCCCAGATGGTGCAGACAGCAGGCACTGGACGTCAGGGCTCTAACAGCAGAGTCTTGAAGAGAGAATCTTTTTCTTCATGAAAAATCATGGTGAGGTTTGGAGTTGTAACCATGCAGACAGGAAGAAACACAGTGGGTGTCTCTGAGCTTTAATTTGGTCTTTACAAGACCAGATGTCTGTCCCCTGGACCTTCTGCACTTAACTTCTGCGTATCGCAGAGTCAGACTTCATCTTACACGTCAGGTGCTTTGATTTTGTGCTTTGGGAGCAGAGAGGCAGGGCTTTCAGTTGTCCATCAGAGCCGCGCCAGAGCCCAGCTCTGTAAGTGGCACATGGTGGGTTCAAATATTCGGTCAGGTAGGTGATATTTAAGTCACTATATAAAAGAAAAATAGATGATAAATTGATGTATAAAAAAACTACTTTTGTATTTATATACAAATCTGTCAATGTTGGGCTTTAATTAGAGATCTCAGTTTTCATGTTAACCATACGGGCATTAAAATGTACCTTGCATCAAAGGATTCTAAGTTTTTATGTAGAAAACATCTGTTGTAAAACACACTGGTTTTTTGTAGTTAAAAGTAAATGGTCCTGGGGTAGTGGGGAGTGTTGAAGGGCAGCAGAAAGGTGCAAGTCAGAGAAAAGGTAGTGAGCATATAAGGGAATCATTCAAACTCCAGAGAAATTTCTTCTTCCTAAGTCACTTGTTTTTAAGTCCAAACAAAGAGAAATCCTCACCATCCATCCTGGACACACAGCCAGGCTGTCGGCTGACTGTTCTTCCTGGTGCTAATGCTAATGTGCGCTCTTTCTCTGGACATGATCCCCTAGCTGCCCACTCAGAAGTCGCTCTGTCCCGACTGTTCCCATCCTTTTCGGTGACTGCGGAGGCCCGCAGTGGCAGAGGGCCAGGAGGCCCGGCGCAGTGCAGCCTCTACTACCATCTCCCCCATTCTCAGTTCTTTGAGCCCTGCTTTTCCTTCCCAATCTCAGCCTTTTCTTACCAGCACCTTGAACATGCTCCTTGCTTTGCACTTACAAGACGTAACACAGACTTTAGAAGCCACCACTGCCCATCAGCACTGGTTGGCAGCTCAGATCCAAGTGGGAGTCTTGGTGGCCACCTGTCCATGGCCATGCCTCCTACTGCCGTAGTGACCAGGTTCTTATTGGGCTTCTGGATTTTAGAATAAAGGCAAGCCAGATAACCCCAAAGCAGCTATCACTGGAATTACCTAAGATTTTTTTTAATGTTCTCTGTAAATATTTTTAATGTCCTGGTTATAATTCTAGAATATGTGGGTTTTAGTTTGCAGTTAATATGTTTCGAACATTACCACCTTCCTCCAATCCTACGGGAGCAGAATTTGACCCAGAGGAAGACGAGCCAACGTTAGAAGCAGCCTGGCCTCATCTACAGGTACAGAGCTCTGGGAGTGCCCAGAAATGGGTGTGGGTTAAATGTGGGTTTTTTCTCCAAAGCAAGTGCACTGGCTGAGGGCCTCACTCCGGCTATGTACGAGTGGGCCTCTGACCCACAGAGGCATAGACCCACAAACCTGTGTGTAGATCAGAAGTGTTTTAGCAAAAGAAAGAAAACGTAATGGTTTTCTGTTTGTTTGAATACTTTACACAAACTACAAAGACATGGAATTGTCAATACATTTTTAGTGGAAGTGACAGCGCTGAACTGAGGCCTGGGGGACTCATGCAGACATTTTCCCCGTTTTGGTACTTAGACTTATGTGTGCCCGCTGTGTGCCCCAAAGCCCACCTACTGACTAACACCTTTTTCTCACATGTTTTTTGTAAGGTGTAGGGTTGACTGGGCAGGACACCCACGAGAAGGCAGGGCCTAGTGTGAGCGGAGTGTGTGCCCATGTGCTAGGTCGGGGGTCTGGGCTGTCCGTAGGAGGGCAACGGAGAAGAGAGAACACGGGAGGAGCTAGGTGGGGAGCAAAGGGAAAAGCAGGCTCTCTCTCCCGGCAGCAGAGCGCCCCACTCCTCCCTCGGCGTCTGGGTCGCTGTGTGACCATGGCGGCATGCCTCCCACTCAGGAAGGGGAGGAACATCCCAGCCTCCATGACTGCGTCTATGATCTGCTCTCTGCTGAAACACTTGTCAGTGACAGGCTGCAAACCCACCCAGGATTTGGTCAAAGCCAGCCTGTGGCTCCTGTGCACTGTGGTCTCTGAGCAGGATAATTTAAGCACTGCTGACATCAGCCATGGAAATCATTTTGTTTAAATGCCATTTAAGGGTATATAGTCTGTGGTTCTTAGCTAAATAAAACAATTTACCCTCATCATTTGTAATTGCACCATGTAATTTGGCAATAATTCTACAGATAAATTGCTTTTTCTTAAAGGCTAATATTTGCGGACAAAGATCGAGCTCATGGTATATTTTTAATCTCCATCTAATAAAATACCATATTATTTGACTCACTGTTTTTCTTTTCTCCTAGCTTGTTTATGAATTTTTCTTAAGGTTTTTAGAGTCTCCAGATTTCCAACCTAATATAGCGAAGAAATATATTGATCAGAAGTTTGTATTGCAGGTAAGGCACAAATTAGCTGAAACTACAAAACCCCTAAAGCGCAGGAGGGAACACTGGCTCACTCAGTATCTTTTTCTCCGTGAAGCTTTTAGAGCTCTTTGACAGTGAAGATCCTCGAGAGAGAGATTTCCTTAAAACTACCCTCCACAGAATCTATGGAAAATTCCTAGGCTTAAGAGCGTACATCAGAAAACAGATAAATAATATATTTTATAGGTAAGTCAGTGTGTGCGGGTGACCTTTCTCTCCTTTCTTGATGATGTTGGCTTTCATACTTCCACTGTCCTCAGCATTTCCTTTGACAAGTGACCGGGGAGTGTGTGGCTGTTTCTGAGCAGCCTGCTGCCGGGTACAGGGGGCCCCAGTCTGCAGCCAGGCCTCTGCGCTGGGCTGGGGCTGGCCCCCTCCACTGCCACCCACTCCCCTGCGCCTCCCCATGCTCCTGCCCGCGTTTGGATTTTCACTGAATGTCGGGCCCACATGGCTGTGGTTCCCTCCAGAACGTGAGTGGATTGGTCTGTCCAAAGCCAGCTGCTTCCTCCCACCTGCACATTCCCTCAGCCTCCCTGATGAACTCAGTGAAAGCAGGGAGGCGTGCGGAGTGAAGCGGTGTCTTTACAAAATCTCAGAAAGTCTGAGAACTTACCCAGAGGTTTGGAGACCCTGCTAGAAGCAGCAGGTGGAGGCCGGTGGCTTTTTAGAATCCACGGCCACCCCTAGGCCTGTAGGACCACGGGGCTGGTCATCTGGTCTCAGAAGCTGTCCTGTCTGGCTTCATGTGGAGGAGGGCACAGCCCCATGGCTCAGGAAGGATGTTCCATCACATTCCAAGGGCCATGATCGCCTTGAGCCCTGGACATCTCACACACCCCTCTGAACTGCCAGCATCCCTTCATCTCTGCTGCCGCCAAGTTGCACAACATTGATGCTCTTTGGGTGCATATGTGTGGGCCCTGGGTAAGGCCCTGGGGCCCCACAAGTCCCAGCAGCCTTGTGTCTGCCTCTGCGCACTCTCCAGATCCTTCCATACCAGCACCTGGCAACCTCTTTTGATCCTTCCAAATGTTCTTTTCTGCCAGCCCTTCTCAACCCCACACCCCACCACCCGCCAGCTTCCGGAAACATCCCTGCAGCAGAAAGCCTCCCTGGCTTGGCAGACAGGTCAGTCTGCTGTGGGGGCTTTAGCACACACCCCCAGTGCCTGGCCCATGGTGGCACCCAGTGGATGTTACAGATGAAACAGTTCATGTAGTTTCTTAACCGACCCTGGAAGATTCCCTAAATGAGCAGTTTATTCTGTGGATTTTGGCTTCTCGGGACAGCTTACCTCTTAAGGCCTCTGGCTCCAGGATGGCTCAAGGTCGTGACGAATCCTAGTAGTGACAGGCACAGTGTGCAGGTCCCTCTGGGCTAAGGAGGCAGGCAGATCAAGTAGTCAAGCCGCAATTCCAGGTGAGGGCGGCAGTGCAGGCCATCGCCTGGGGATGGTGACCAGAAGTGTCCCCAAGCCCCACAGAGGCCAGAGGGCCCCTCCTTAGCCACCAGACCAGGAAGGGAAGAGAGGGGCAGAGGCAGATGGGTACAGGGCCCCACAGCCAAGACCTCTGGGAATTCTGAGCCAGGGGCGCCTCTTCCTGTGGCTCTTTGTTTCTCACCTCAGGATCACTCTCCCATTTGTTTCAAACAATGAAATTTCAGTCGGAGTCTTCAGTTGTCGCAGGCTCCTGTTTCTGGCGTAGAACTGTCGGGGTTGTCGTCTGGGAGGCAGGAACGTTTTCCAGGTGCTCCGGCAGAGCGCCGCATGCCTTGGTTTAGACAGACGCCGGCAGCAGGGACGTGGCGCAGGAGTGGCGCTTAGCTTCTGAGGGTGGAGGTGTTTCCTGCTTCGTGTCCCTGTCCCTTGTCATCCCCAGTCTGTTCAACATGCGTGTTTCCCACTGTGGGCAGATCCCATGCTCAGGCCTAGGACACAGGCTGCCATGGGCCTGGAGTGCACCGGCGGGAGGAAGCCAGCTGGCTACTCTGGGGGGCCCCGTGTGGTGCATGAGGCCGCACGGGATGCACAGGGGTGTCAGGGAAGAAGCAGGCAAGGCGGCCCCAGTGGTAAGGAAGTAACTTCTGCCTTCGCAGAGACCGGGCGAAACGCTGGAAATTTTAGAGTTGAGAAGACACCAACCCATGTTAAAATGCGGGTTAGAGAATGGGAAGTGGGATGTGTGTGTGAAAGGCAGACAGCAAATTGGTGCTTGTGTGAGGGAGGGGGCTGAATGAAGTACAGGTGCTCACTGTAAAACTCTTCAACTTTTCTCTGTTTGAAAACTTTAAAGATAAAATGTTGAGGAAAATTTTGAGCAGACTCATGCTCTCTGCCCTCCACACTTTCACATGTCCAGGCTTTGAGGAGTCTCTGGTGCCAATGAGCTGAGCCCCAGGATGGTTTTCACAAGTAGATAATGCTTGTTGTCATCTGCCTGCATGGCTTTCCTCCTAAAAACATTGTTTTTTTTTTTTCAGAGGATTTTAGTCTTTCCAAACGTTATTTCAGTGTCTAACTCTAAATGACAATTGCCTTTTCTAGGTTTATTTATGAAACAGAGCATCACAATGGCATAGCAGAATTACTGGAAATATTGGGAAGGTAAGTCATCCGCATTATTGGGAGACAGTGGCCTTAGGTGGAATTCATAGCAGAATGACCCTGTTCATGGAGTCCACCCACATGCCCAGCCAAAACAAGCAATTTAAACCGTTCTCCGAAAGAAGTAAGATCTCACTTAATTGAAAATGCTCTTGGATTATAAGTCCCCAAACGGCAGATCTCCCATCAGCATGGGAGCTCCTGTACATGTCCATGCACCTCAGTAGCATTACTGTGGAAATATAGTTTCAATTTTATTTCCTCAAGAGCAATGTTAAAAATAGTTACATTAAGAAGATTTATATTTGACCCTTAGAAGAAGAATAAATCATTTATTGTACTTAGGGGTAGTGAGTAAACGCTAGTATTTCAAGTTGCTTTGACTTTATGAATTTTTCACATGTATACTTATAATAAATGTTTCAAAAATTTCACCATCTTTATCCAAGTAAAGTTCTTGCTTGCTAATATTTTTAAAAATTCGATGACCTACAGATGTTCTGTCAGACTTCCTAACCCACTGTTTCCCAAACAGTGTTCCCAGGCAGAATAAGCTGGGAAGTGCATTTTCTCCAGCACCTTCCTCGGGATTCAGTGTGCATGAATGGGTCCAAGGAACCCTGCAGGAAGAGTCTGGTGTATTCCTGTTTAATCTAGTGATTCCCAAAACTATGAGCACAGGAAGCTTTTCTCAAGGAACGCTGTCATCCGGTCCATCTGTGATCCAGTAGCTCTGAGAAAAACTATCCTTGCTGTTTTAGGTATAATTAAAAAAAAAATGTTAGTCCTGATGGAGAATTATACTTTAACTAGTTTCACCACACTCAGCAGGTTCCTCTCTGAGTAGAGTGGAGCGAGTGGTCGAGTGGGTGGCCTCAGTAGCTGTGCAGCCTTAGCTCCGTCTGCTAATCCATGAAATGAGAAGATAATCGTATTCACCCCCTGGGTTTGCAGGGATGGGGGTCCGTGTAAAGCGTTCAGCACAGCCTGCCACATCACACACACAGGCCTCCGTGCCCTCCTGCTCCTGGGAGTGATGTCTGTCCTTCCAGAAGAGATGTGGGACCCTGAGGGTCTTCCCCACATGGGAATGGGCACAGCAATTGTGTGCCTGAGCCACGTGAATGACCGAGTCCCACTTTTGAAATCATTTTAACTGCTGCTGTTGCTCTCAGTAACATTATTCTGGGCTTGCCTGATTCATAAAACCAAGTAGATAAACTAGTTGGTATTAGAGACAAAAACTTCAGTTTGCAGGTCAAGAGTGGGACCCCTTTCTCTGAAGGAGGGAATAGCTTTCTTGCTGCTGTTGACTGGTGCCCATGCCACACACTCGGGCTCTGTTTTGCCTACTAAAGAGCCCAGGTTTCCACAGGAAAGCATGACTTCTTAGTGAAAGGTGAAGGCTGACGGAAGGTGCTGAGTGTGGGCGACACTTGGAGCACAGGAACCCCCCTGAGCTCCCCAGTCTTCCCGGCCTGTCCAAGGAAGGAAGTTTTAGCCCCAGGGATGCCTGCTGTTCTGGGTAATGGCCTGTAAACCCAGAACTTTAAAATTATGGTGTAGTTGCACAGATAAAAGTGACAATGCTTCCTTGTAGGTGTTTAATTTTCTTTTTAATTTCCTCTGATGTCCTCTTCTTTTCTGAATCATATACTCTGCTTGCTGGTTTTCATGCTGAAAACAAAACTGAGGAAAACAGAAAGATTTATTTAAATCAAGAATTTGTATACATTCAAATTTCGGGTAAATTGTGTTTCACAGTATAATTAATGGATTTGCCCTACCACTTAAAGAAGAGCACAAGATTTTCTTGCTGAAGGTGTTACTGCCTTTGCACAAAGTGAAGTCCCTGAGCGTCTACCATCCACAGGTAAGTGGAGGGCCCCTGTCAGTACATGGTCTCCACTTGAACATCGTTGAAGTCGAGATACTGAATCCCAGCCTTAGAAGGGAGTGTTTTCGTCCCTTTATCACATTATTGATTTAGATTCTATTGACCACTGAAACGTCAAGGGAGTAAAAGGGATTGTTTTTTAAGGAAGTCAAAAAAGTCGCAGGAATGGAGAATTCAAAATCCATTCTAAACATAGAAAAAGGAGTAGCCAACCTGAGGAACAGTCATGGAAGCCTTCTCCAAGGGAGTTTTTCTACAGCACAATTTGAATCTCTCATACTTTAAAGAAAAAGCCTAATCTGTGGCCAGTGAAATGACCTATGAGAAAGTTGTTTTTTTAAAAAAAGCTATGGCTTATGAAAACTAGAGGTTACTAACTCGTTAGTTGTCTCCATTTGCCAGGAGATTCAGTTTTTCCTTCACTCTTATTCTAAGTTCTGTGTAACCAGAACTTAAGCTGTGCTGATTATGACACCTGAAGGTTTTGGGGAGGTTTGGCGTCAGCTGCAGGCTCACAGGTAGAGCTGGTCACAGGGCCTGGCACCGCCAAGACCTGTATGAATTAAAAGATGCAGCCACCCCCTTCCACAGAGCCTCACTGTGCGAGTTTGCAGCATGGTATAAATTTCAGAAAATATGTCTCTAGATGAATGTAAGGACACTGACTTCCAGGGAAATAGTTTGCTTAGAGTTTTTTCTCTGTTTCTGTTAACTGGTGATTTCTTTCCATCCATCTGGGTTGTTACCCTGTCAGTTGTTCTAGAGAAGCGATTAATAGTTCAGAGATTTGAGACAGAACCAGAATTTAATTTAGTTTTTCCCAGCTGTTAGATTACTTGTTCATTACACAAATCCAAAAAGATCATAGGAAAAATCACCATCAAAACTGAGCTGACTTGTTGATGTTGGTCAGAAAGACTGTTTCCCGATTTTTTTGAGCTTTCTGATGTGCCCTCCATAGTTGATCAGGGCGAATGACCTTTTGTGTATCAGTCCAGGTGTCCCTCCCTGCAGGTCCCACACAGAGCCTCCCGCAGGGCCTGTTGAGGGGAGTCCACACCCACCCAGCTGGCGGGCACACCCAAGGGCAGCACCTGATCATATCAGGCCCTGCCATGGATGGTGCTTAACAGTGATACTAGAAGAAGCACAGAGCACTTCCATCGAAATGAGGTGTTAATCCTTTTTCTCCTTTTACTTTTAGCTGGCATACTGTGTCGTGCAGTTTTTAGAAAAGGACAGCACCCTCACTGAACCAGTAAGTGAGCTCTCTGCTCAGACCTCGATCCTGTTGACTTCACACCTTGTCATGGGATGCGTGTAGTCACAACGTGAATATCGCAAAACGTCAGCTTCGCCAGTAGCTGTGCAGACAGCTTTTTCACCTCAAGTTACAATATTCATCAACCGACCATTTCATCCCTGTCTTAGGGTTTTCAGAGTGTAGAGCTTTTAATCACAAGTCGCGCACTGCAGTGCGTTTATGTGATGACACTGCCAACCTGCCCCTCACCCACGCGGCCCCTTTGAACACAGGGCATCGAGCGCTCGTGGCTGCTGGGTTGTGTGCAGTGTCACGTGTTCCCTTCCTGGTTTGACGACATACGTTCCGTCATCCGAGGCGCTGCAGTGAAGACTGGGTGCTCGTCATGCTGACGGGGTTTGACGCCTGGGAAATTCTTTCCAGGTCAGGTTGTGACTATTTTATTACATCGTGACTGAATGTTAAGTTGCTACCATTCGGCGTTCAGATTTCTAAATTTCCTGGCATTTTACCTTTTTTAAAAAGAAAAGGAGCTATTGTAGCCCCTAGACTAACAAAGTTGGGCCTGTTGGGTGTTTGTCTAAGCATTTAAATGCATTTTTTTTAACAGCTTTATTGAGCTATAATTTTCATACCACACAATTCACCCACTGAAATGTACAATTCAATGGTTTTTGGTATATTATGCTATTAATTTGTTAATTGTGGTAAAATGGAGATAACATGAAATTTGCCATTTTAAATGTACAGTACAGTGCAGCTGTTAACATTGTTTCTAAAACTTTGTTATCATCCCAAACAGAGACTGCATGCATCACAATAATTCCCACCCCCACCCACCATCCACTGCCTGTCTCCATTAATTGGACTCTTCTAGGACCCCACATAAGTGGAATCTTACAGTGTTTGTCCTTCTGTGTCTGGCTGGCTTCATGTGGAATTATCTCCTCAGGGTTCATCCGTGGTAGCATGAGTCAGAACTTCATTCCTTACTGTGGCTGAATATAATCCTTGTATGAATATACCACCTTTTGTCTATCCTCCTGTCAGTGACACTTGACTTGTTCCCATCTTTTGGCTGTTGTGAATGGTGCAGCTGAGGACATATGTGTGCAAAATACCTCTCTGCGACCCTGCTCTCAATTTATTTGGATATAGGCCTAGAAGTGAAATTGCTGGATCATATAATGACTCTTATGTTTAGCTTTTTGAGGAACCTCCACAGTGTTTTCCACAGCAGCTGCACCTTTGTACATTCCCACCACCAAAGCACAAGGGTTCCAGGTTTCCACATCCTCATCAACACTTGCCATCTTCCATTTTCCTGATTGTAGCTAACCTAGTAAGTGTGAAGTGGGATCTTGTGCAGCTTTTTGACTTGCATTTCCATAATGATTAAAGACGTTGGGCTTTTCACGTGCCTGCTGGCCGTTCGTGTATCTTCTTTGGAGGAAGGTCCTTAAATCCATTGCCTAGTTTTTAATTGGGTTGTTTTTTACTATTGAGTGACAAAGTAAGAACTATTAGGTGCCAGTTTAAATGCTTGAATTTCCTGTTAAAGCTATTATTGGAGTAGGAAAGGTAAACATGGTACCTCCTGAGTCTTTTCCATGCCATAGTCTACCACAGTTTTTTTGAACAATGAAAATTTCCACACTGCAAATACATGAGAATTCTTCATACTGTGTCCCTGAGTTAACTGACTTCTGATCTCTGCTGTATTTTAAGCTTCAAAATTCTGTGTGTGGTCTCCTTATCAACCACAAAATCGGAAAAGCCCTTGACCGTGTCGCTCAGCAGCCACCTCAGCTACCGGGGTGCCCCCTGCTTCAGGGTGGCCTATACCTGTGCCTGCCTCCCTGGGGTCCCCTAATGCCTCTGCCTCAGCTCTGCCTGAGGCTCTGGAAGCCCCCAAGAAAATGTGCCAAATCTTATCAGATACAAAGTGTTTACTCCAATTGAGAGAGAGGACATGTTACTTTTATTCTTAACTAAATTGAAGGCATGTTCAGGCAGGGAAAGAAAACTAAGGCAGCATTAAGAGTAAAAAAGCCTTCTTTGGTATAATTTCTCCGATGACGGCGCATGCTAAATTCCTCTGTCTGCATTTGGAAGTCTTGTAAATGTCTTTGATCCCCACTGATCAGGCTAACTCCACAGGGGTGAGGGCCCTTAGGGTCAGCACTGTGAGGGAAGGCGGAAGATGGGCCGCCTCTCGTGGGTGCCACAGGCAGAAAACCCCGACTCACAGGGACGCAGAGACATTCACACACCCAGTCCTCAGTGTTTCCACCTAGAATCTATTCATTTCTTAATTTCCTGCAGCCCAGAGAATAGTATTCAACTATAGAAAGCAGATTTAATTTTCTGCACATCAAAAATGTTCAGATCCAGCAATGAAATACAATCGGTAAACAAAAAGCTACCCAAGATTGTAGATTACTGATACCAAAATAAATTAAAAAAAAAAACAACCCAAGAACAAAATCCCCGGGCCAGATGGATTCACCACTGAATTTTATCAGACATATAGAGAAGACATAATACCCATCCTCCTTAAAGTTTTCCAAAAAATAGAAGAGGAGGGAATACTTCCAAACTCATTCTACGAAGCCAGCATCACTCTAATACCAAAACCAGGCACAGACCCTACAAAAAAAGAAAATTACAGACCAATATCCCTGATGAACACAGATGCAAAGATACTCAACAAAATATTAGCAAACCAAATTCAAAAATACATCAAGAGGATCATACACCATGATCAAGTGGGATTCATCTCAGGGATGCAAGGATGGTACAATATTCGAAAATCCGTCAACATCATCCACCACATCAACAAAAAGAAGAACAAAAACCACATGATTATCTCCACAGATGCTGAAAAAGCATTTGACAAAATTCAACATCCATTCATGATAGAAACTCTTAACAACATGGGTATAGAGGGCAAGTACCTCAACATAATAAAGGCCATATATGACAAACCCACAGCCAACATCATACTTAACAGCGAGAAGCTGAAAGCTTTTCACCTAAGATCAGGAAGAAGACGGGGATGCCCACTGTTATTCAACATAGTACTGGAGGTCCTAACCACGGCAATCAGACAAAACAAAGAAATATAAGGCATCCAGATTGGTAAAGAAGAAGTCAAACAGTCACTATTTGCAGATGACATGATATTGTACATAAAAATCCCTAAAGACTCCATTCCAAAACTACTAGAACTAATATCTGAATTCAGCAAAGTTGCAGGATACAAAATTAATACACAGAAATCTGCTGTTTTCCTATACAGTAACAATGAGCTAACAGAAAGAGAAATCAGGAAAACAATTCCATTCACAATTGCATCAAAAAGAATAAAATACCTAGGAATAAACCTAACCAAGGAAGTGAAAGACCTATACCCTGAAAACTACAAGACACTCCCAAGAGAAATTAAAGAGGACACTAACAAATGGAAATTCATTCCATGCTCTAGGCTAGGAAGAATAAATATTGTCAAAATGGCTATACTACCTAAAGCAATCTACAGATTTCAATGCAATCCCTCTCAAAATACCAACAGCATTTTTCAACGAACTGGAACAAATAGTTCTAAAATTCATATGGAACCACAAAAGACTCCAAATAGCCAAAGCAATCCTGAGAAGGAAGAATAAAACAGGGGGATCTCGCTTCCCAACATCAAACTCCACTACAAAACCACAGTAATCAAGAAAATTTGGTACTGGCACAGGAACAGACCCACAGACCAGTGGAACAGAATAGAGAGTCCAGATATTAACCCAAACATATACGGTCAATTAATATACGATAAAGGAGCCATGGATATACAATGGGGAAATGACAGCCTCTTCAACAGCTGGTGTTGGCAAAACTGGACAGCTACATGTAAGAGAATGAAACTGGATCATTGTCTAACCCCACACACAAAAGTAAATTCAAAATGCATCAAAGACCTGAATGTAAGTCATGAAACCATAAAGCTTTTAAAAAAAAACATAGGCAAAAATCTCTTGGACATAAACATGAGCAACTTCTTCATGAACATATCTCTCCAGGCAAGGGAAACAAAAGCGAAAATGAGCAAGTGGGACTATATCAAGCTGAAAAGCTTCTGTACAGCAAAGGACACCATCCGTAGAACAAAAAGACATCCTACAGTATGGGAGAATATATTCATAAATGACATATCAGATAAAGGGTTGACATCCAAAATATATAAAGAACTAACACACCTCAACAAACAAAAAGCAAATAAGCCAATTAAAAAATGGGCAGAGGATCTGAACAGACACTTCGCCAAAGAAGAAATTCAGATGGCCAACAGGCACATGAAAAGATGCACCACATCACTAATCATCAGAGAAATGCAAATTAAAACCACAGTGAGATACCACCTCACACCAGTAAGGATGGCCAACATCCAAAACACAAACAACAAATGCTGGCGAGGATGTTGAGAAAGGGGAGTCCTCCTACACTGCTGGTGGGAATGCAAATTAGTTCAACCATTGTGGAAAACACTATGGAGGTTCCTCAAAAAACTCAAAATAGAAATACCATTTGACCCAGGAATCCCACTCCTAGGAATTTACCATAAGAATGCAGCAGCCCAGTTTGAAAAAGAGAGAAGCACCCCTATGTTTATCGCAGCACTATTTACAATAGCCAAGAAATGGAAGCAACCTACATGTCCATCAGTAGATGAATGGATAAAGAAGATGTGGTACATATACCCAATGGAATATTATACAGCCATAAGAAGAAAACAAATCCTACCATTTGCAACAACATGGATGGAGCTAGAGGGTATTATGCTCAGTGAAATAAGCCAGGCGGAAAAAGACAAGTATCAAATGATTTCATTCATATATGGAGCATAAGAACAAAGAAAAAAACTGAAGGAACAAAACAGCAGGAGACTCACAAAACCCAAGAATGGACTAACAGTTACCAAAGGGAAAGGGACTGGGGAGGATGGGTGGGAAAGGAGGGATAAGGGGGGAAAAGGGGCATTATGATTAGCAGACATAATGTTGGGGGGGCACGGGGAGGGCTGTCCAACTCAGAGAAGACAAGTAGTGACTCTATAGCATCTCACTACACTGATGGACAGTGACTGTAATGGGGTATGTGGGGCAGACCTGATGAAGTGGGGAGTCTAGTAACCATAATGTTGCACATGTAAATGTAGATTAATGAGACCAAAAAAAAAATGTTCAGACCCTAACCTCAGTAATTCCTTCCTGTGAAATTCACATATAAGAATACAAAGGCCACAAAATTCAGCATCCATTCCTGATTAAAACTCTCAACAAAATGGGTATAGACGGCAAGTACCTCAACATCATAAAGGCTATATATGACAAACCCACAGCTAACATCATACTTAACGGCGAGACGCTGAAAGCTTTTCATCTAAGATCGGGAACAAGACAGGGATGCCCACTCTCTCCACTGTTATTCAACATAGTACTGGAGGTCCTAGCCACAGCAATCAGACTAAACAAAGACATACAAGGCATCCAGATTGGTAAAGAAGAAGTCAAATTGTCACTATTTGCAGATGACATGATACTGTACATAAAAAACCCTAAAGATTCCATTCCAAAACTACTAGAACTAATATCTGAATTCAGCAAAGTTGCAGGATACAAAATTAACACACAGAAATCTGTTGCTTTCCTATACACTAACGATGAACTAACAGAAAGAAAATCAGAAAAACAATTCCATTCACAATTGCATCAAAAAGAATAAAATACCTAGGAATAAACCTAACGAAGGAAGTGAAAGACCTGTACTCTGAAAACTACAAGACACTCCTAAGAGAAATTAAAGAGGACACTAACAAATGGAAATGCATCCCATGCTCTTGGCTAGGAAGAATAAATATTGTCAAAATGGCTATACTACCTAAAGCAATCTACAGATTCAATGCAATCCCTATCAAACTACCAGCAGCTTTCTTCAATGAAGTGGAACAAATAATTCTAAAATTCATATGGAACCACAAAAGACCCCGAATAGCCAAAGCAATCCTGAGAAGGAGGAATAAAACAGGGGGAATTACACTCCCTGACTTCAAGCTCTACTACAAAGCCACAGTAATCAAGACAATTTGGTATTGGCACAAAAACAGACCCACAGACCAGTGGAACAGAATAGAAAATCCAAACATTAACCCAAACATATACAGTCAAATAATATTTGATAAAAGTGCCTTGGATATACAATGGGGAGATGACAGCCTCTTCAGCAGCTGGTGTTGGAAAAACTGGCCAGCTACATGTAAGAGAATGAAACTGGACTACTGTCTAGACCCATACACAAAGGTAAACTCAAGGTGGATCAAAGACCTGAATGTAAGTCATGAAACCATAAAACTCTTAGAAAAAAACATAGGCAAAAATCTCTTGGACATAAACATGAGCAACTTCTTCATGAACATATCTCCCCGGGCAAGGGAAACAAAAGCAAAAATGAACAAGTGGGACTATATCAAGCTGAAAAGCTTCCGTACAGCAAAGGACACCATCTGTAGAACAAAAAGACATCCTACAGTATGGGAGAATATATTCATAAAAAATGTATCTGATAAAGGGTTGACATCCAAAATATATAAAGAACTCATGCACCTTAACCAACAGAAAGCAGATAATCCAATTAAGAATTGGGCAGAGGACATGAATAGACACTTCTCTAAAGAAGAAATTCAGATGGCCAGCAGGCACATGAAAAGATGCTCCACATCGCTAATCATCAGAGAAATGCAGATTTAAACCACAATGAGATATCACCTCACACCAGTGAGGATGGCCAACATCCAAAACACAAACAACAACAAATGTTGGCGAGGATGTGGAGAAAAGGGAACCCTCCTACACTGCTGGTGGGACTGCAAATTAGTTCAACCATTGTGGAAAGCAGTATGGAGGTTCCTCAAAAAACTCAAAATAGAAATACCATTTGACCCAGGAATTTACCCTAAGAATGCAGCAGCCCAATTTGAAAAGGACAGATGCACCCCTATGTTTATTGCAGCACTATTTACAATAGCCAAGAAATGGAAGCAACCTAAGTGTCCATCAGTAGATGAATGGATAAAGAAGAGTGGTACATATACACAATGGAATATTATTCAGCCATAAGAAGAAAACAAATCCTACCATTTGCAACAACATGGATGGAGCTAGAGGGTATTATGCTCAGTGAAATAAGCCAAGCCGAAAAAGACAAGTATCAAATGATTTCACTCATATGTGGAGTATAAGAACAAAGAAAAAACTGAAGGAACAAAACAGCAGCAGACTCACAGAACCCAAGAACGGACTAATAGTTACCAAAGGGAAAGGGACTGGGGAAAATGGGCGGGAAGGGAGGGATAAGAGGGAAAAAGGGGCATTACGATTAGCAGATGTAATGTTGGGGGGGCACGGGGAGGGCAGTACAACTCAGAGAAGACAAGTAGTGATTCTATAGCATCTCACTACACTGATGGACAGTGACTGTAATGGGGTATGTGGGGGGGACCTGATGAAGGGGTAGTTTAATAACCGTAATATTGCACATGTAATTGTAGATTAATGATAATAAAATAAATTATATTTAAAAAAAAGAATGCAAAGGCCATTTGACTTCAGCACTGAAAGCTTGTCGATACAGTGGAAGCATAGGCTCCAGTGAGGGTGTCCAAGCCCTGGGCAGCACCTGGCCCGCACCCAGGGCGCCCTGAGGTCCGTGCATGGCCAAGGCTGGGATTTTAAAGCGCAATCTGTGAAAAGACAGCTGTTGCTCCCATTTGTGATCTGTAATTAATACTTTTCCTTTGCAAACTCCATACAGTGCTCAGAAGCTGTGTGGGCACACGCAGAGCACACACAGTATTGCTGTGAGGAGAACCGAAGCCCCCAGATTGCACACAGAAGAAAGATCACGTGCCATCTGGCCTGCTGTCTCTAGGCTAATCAGGTGTTACTACAAGGCCTGGTGGGCCTGATGGGGACTCTCCTTCTCCCTCTTATGCCAGGACAGGTGAGGCGGCTCCCCAGGACATGGGGCTCGCCTGCCCCCAGCCCTCCCCAGAGAGCGGGCAGCCCCCGGGCCTCCAGAGGAGAGCTCAGTCCTGCTGCGTGCCCGGCAGCAGGCAGCAGGCGGCCACGGCTGCCCCGGATCAGCCTTCCCAGAGCAGAAGCCCTGCTCTGCCGAGGTCTGACCCACTCAGAAACAGTTGGCTATTGATCGCAGGTCGTTCCAAATAGTGTGAAGAGTGAGTGCGGTGTGTGATCTGACTCCAAAAATATAACTTTTACAGAGGCACTGAATAGCTAAATGACTTGTGTTTTATATTTCTCCTAATAAAATTCCATTCCAAATTACAAGAAATAGTGGATTTGTGAAGTGATTGCATCTGCTGTCTTCTTAATAGTTGTTCCAATACAGAGTATAGCAGGTACTTGATAAATGTCTAAGTGATTTTGAGCAAAAAATAGGAGGGAAGGTCATTAAATGATGCAATTTCTAAAATAGTTCCTTTTAAAAACAGTTGTGTTGTAAATTTTTATGTCAGACTTCAAAGCTAGGAGTACTTTCTTTTTTGTATTTTTGGAGTTTTATGTAGATTATAACATCATAAAAGATTATCTGGGAACCTGAATGCCAGAAGCATCAAAACAGATCGTTCTAAATAGATGCCGCTAAGGCCCACCTTGTTTTTAGCCACAGTAACAAACAGGCCGGCCTGCTAAGCGCTGAGCAGGTGTGGCCTGCAGAGTGGGAGATGACAGAGCAGAAGGCAGCCATCAGCCCTGGGAATCCACACCAGCAGCGGTGACAGAAACAGCCGTGATGGTGCTAAGCAGCTGCTTTAACATAGTAGGCTCAGGTGTACAGCCACATGTGTGTATGTCTTCACCTGGACTCACATGTGCGTATTTGGACCTTTACTATTTTAGACTCCAGATAGCTAGACTCTAGAAATACTATTAATCTGCACTGAGTCAAACCTGGTATTCTGGGTGGATAATCTTTATGGTATTAATAAATCTGAAAACTACAGGAATATGATAAAACTTACCCTCAGAAACTCTTTCTACCTGACTTGGATAAGAGATGTAACATCCACCACCCAAAAACCAGAAAGCTGCTGCCATCCGACTGGGTGGGCCTTGCAGGGAGTGGGCTGGGGCAGCCACAGAGACGCTCTCAGGAGGGTCCTGGCTAAGGCCACATGGCCGAGCTTCCTGCACGCATGCAGGCAGTTCGTGCAGTTAGTAAAGTTCTCACAGCAGCCCCAGGAAGTGGGGACTGTTCTGCCCCTGGTCTCTAGTGAGAGGTCGAGGCACGAAGGGGTAGTAACCCACCCAAGGTTACACACCCAGAGTGGCAGAACGGGCCGAGCCCAGGTGCCAGCACAGCCCCTTGTGGCGTGAGCCGATAACGTCTGCTTATTTCATGTCTCCCTTTTTTATATGTTTTAGCACAACTGAAAGCACTGCATACGCACACATAACGTGTGTATGTTTGTGTATAAATATATAAGAATGGTCAATTTATTTGAGAAGGAAACAATTGTCCATATGTGTATATATTGCCACCAGCACCAGGACTGACCACTTCTGCACTAAAACGTGTATGAGATTTATTCACTCTGTTTCTCCATTGGTCTTTTTCTCTCCAAACTTTCCTAACTGCCTATTTTTTTTCTTTTTTTTTTTAAAGGAACCAACTTCTACTGAAATGGTTAATCAGAGAGTGGGTCCCATAAATTAAAATTGTGATTCTTAAGTATATAAATTTATTTTCTATTTCTCTAATCATAAAAAATTCATATAGTAATTTACTGACTCATTGTTCCTTCTGCAAGGAAAAAAGCACCTTGGTTTGTGGCTTTATGACAGGGACACCTTGATGCAGAAACCTCTTCATTCACACATGTCGGGGCCTGTGGGCTTCACACTGTGTGTCTTCTTCTTGTAGGTGGTGATGGCACTTCTCAAATACTGGCCAAAGACTCACAGTCCAAAAGAAGTAATGTTCTTAAATGAATTAGAAGAAATTTTAGATGTAATTGAACCATCAGAATTCGTGAAGATCATGGAGCCTCTCTTCCGGCAGCTGGCCAAATGTGTCTCCAGCCCCCACTTCCAGGTATGAGGGCTGGGTGGGGAGGGCCTCCCCTGCGCCCCCAGTGAGCGCCAGGATCCAGCAGGGAGCTGGTCAGCGTTAGCTTGTCACGCGACTTGAAGGTGACCTTCAAGGTTTTAGTTTACATGTACTTCAAAATAAGATGCTGAGACTTGAATTCTACAAAATATGCTACAGCATCTTGTCCTCGTCACTGAAAACATTTCTCAATAAGAATAAACCTTTTGGCTCTGAAATTCTCCTTCCATCGCTCTTGTTTCTGACATATACAAATTCGTCTCCCTTGCCTTTAAAAAAACACTAATCATCCTGATTTTGTCACCACCGTGTTCCTGTTTGAAAGGGTGCCTCGGTCAGGCTGCTTTCTGCTTACTCTTCCTAATTTCCTCCTTAAGCCCTCTAAGCCTCTCTCTGGAGTGTCCCAGAGGCTCCATCCAGCCTCCATTTCACTCCTTGGGGACTCCATCCTTCTGTGTCATGAGGGGGTATTTATTGTGAACTCACAAGCAAGGCAAAAATCTAGGCACAATATGAGCAAAACCTCTGTCTTCAGGGAGTTGGTGACCCAGCAAAGGGGGATGATGTGTGGGCACAACCCCCAAGGCACATGTACATGTTGCCGACGACTTCAGACCTAGCCCGCTGGGCCCGCGTGGCTGCTGGGCCCCGTTCCACGCCAGGGCCTCAGCCCCCCTTCCCAGCCCAGCTGCTCTCCCCGCTCCCTCGCTGTCAGTCCTCAGCCAGCCACCTGCTGTCCTCACACGCCCTCCTTGGGAGGTGCACGACCACCCAGTTTAAAATTGAAGCCACGAGTCCCCCCACACACACGCCAGCACCCCCCGTTCCTGCTGCTGCTCACCACATGACTCACCACCTGTAATGAACTTATCTCCCCCCACTGTTAGGGAAGCTCCAGGAATGCAAGGGTTTCTGCTCACCTTCTCCACTGCTGGCTTCTCAGTGCCACACGGCGCTGCCCAGGTGCTGAGGTCGACTGGCCACATGGGTGGCAGGCGGTGGGTGGGCTCCTGTGGCTTGTGTATCCTCAGCGTTTGGCGCAGAGGCTGGTGTAAATGTTCACTGAGTAAATGGAGAAACGAGGGGCAGTGTTCTTGATGGACCAGAAGTCACTGGCCTCTTCTGCTGAAGGCTCTTCAGGGTCACAGTCTGATGTGTCTTGAACCTGTGAGATGCTTTTCTAATCCAGTGTAATTCATTATCCTTCTCGCGGTGTAGAAGGTGGGGTGCTTGCTGAGCATTTGTGACGGTGGTCAGCGCTGTGCACCCCCGTCTTGCAGGTGGCCGAGCGGGCCCTGTATTACTGGAATAACGAGTACATCATGAGCCTGATCAGTGACAACGCGGCGAGGATTCTGCCCATCATGTTTCCGTCCTTGTACCGCAACTCAAAGACCCACTGGAACAAGTAAGAGGGCTCCAACCAGCCCTGAGCCCGGGCGTTTCTAAATTTTGCGTTTTTTGGTGATACTTCAAATGAAATAGGATTGAAATCCAAGTCTGAAATATCAGCTAAAAAATGAAATGTTTTATACTTCCCTGGCAGGGGAGATACCGGATCATGAAGGTGGTTTTCCCGGGGCGAGGCTTCTCCGTTGCGCTCTGGATGTGCCGACCCCTGCGGTTTCCCCAAATGTGGGAAACTCGACTGCGTGATTTGTGCTAGTGGGGGACTGCGTTCGCGCTTTCCCCCTTAAAAAAAAAATGTTTTCTTTGTGGACTTAAACGGCAGTGTGGGTGTGTCTGGGGCCCCCTATTTGCCGCCTCACCTTCCAGACGAGGTCGGGGCCTGTGGGCCCACACCGCTGCCCTCACCTCAGCAGCGGTCTCCAGGCCTCCCGCTGGGCTCCCCGCAGAGGAGCCCAAGGTGGCCGCTGGGCTGGGGGCCACTTGCTCCTGGGGGCTCGAGTCCCACCCCCTGGTGAGACCCTCTGCAACCACAGGCCGTCCTGCCGAGCTCCCTGAGGCCCGGGGCCGAGAGGCGGCGCTCCACTCGGCTCCACTCCCCGCACAAGGGCGCGGGGCTCCAGGTACTCCAGGCCAGAGGGCGAGTAGAACGCGTGTTGTTCACAGGGTGTGGGGGTCAGAGGCCCGTGCGCCCTGCCCTCATCCACTTCTTCCTATCGTAAGGCCCTCAAGCGGGAGGGGTGGCCCTTGGACGCGTGGCGCTGCCCCGGGTTTGCAGGCGGGAGCCACCCTGGCTCAGGCCACCTGCACACCCAGCTGTCCCAGCTCCACGGTCTTGCTCCACAGCCAGCCCTCGCTCTCAGCCACGGTTTTCTTAGCTGATAAAGAAAATGTCGGCACCCACCTTAGTGTTTGGTGATGACCCATCAAGGAAAGTAATGTTGATGTACATAAAGCACTTTGCTGTGCAGTGGCCTTCACTGTGCTGTGAAGGTTAACATGGAGGTAATGCAAGGTCCCTGGCACCCAACAGGCCTCAGAAAGCTTTGGGGCCAGCGTGGCCACAGCAGGACGCACAGTGGGGCTGACAGGAGCAGCAGCCGTGGCTGCTTCACAGGCTCTGGCCTGCCTTCCATTTGTAGCACCCATTCTTTTACTGAGCTCAGCAGGTGAAGGGAAGGCCCCGGACCTTAGCCATGGTTCTGCATGTAGTATACTGCAACACGGACCTCAGCAGTGATGACTGACTGAGAACTCCTGCCCACCACAGAAAAGAAATGTTTCTTTAAATAGACATATTAAATGTGATTGGGGTTTTATTACAGAGTGACTTAGAAAGTAGCTATGACAACAGGCACATGAAACGATGCTCCACATCGCTAATCATCAGAGAAATGCAAATTAAAACCACAATGAGATATCACCTCACACCAGTAAGGATGGCCACCATCCAAAGGAAAAACAACAAATGCTGGCGAGGATGTAGAGAAAAGGGAACCCTCCTACACTGCTGGTTGGAATGTAAAATAGTTCAACCCTTCAGGAAAGCAGTATAGAGGTTCCTCAAAAAACTAAAAATACCATTTGACCCAGGAATTCCACTCCTAGGAATTTACCCTAAGAATGCAGCAGCCCAGTTTGAAAAAGACATATGCACCCCTATGTTTATCGCAGCACTATTTACAATAGCCAAGAAATGGAAGCAGCCTAAGTGTCCATCAGTAGATGAATGGATAAAGAAGAGGTGGTACATACACACAATGGAATATTATTCAGTCATAAGAAGGAAACAAATCCTACCATTTGCAACAACCTGGATGGAGTTAGAGGGTATTATGCTCAGTGAAATAAGCCAGGCGGAGAAAGACAAGTATCAAATGATTTCCCTCATCTGTGGAGTATAAGAACAAAGCAAAAACTGAAGGAACAAAACAGCAGCAGACTCACAGAACCCAAGAATGGACTAACAGTTACCAAAGGAAAAGGGACTGGGGAGGATGGGTGGGAAGGGAGGGATAAGGAGGAAAAAGGGGCATTATGATTAGCACATATAATGTAGGGGTGAGGGGCATGGGGAAGGCAGTATAACAGAGAGAAGGCAAGTAGTGACTCTACAGCATCTCACTATGCTGATGGACAGTGACTGCAATGGGGTGTGTGGGGGGGACTTGATAATAGGGGGAGTCTAGTAACCACAATTTTGTTCATGTAATTAATTGTACATTAATGATAGCAATATATATATATTAATTATTTTTTTTTAAAGTAGCTATGATTTAGGAGCCAAGTTTTCTGTTGTTCACAGTTCTGTGGGGTGACCAGGCTCTGCTAGGCAGCTTTTCT
Source organism: Smutsia gigantea (assembly GCA_032199065.1). NCBI lineage: Eukaryota > Metazoa > Chordata > Mammalia > Pholidota > Manidae > Smutsia > Smutsia gigantea. The sequence goes on from JAVSCE010013924.1 coordinate 322,540, forward strand.
GCCCGTCTCCCTGGGGGCCTTGTCATGGCTGCAGCCAGGGAGCAGGCAGGAGCAGCTGGGCCTCCCTCCCTCCCACATATGTCAGAGCCTAGGAACCAAGTTGGATTGAGCTGTTCTATGGTAATTTTATTTTCTACCTTCCAAAGCTCTACTTTGGCATTGTTAAATTAATTTTTCTGTCCTCAGTAAGATTGGAAGGAAACTGATACAGGAAATAAAATGTTTGTTACTGTCTTCCATATAATGAAGTTTGTCTTAATTTGTTCAAGTTTCAACATTTTGCATTCAGTTGTGTAAGGTGGCTTTGAGCTGCTGCTGTCCAGTACTACATAAACTGCGAGGCCTAAAGTGCTAAGTGAAACTCTGCAGTCTGTCTGACTCCAAGGAAACAAACGAATCAAAAATACAGGCTTTTTAGTTTAAAGCTTAGACTTTTGAGATAGGGGACTGTTGAAACAGCCTAAGTTTGGAGAGGAAACAGAGTGGTTGAGGAGGGGAAGGAGACGGATAAAAAACTAAGCATTCTGGGTCTGATCACGAAGTTTTATTTACAGGACAATACATGGCCTGATCTACAATGCACTGAAACTCTTCATGGAGATGAACCAGAAGCTGTTTGATGATTGCACCCAACAGTTCAAAGCAGAGAAGCTGAAGTAAGTGCTTCTTCCAGAAGTTACTTTGTCAGGGTTTTCTTCTTACTCCTGAATAAACCACCACTCCCGCTGGTTTGTCCTAAAACACTCCTCTTCACTTTCATGCTTGAAAACAAATTAAAACTTTGTTGTGACAACTTATGTTCAAAGAACATGTGTTTGAAGTTAGCTGTTCTGTGTTGCTACTAATTTAATCATCTCTGCAGAAAGTGTGTATAGTCAGGAACTTAATTCTCAGAATTTTTGCTTTTCTCAGGAGACAGTTAGAGGCTGTGAAGTGTCATAATTTTTCATGTTTATAAGCAGGAATCTTCATCTCAATGTAGCCTCATTGTTCTAACTGAACTTGGGCACTCTCTGGAGCCCAGCCTGTGTGCTTCACAAAACAGGGCCCCACTGTCATGCTTGGAGGACTTCAGAGCCCACGTCTGTCCAGGGACAGTCTAGGTGACAAGGTGCTCTGTCCCTAGGCAGTGCTAGTAATGTGATTTGTTAGGAAAAGAAAATCTATTTTCAGAGTAAAGCTTGGGCAGATTCTGTTCTTTGCTTGTGTCTTAAAGCTGGCTGAGGTGGATAAACTTTGAATTAATGTAATTCATATTAGAGGATGTATGTAACCTGCTGTCACGCCCATTCTTCAGACAATGTGTAAGTGTTTACCTGGGTGCCAGGCCAGTTCCAAGTTCTGGCGACAAGGCAGTGAATGAAACAGACAAAAGCCCTCGTCCTCATGGCATTTATAGCCTGGGCGGTGTGGAAAGAGGAAGAAGCGAAGTGCAGACCAGTAAGTTGTAGTGTATATGAGGCAGTGGTAAATAGCAGGATGGGGCAGGAGGACAGGCAGATGGTTTCTTGAAACCAGATCTGCAAGTTGTGCAGCCGTCTAACCTCAGGGCTGAACATGGTGTCCAATGTGAGGTGTGTGACCACCGGGCTTCTGATGCAAGCCCTCCACTCATAGCGTACCTCAGTTTTCTGACAGGACCTCGAGGGAGGTGTGGCATGTTTTCTGGATTTTTCTTTAAAAAGCCCAGTCCAGATGAGGTGACCTGCTGAAGGTCATGTGACTCCGCAGTGGCATCAACAGGGACCCGGGCCACCTGGCTTGAAGACTGTTCGTTCCAGTGTCACCAGTGTAGGCATTCCCTGCCCTGACTCCTTTACACCATGTGTAATCTCACTTTTCATGGGTACATAAGCTTCTCATCAAAATTGTGTAGGTCCTGTGAATAAGCCGCTAAACAGGGAAGGACGGAGACATAAGATGCACTTCTTTAAGTGTTTTTACGAACATAAATTCTTAGACATGTTAAATTTTTAGCTTTTTATAATCTTTTCCTCTAAGTCTTGGTTGTTTTTTCCATTTTGTTTTTCATGTTGTACACATTGTGATCACCACTGTGAAGCATGTGGAATTAGACCAGAAAGTAACAAGAATGGGTGGCCATGTTAGGGTTCTCCCGTTTATCTTTTTCTTAGGAAAACTTTTTCTTTTTCTTAGGCCTAGAAAATTGATTTGTCTCGCTAATACCAATGACATTTTACTGTTTTTCAGAGAGAAGCTAAAAATGAAAGAACGAGAAGAAGCATGGGTTAAAATAGAAAATCTAGCCAAAGCAAACCCCCAGGTACTAAAAAGGAGAGTCGTGTGAGAATGTCGAGGGTGTTACTTGAATGTTTTTATAAGACAGGAGTGTGGGAGGGGGAACCCGAACCCCCTAACATGGCATATGAAATATTGGCAATACAACTACTTTTCAGCTTTTGTACAAGTACTTATTTCACCCCACAAAGTTTTTACCACAGAATTGACCTTTCTTTCCTCTGCTTTTTAACTACGACATGAACTTTACAAACACACTGTAGTAAAAAGAAAACAAGGTACCATCTCTTGTTTTGGGCCAACGTGGTAGATGCTGTAACTCAAAGGATATTTCCCTTCCTTTCAATATCAAGTAATTCTAAAAGAAAAGAAATTAGAATTGAAATCTATTATGTGTGAAGTTGATGTCCTCATCCTAAATTAGGTTTCTATAAGCTGAGCCTTTTATCATGAAAAGTTGACTGAAAAAAATTCCGCCGTGTTAGCAGCTCATCCCTCCTCCTGTCCTAACGAGGCGGCCCCAGTGCCCTGGCCGGTGGCACGAACACCGCCTCGTCCTCTGGAGCTGCCGTGTCCCACGAAGCGTTAACTGGCTGATTCCTAGGCTGCAGGGGTGGTTTTGAGTTGAGGCCTTTGTTGCTGTAGATGATCCATGCACCGTCTTGTGGACCTTCCCTCTGGTCTGTGTGCCCGTCTGACTGCTACTCACCAAGAGGCGCCTGTGTGAATCTTTGCCATGCTAACAACCTGCAGGCTGCCCTCAACTCCATAGAAAAGAAAAGATTTTACTTTATGAGAACTACTCAGCTACCCCTAAAATCCTAGAAGGTTCAATAAAGAAGACTAGATTATAAGCAGTCTATTTCCTTTTGTGAGAGGTATAGATAAATAATCATTATCTAAGTTTATATGTAGGTTTTCACATCTCTGGCATTTAATAAAAAAAAAAAAGACATCAATATGAAGTTAAAAGTATATATTTTACCTGTATAATGACATAATTATTTGTATTCCCTTTGATAAAATCAGTCAGAAACATAAACCATAGAAAAACTGATGTTCTTAAGTGACTGTCCTTGACTCCACCTAAAATTAGTAACCAGCATTTTTCTGACATTTATTCCATGTTTATACATAGAAATGCTTTTTTAAGATTACTGTGAAACTGTGCAGCCCTTAATTTAGGTGGACAACCATGGGTCTCTACTCTAAAGAATAGAATTTGTGTTGAAAGTGAGGTTAAAGTACTAACATTTGTTTTAAAACACTGTAAAACCATAAATCTGGGGATGTTTTGGTGCAAAGGGCAGGCAGGTCCCCCATTAGGATGGCCAGGGACCCTGTCACACATTCACCCAAAATCACCACCTGTGAAAAATACAGAAAATACATCCAAATTAGAGGGTCTGGTTTTATGTTACCTGGAATATAGAAATAACTTCATGAAAAGGTGCCTAAAGCTTTACTTAAAAATGCAGAAGAGCTGTTGACAGAACACACGTGACCTGGTCACCCCGGTACAGTGATAGCTGTTCCTGCCGAGCTGTTTCCTGCTCTCATTTCTCTTTTTCTGTACTTTCCCTGAGTTTTCTTCAGTTATGTCCTTATTCCTTTGGCTGCTCTTTACCAATGCCTCAGGTAAGAGTGTAAAGGTTGTGGGGTGAGCTGTGGTAATGCTATGGTCCGAGCGCCCCCGCCTGGTGAGCCCTGTCCGTGTGCTGCAGCCCTGGGTGCAGCGTCTCTGAAGTGGAGGACGCGCCACGGCCAGTGTCCCTGGGGCTGGAAACAGGCCTCAGCGCCCGCTTTTCATTCTCTCGAGAGCTGCTCTGAGTTCTAATCACTGCTTGCCATATGACAACAAAAAGTAATTAATTCTGTTTATCACTATGATTTGTTTCTTACTTCTGTAACAAAAATAGATGAGTTTTGGAGGCTTGGTTTTCTATCTCAAATCTGCCTTTTTGAGAATTAATAGCTTCCTTTTCTACAGCTGATACTCAGTGATTTTGCTATCTGTTCACCACATGTGTCTAAACAGCTTCCTGACGCCCCCCATGCTTTTTTACAAACCAAGTGTTTCTTCTCCTCAAAGACATGAAAGTACGTCCCCAGGAAGCCCACTGGGATTTGGGAAAAGCAATTTTCAGGTGTGTTTGCTCTAGAGCGGGGGCAGCTTCATTGGGGTTTATTAATGTCATACATGGTATAATTTTTTAGAATCATGAAATATTGAAGATTCCTAACATAAATGTGCTTTTCCTAATCCACCAAAAGAGGCCACATAACAATTTGTGACTTACTTCCTCCTGACGTTCATGGGAATCATCTGAGATGAAGTCAGGCAGCTGGGAGTTTCCAGCGTGGCTCTGCCTCCGCAGCAACCAAAGAGATGCCTGGGAGGCCGGGGCCCTGCTCTGCCAGGTGCCTTTGTTTTGAGAGATGAACTTCGGGAGGGAAGTGTGCATGCCTTTACCCCACTTGGGACCCCAACCTCTGCAGAGGGTTTTATTGCTGGTAAGAGTCCTCTCTTGCCAGGGTTTGCCAAGTGACATTTATTTTTCTGGGAACATTTTGTAGCACCCCAGTTTGCTTTGATCCCCGAGACTAAGAGGCCCACACTGCTCTAAGCATGGGCACTGGCAGGTCCCAAGGAAAGGACTCCGTTTTTCTCTTGGAGTAGCCAAAGGCCAAAATGATGGTTAAAACAGTGCCTGCGCCATTGCAATTACTTCTGCTCTGTGTGTCCCACATGGCTGTGAGCCCCGCGAGGATAAAGCCTTGAGCCGTGCCCCTTCTCCTCACCTGCCTGCATCGAGCAGGCAGCTACCTCACCCAGCAGATGGGCACCAGCTGTGTTTCCTGAATCCTGGAACTTTCCTGGGATACAGAGATGAGAACAAGAAGCAGCCCTGGCTTCAAGGAGCTTACGATCCTTGAGGGGAGCCAGACTGAAGCAAAGAGAATGCAGCTCAGGTGGTCAGATTATAACAGACACTGGAATGGTATGCTGGAGATGATAGAGGACTGACAGGTCCATGCCTCTAAAGAGAAATACACAAAGAAACACCGCAGTTACAGGAAGGCCACAGTTGAGGTGTTCTCGGCACCAGGGATCTCAGCCCAGCAAAGGGCTTCACCCTTTAAGGTGAAGTGTCAGCTGAGGGGAAGTTAACCAGTTTGAATTCAGGGCAAGGGGCTCAAGGCAGAGAGAGGGGACAGTAGGACACAGGTAAGCTAGCAGGTACAGAGGAGGGCTGTGATCTGTCTGGGGCCAAAGCTGGGGAGGGAGCAGAAGGGTGGGCTTTATCCTCCAAAATGTCTAGGTGTTAAAAGTGTCACAAAGAGCAACTAGCCTTGTCAGACTTGCATTCCAGAAGCTCTTCCAGGCAACGGCAGGGAAGGCGGACCAGAAGGGGCTGGGCTCTGGGGGCACATGTGGGAGCGGCGGTGCAGTGCCCAGAACGGCGGGCAGAGGGTGTGGAGGGGAATGGGTGCCTGCTGAAGCAGAGGATGTCGCTCCTGCAGCCTGTTTGCAGGGACCATATCTGGGGCGCCTGCTGGGCCCAGAGCTGAGGCGTGGGAGCCATGGGTGAGCAGAAGTAGCTGTGGGCGTTGGTCAGTGAGATCCCACGGGGCGTGTGCGCAAGGGCAGATTGTCCTCTGAGGGATGGGCAGGGGACGGGAACCTGAGGAGGGCCAGGGGGAGAGAGGAACCAGGAGAGGCCAGGGAGGGTAACATGGCAGGAGTGGTTGTGTTCGATCATCACGTATGGGAAGATCTGGGAGGATAAAAACCAAAAACCAGCTTAGCAGCTGAGAAGTCCCTGATACTCTGGTACCTGTGGTCCCATCAGAGTGAAGCCCCTGGGGGGTTGGGAGGAGAAGGCGCCACAGCTGCCTAGGCTGGAGGGAGGTAGCGATTGAGGTGGGTGGAGGGCAGTGTGGGTGGGGCCTGTGGGGGCAGAAGGGGGCCCATGCAGGGTGGGGGTGCAGGCGGGCAGAGTGGAGAGCACGCTGGAAGATCGGGCGTGGGTCCCAACGCTCCCCTTACAGTCCCTGGGGCATCGGGCAAGTCACCCCCACCCTTGCGTTTGTGCCCCCAACAGCCTGATGAGGTCATAGCACCACCATCGGTTTGTTGCAAAACATGAATACTTGGCCTAGCACTCAGCCCCCAGCAGACACACAGAGGCGTCTTCCTTCCCCTTGTCCTCAGCCTGGCAGAGGAAGTAGACACTAAGCACTAATACTAATCAGACCCTTGCACATATCTTAGCTCAGTGTAGCTATCAGAGCAAACCCCTGAAGTGAGCTGATGCCCATGTCATGCTCACAGAAACGGCCAGGCCAGTAACGAGGCCCGGATGCAGCTCCTCCAGCTCCTGACCCACCCTGGAGCCCAAGGAGTGAGGAAGCCCAGGGCCACCTCATAGGGAAGGCGGGGGCACCCAGGGGCCCTGGCTGACACAGGAGACCCGGACCCACAGGCCACGGTGCCCAGCCCAAGAGGGGCAAGAGGTGTGGCCTAAGCGGGTGGCCTAGTTTGTGGAGAGACCAGAGGCACCGAGGGGTGGCTCCAAGGGCGTGATCAGCCGTGGGGCTTGAGCAAGTTAGGAAAGTGCTGAGAAAATGGGCCAAAGGAGCCATCCCACAATCAAGGTGCAGGGAGGGAAGGCACAAGGCTGGGAGGAAAGAGGGAGGTTCCAGCTCAGACTGTCCCTGGTGGCCAGATCCAGAGTGTACCCACCATGTTGCTCTTGTGGAGTTCACACCAAAGGCCGTGAAGCACCGAGGGGTCAGGAGGCTCTGGAAGAGATTGGTGGGGCCTGCCTCGCTGTCCCTGCCGGGCTCTACCTGACCATGGGAGAAGGGCCAGCCCCTGGCATTGGGACGTGGCAACGAGGGCCTGTGTGCCCTCTGATGGGCTCCCGCCATGGTGAGGGCGTCAGTGGAAGTTGTGGCCCTGGTCAGGATGAGACCCCAGAGCTAGGACTGCGCTAACACAGAGTGGTTCCGCGCTTTGCATTGCAGTACACGGTGTGTAGTCCAGCGAGCGCCGTGAGTGTTCCGCTTGCAATGGAGACAGAGGGGAGGATGTTTGTCTGAAGATGTGCAGATGCTGAGAAAGGGAGTGAAGAAAGAGGCCCACCAGGTAAATGTGCACAGAGCTAAGCTGAACTCTTGTAGTAGATTTGCTTAAGAGATGTGCAACTAGTGGGTGATGGGGTACACCAGTCCTGTGTGCGCTGGAGTTAAAAATGAGGTGGAGGGAATAAATAGTTTACAGTATCTTAGTGATCAGGTTACTAGAACCGTTCTCTAAGATTTAACCACAGGCCTGAGATTTGTTTCTTCACTTACCAGTAATAATCTCAAAGCTTAACTAATCTTTATATGTCCACCTGAGCGAAAAATCAGAAGCTTCACAGTAATGTTTTAGCACGCTTCCCCCTGTATCCCTCCAACTCGCGCCTTGGCCCCCTCAGTTCTGCGAAACGGCTGCTGTCAACCCCCTCAACCCTGGACACCAGGTGGAGCCCTGCTTCCCGTCCAGCCACGGAACTCACCTCCTCCAGGCCCAGGGCTCTGTCAGGACCGCCTCATGTCATGCTCAGGCTCAAGCGGCGTTGCTTCCGTGGTGGTGGCGGAAGTGCATAACCTAGATCACCATGGATCCAAAGACAACATACTATGAAATTGGGAATTTAGGCTTTAAAGAGGGTGGTGTGCTAAGTTACTGCCTGTGTGTGAGTGCCTTTCATTGCTGTGTGTCTCCAAACATGCCCCTGTTTTCAGTCCATGTAAATGGACATGATCCTAACTGACTTCAAAACTTTAATTTCCTTCAGCCAGTTTAAGAATTCCGAAAGACATCTAGCGCTAAAATTCTGAAATGTAAAAAGAGTGGCTAAAATTATTCTGTATTGTGTACAGATACTAGTGTAATTCAGAGCTCAATTAAATAGAGTTTGGGTTTTTTTTTAATCCATTTGTTTTTAATTCAAGTAAATTGTATTCCCCAGCTGATCAGACAGGATCAGATGTTCCCAGGAGCCCACCCACGGCAGCCATAGCCTCACATGGCCGCTGAGCATAGGACATGTGCCCACCTGCCCAGAGCCTTGGTCTGTCTAAAACACAGGGATGCCCAGGCTTGATCTAGAGAAAAGAATGGAAAAACAACTCCCTCGTGATTTTTTGTTATTAACTATACATTGAAATGATAATATTTTGGATAACTGGGTTAAATTTAAAATACTAAAATTAATTTCACCTGTTGCTTTTCACTTTTTTAATGTGGCAACGAGAAAATCTGGAATCATGTAACACAGCTGGTGTTATTTTTCAGCTGAGCAGCCCTGGTCTGGGCTTGTTCCTCATAGTCCTGCAGGAGGAAGGCACCGGTGCTATCTACATGCATGCCCAGCCTTGGGTTACAACAAGCAGGTGAAGGCATGCGTGTTTCAGCCCATCAAAACTTGAAAATACTAAACAGGGGAAAAATTCGGTATACACCTAGTGAAGAGCAGTAACTCATTTTTTACTTCATCCAATTGGATTCCATAATTTCCTCTCCATCAATATTCTTAGCAATCCTGACTTAATAAAAAACAGGACATTATATTTTTCTCTGTGGGGATATTAATTTTCCTACTTCTTGATTTTTTTTAACTTGGAGAGAAATTTGAGGTCACCTCTTTGATTCCCATGTTGATATTACAGCTTACAGTGTGCCAAAGACACAGGAGTGACCTTGTGAACTGCAAATGGGAAATCAAGACAAGCGTTCCTCCCACCAGGAGACCTGCCTGTGAATTGGTGACCACACGTTAGTTTTTAGGTCACTTGGGCCATGCAAAGTTGAAAGGAAGTTGATGATTCACAAGCCATTTCTTATGCACTAAATATTTTAGGGTAGGAAGTTTTTTCTTTTTGGTACATCCTTTGACTTACGTCATTGTGAAAGCTCGGAAAAGAGTAAACTATGCCCAAAATGTAAGGAACGTGTAAATTATGGTCATATTTGGTATTTAGGGCCTTCCAACTAGTTGCCTTCCCACCGCCTTAGAAAAGGGCGACCTCCATCCCGGGAGGAGCACCCGTACAGGGGACATGTAGCCGTCTACTCGTTTGGTTCTAAATAATAGATAGGATAGTTCTTGGCGAACTTACAGCATGTGTTCATGACTCTTGAAATCAGGTCATGTAACTGAGCTTTCTGTGTAATTGATACTCTTACAAAAATTCTTTCCCTGCCCTTCCCATAGGTTTCCATAGCTCCCAATCCTGGGTTGGAAGAATCAATGCCGCTATATGAGTTCTCCCCAAATTAACATAATTGCAAAATCCCGGTAGGCTATTTTTTGTTAATAAGGAGCTGATTCTAAAACTCATATGGAAAGCAAAGGACCTAGAATGGGTCCAAAACAACTCTGAAAAAGAATAAACTTGGAAAGCTAACACTACCCAATTTAGAGACTTAGAGGTTTCTGTGGATCAGTTGGACTTCCCCCTAAATCTCAACCTGTCTAGGTGGAGATAGAGTGCAATCTCTTAGCTATAATATTTGGGATGATAGATTTCTTAATTTGAAAAGGTTTGGGTTTTTATTCCTGGAATTCTCAAAAACAGTTTTGTTAAAGCAAAGAGAATATACCAGCCGAGATGCAGGAACATTTATGTGTGTGATGTAGAGACCACGTTGACGTAAGTTAGTTCTAGCACCTAAACATTTGACTATTTCCAGTGCCCTTTCTATTTTCGGCTCATTTTACTTTTCCAAAATAATTCCACATTTCTTTAAAATGATTGGGATGTTGGCTCAGGACAGTAGGCATGTGGGAGGTAAATGATAACATGGCAGGAGAAGAGGGGAAAGGAAACCCTAATGGTGGTGGATGTAAGTGGTGGGAATTGTGTGCGGAAATCCAACTGTACTGACTGGTCAGAACCATAATTTGCATTTCTTTTGAGAAACACCCATAACCCTATGTAGAACACTAGTAAATTTCATATGAATGATGTTTATATCAGAGACATTTAAAATGTTTACAATTCTCATTTTTAAGGGTCGGGAGAAAAGCAGCGTCAACCATGCAGATAAGGAAGGTGTAGAAAGACAAAAGGTGGGAAGTGAAGGTATTCATTACTCAATATGTAGAGCGTACTTACGGCTTTTATATTTAGGAAAAGACTTGACATTAATGTTGTGTTCATGAAGTATTTGCCTTTTCTCCCGGTCTTCCCAGCATGTGGTAGTGGAAACTGATCTGGTCCCTAAAGAAACTCTAATTAGCCATGTACTAAATTAAGTAGTAAACACACACAGTTATGCATGTCCAACCCGTGATGTTCTTTGACTCTTTACTGTACAAATTTAAAATTTAGCCTTTTAGGTCTGTCATTCTGCTGCCAGCAGAGGCCATTTCTTTCCAGCTTACACCTCCTCAGCAGGGATGTCTCAGGGCTTTGCTTTCCGTCGGTCCCTTCGGCCCCCCATTGCCAGCATGTTTGCCAACACATCCCTCCAGGTGCTGTCCATTCAGGGTGACCGTGTGGATGATTTTCTCATCCTTTCCTGCCTCCTGTTTTTCTGATTTTTTTCCCCTCATGGTTTGTGAAATTATTCTCTGCTTTACACACCAAGTGCCAACGCCCGCACTGAAAGGCTTGGGTGTGTCCTCCAGCTTTCCGCCCTCCAGAAGCTCAGGGGTCATGTTTGTTTTCTCAGTTTGCAGTCATTGGGTCTAGCTCCGGGGTGTCTGGTCATTTAGGTGTCTTGCCTGTGGCCGTCCCTCCCTGCGGAATGCCTGTGTGAGCAGTGATTAAATATTTCAAGAATGTAAAAGACTTGCCTATGCTTTGCTTTGCTTTATAACTCAACATGGAAGGGACATACAATCCAGGATCGAATTTCCCCGAGTTTCTTATGGCTCTCAGGCAAACACGCCACCCGCATGAAAGTACTCTTCTGTGTGGTGACTATGACAGCACGTCCCCCGGGCTGTGCCCTTCTGTCTCCCGAGGCGTCTTCCTACCTTTGCCATGGATGAATATAACATCTCAACATTTCTAGAAGTAATCTTAAAATGATGTCATACAAAATTCCTTCTAAACCCTGCCCTTACTGCTGTTTCCACAGATAAATTTGCAAAGAACCCTAACAAATATTAGCTAGGCAAAAAATGAGAACTTTTCATGCATGACTTCTACGGGTCCCTGACTTTTTCATTTTAAAGCAAAGCAACATGAGCTTTATCCCTCCCAAGTCAGACAACTGGAATCCATGAGAAGTTGTTACAATTTTTTTCTTTTTGCTCTCAAGTGTTTGACTTAAACATATTTTCTCCACTGGACAGTAATTCGCCACCACGAAAGTAACCTTACTCGGTAAATAAGGTCTCTTTTTTGCAGGAGACCCTGAACAGAAAGGAAGCCTTGGTTCTGGTTAACATTTCCAATGACAGTCTTTAGATGATTGAGAAGGCTTGTTGTTTTGTCTCAAAAATACTGGTCTTAACACAATGGCCCTAACTTCAAAACTGAATGGAAATGGGTGCTTTTGGTGCATGAACTCCCCATATCAAGGCCCCCTTTCTTTGCACAGTTCTCCAAATCTTCATACAAAAGTGGGATTCATTTAATTTTTTTTTAAGTAAAACCCAAGTGTCCTGAACTTCAGGAAGAGGGTGGGGTGGAGAAGAGGGTATTTTATTTCCTAATATTAAGAAATATTCTGTAAATAATTACAGTTTTTCTAAGTTCTAGGCAACTTTTTCCCTCAAATGACCCATCTAATACTTCTCATTTTAAGTATCTCTTTTCAAATTCGATAGAAGTTTTAGACTTTGTGTTGGTCTCAATGTTTTCATGCATCCTCCAAAGAAAATTTCAACTTTCTAAAATGGGCATAAAATGGCTTTGGTAACATTTTATGAAATTGGAGGGGGGGGGGGTGCTATTTAAATTTACTGAAACTGGTGGATTTGCAAAACAGAGGGGCTGGGGCTGAGTACTCTGTACAAAGTTGTACGTTTTGGAGGCCCAACGTGTCAGTGCCATACACAGTGCTTCACACTGGTCGCTAGGCGATTTCTAGCAGAGGTGACATTCCCGGCCAATGACGGCGGCAGGAAAGGCCAGGCCCCGCGGCGGCAGGGTTCTCAGGGCGGCCCTGGGCGTGCGCGCTGCGCGTCCGACTCGCGATGCCCCGTGGCCTTGTGCAGAGGTGGGAGCCGGCCAGCTCGCCTGCAGCCAACGCCCAGCCTTTCTAATTCCAGGCACAGAAGGACGTGAAGAAGGACCGGCCCCTCGCGCGCCGCAGGGCGGAGCCGCCGCAGGACCTGCACAGCAAGGGCGCCCCGGAGGCTCCGTGCCGAGCCGACGAGCTGGTCCCCCAGGACGGGCGCTAGCCCCCCGCGCGGGCCGGCCACCCGGTCCCTTGCTGGATTCTGTAGGAAGTACATATTTTCGTGCCATGCCAATCAGTTACACTCAAAGTCAAAGCTTTCTCTACCCCGTTTGTAGGCAATAACGCCCTTCGGCCTCAGCTCGAGAGCAGTTCAAGCAATGGAGACCTGTCACCCGCCCGCAGGCCGCGGACCACGCTGTCCTGGGCGCCCCGGGCGCCGTCTTCAGGCTCTCCCCAAAAGGAATTCACGCTCATTTAAATGTAAAATAGGTGGTTCTCTGATAATATCAATGTTTTTCAAATCAAAGGAACACTTTAACGAAGTATTTACCTATTTTTTAAGACTTTACAACCTTTGGAATTGTTTCCATGTGATTGTTATGCCAGCAGTTTCTGGTTTTTTGTTTTTTTGTTTTTTCGTTTGTTTTGTCTCATTGAAATGGTTCTTGGCCGCCATGAAAAGTGATATGACAATCCTCAGCCACTGTTTCTTCCCTAAGGTGTCTCTACTTTGACTAACGACATGGGCCCCAGGTCGCTTCTTTCGTGTGTAGCTAAAGCCATATTTGCTAGTCTGTGGTCCAGCCCCAAGATTCCAGGAGAAAGCTCAAAGGAGAAATTTATTTTGAAAAGAGCTTCCTCTGTCTGCCTTGACTGAAATTGGAATTTTAAAGTGACGTACGCATTTATTTTTTTGTTTGCCGATTTTTTTTCTCTACTTTCACATTGTTGCCCTTTAACAAGGCTCTTGAGTTAATAAAATAATAGTCTCCCACGAATTCTACATTTTGTAGAAAATTAGAACGAGATCATTTTGAGATAGGCCTGTTCGTGGTCCAGTGCAATGCCTTTAGGCATCAATGACAAAACAGCCCTCCGTGTCTGAGTGCTGGCGGGACCCCTGGCTTAGCTCTGTGACATGGTTCTGAGAGCCTAGAGGAGTCAGCAGTGAGGATGATCTCAAATGAATCCGTTTCTGTTGAAAAGAGCACACGTTACAAACACCTCTTCAGGAAAGTACAGTGTCTGGGTTTTTGCCGGCCTTCAAATGCTGCTATGTGTTTCGGACTTCTTGCATGTACTGAGCTCTTTGTTCTCAATGGAACAGCACGAGGAGGGAAACCCTTAAACTTAGTGCTTTGTCTGGTCTTCGTTTCTCTCAGGGTGGCCAGTATTTCAACTGATATGTCCTGCTTGAGAGCTATCTGAGATGTGTACAGCTATTCTAGACAAGCAATTTTAGTTTCTGTTGTCTCGGGCATAAGATTAGATAACTTGATGCTAAATGTCTTGATGCATAAAAGTTATGACGTGGCTTCTTTTAGGATCTGATTTTCAGTCGAGGTCTTGGGCATCCATCCATCAGAATGTTGTAAAAAGCAGACGTCACTCCGATGGGGCTGGGCACCTGCTGCCCTTGGGCTTCATGGAGACCCACTGACAGTGTTTGCTTCCTGTGTCCTGGCGGGAATCATTGGGGGGAGGGGGTTTCTTGGGTTAAGAGCAAGTTCTGAATTAAAAGGCTGCCCCTAGAAAGTGGAAAAGCCCACTTTGCGAGAAGGAACACTTCCTGAGAAACTTGACAAGTATCTACCCATTTTACCATTATGAAATTTCTAATTTAAACAAGTTTAGATGCCTTCTCCTTCTGAGGGAAAAAGGGTGCTTTTTATTGTATAAAGCAACATCTTATGTATTTTGATATACCATTGTTTGAACTTCCATCGTTAGCTGATAGATTCTCAAATATCCTTGATTTTTTGGATGTTCAGTATGTTTGGGAGAGGTTTCTGGGAAGGCTCTCTTCTGCCCTAGGGAAAAGCAAAATACCAGTGTTCGGGTGATTGTGTAAAGCTCAACGTATAAGAACATCTTTTTTGTCTAAGTTTTATTTTTGTTCTTTATTGAAGACAAACATTCACCAAAAATGGGGGAAAAAAAACTTTTGAGAGAAACTAATTTTCTTGGACAAGAGTATTATTTAATATTTTGGCCTATTAAAGTTTTCCTAGTTAGTACTTAGATTCCCTGTGCTAATTGTTCACTTATATATTATTATATAGATACACTGCTATTCTGTACCAAACCAATTTCCAAAGTACTACATTGAAAATAAACTGGTGACTGTTTTTCTTCATAAAGTTCTGAGTTTGGCATCTTCACTCTTTCCAAAACGTATCTGTACTTCAGAAATGTCACTATTCTGAGTGTCTTTTTAGTGTGGCTTTAGTCTGGCTTCCTTTTAATATTGTACATACATTGTATCTTTGTTTTATGGTAATAAGTAATAAAAATGTAGACCATATTTTGTACAAAATGTCCTATGTACAGAATAAAAAAAGTTCATAGAAACATCAAAAATAGGTAAGTGGCACAATTATTTTTCTTTAGAAAATATCTGTAACTTTATGCTTTAGTGAAATGTTAAGTACCTACATATTTTTTAACATTTTGTAATTCAAAACTTTTTGTTTTGACATTGTTTATGAAGAGAAACTTCATATACTTGCCATTTAATATGCTCTTTTATCTAATTTTAAAAAATCTAAAAATGGTGTATTATATGGACTAAATAAAGAACATGTGAATTTTATTGCTCATCATGAAACTAAATCTAGCCACGTTGTTGGGCAAGCTGGTTCTGATCATTGTTATCAAGTTACCGTTTGGTGGCGCACAGCCACACCAGGGACACCGTGCAAGGCGGGGAGCAGGAGTCTGTGGGCGCCCCTGCTACTCCCTCCAGCCCAGGCTTTTCCAAGCATTTTGTAAACTCCATGTTTGCTGCCCTAGTGGAGGCGACTTTATTGACACTGCTAGTTTTTGGAGTAGGTAAATGTGAATCAGAATACAGTTTACAGAAAGGTAGCTAGTGGAGCCCTAAGCAGGATGTTTACAGTGATGCTTGAGAGGAAATAAATACCTTGAGAACAGAGTAGAATCAATGAGCGTATGTGAACTTGGCATCTTACCGACTGGGGAACTCATGACCCTCACTGATGCTGTTCTGAAAAGTCCACGAGAGTAGGCCTAGGATAAAGCTACTCCCCTGAGGCATTGCGACAGGCCTTGCCTCTCCTTGGGGGGCTGGGCTGGTTGTGACCGGGCCACTTCACTTCCTTATCCATCCAGGGTTCTCAGCGCCTTGCCAGTGGACGGGGGTGCAGACGTCACTCTTGGAGCAGCAGTGTCCTGGAGAGGCCAAGCCTCCTGCAACGTGTGGCCTTGTAGCCTCCAGTGTATGTGACCTGAGCATCAGGTAACTCTGTGGAGTGTTAGGAGAACCATACTGTGGATAAAATGAGAGTTCCTGTGGCCAGGATTCTCACCTGGCCCTGGTTGACTAGCTCACTGCACACCTGTGGGCAATACATGGCTGTTGACTCTATATAAAGAGCTCCGCCCAGTGCTCTGGGTGCAATACGGTGGCACTGCTGCAAGGCTGCAGGAGAGCAGAGCAGAGAACAGAGGCTCAGAGGACGGCTGTGCGGACAGAGGGGCCCAGAGGCAGAGACCACCTTGCTGCACGCAGACTCACTTTGTGTGAACAGGATCTTAGTGACTGACCTGCCACCATGGAAATAAGGTTGGGTATAACCCTTTCACCCCAAGAACGTTTTGCTGTCAGTTTCTTTGGTCACATTGAATCCATAGCGAACTTGCCTGGGGCTGAAACCCATTGGCAAGACAGCAAGACACATACACACCCCACTTCCACCCAGGAGCAGACATGCTGGTCAGAAGACACTAAATCTGGCACAGCTACTAAACTGCTGACTCCTCAAACTAGCTACTGCTCGTCTCCCAGCTGGGAGCTGGGGAAGCCCTGGAGCTAGGGAACGTCCCCGGGCCAGAACACTTGAGAGAACTTCCTGAACAGAGGCCAAGGCTCGAGTCCATTCATTCTGCTCTTGTTTCAGGGTAGCCAAGACCAAAGTGGCTCTGCCTGCCTGTGAGAAGCGGGCCGACGCTGCCAAGAGGGCGATGGATGACCAGCCGCTGCCGCCTGCGGAGGCTACGGTGCGCCGCTCACCTGTGTTTACTTGGCTCTCAGCACCCACCGAAGTATCCGAGCCTGGCGTCCTCTTTGACAGATGAGGAAAGTGAAGCACCCACACAGCCACTTGCCCAAGGTCACCAGGACTGAGTGGAGCCAGGTTTCAACCCATGCCTCGCGGCCCGAGGCCCACCGCTGCCTCACCCGGTAGGATGCCCAGAGCACCTAGAGGAAGGCGGGAGCACTTGCTGGGGGCCCAGGATCCCTGGCAAACCCCCTGGGACCCACAGGCTGAGGGTGGCCGTGCACGCAGGAGGGCCGGAGCGAGCACTGCATTCCAGAACTAGAACTACTTGAAAAAGACTCAACCGTGACATGCCAAATTTCAACACTTCTCTACTGCAGGGACCACACGGTACTACATGGACCTATAAATTTATCAAAAATTCAGCTCTTTAATAAATGTGATTTTACACAAGCCTTTGTTTGAGAAAAAAAAAAACGATTCCACTATCAAACAGTTGGAAATCCACTAGGATTCACTCCTTCGTAGAGAAGGACCCGCTGGGATTTGCTCCCATGCCTGGGGGTGAAGGGATGTGCCCTGCCTCTTTCATAGCTAAGCGTCCCCCCACACCAGTCCTCTTAATAGCTTTCTGCTGTTTACAAAACCGCCCTGTAGACGTCACAGAACTTGGCAGGAGGCGGGGAGAGAAACTAACTCCGCCCCTCTCTCCCCAGGCTGTGCGGATCACAACCAGCTCAGGTGACCCCTGTAAGGCTTTTAGATTCATTCAGTTAAATAAGTATCAGCTGGAGCTGACGGAGGCCTTATGGTTTGTTTATCGGATGAGGTGTGACATGATGGGCCAGCGGCAGTTTTTTGACCCATCTTTTTTTCCCACTTTTATTGAGATATAATCAACATGACAGCCCTGCGTAAGTTTAGTGGTGTACTGCCTAACTGACGTTGCGTACATGAGCTGTGAAGGGGTTACCACAGTAAGTTTAGTTAACATCCATTTCCTTGGTTAGTCACCAAAAACAAATGTCTTTAATACGTATGGTGAAAGCAGCCAGTGACAGACCTTTGGGTGGACACTCAACGCAACTGCGGTGGAGAATGAGCAGCGGGCAAGGAGTGAGGCTGTCCCCTGGTCTCTCTCTCTCTCACACACAGACACAACCGCAGAGTCAGGAAATGGATGAGGGCTTTGGGGACTCTCTCTCAGGTGTGGTGACCTCCTTAGAATCCTCATTGCTGTGTCCAGACGCGTCTTGTAGAAATTGGTCTCAAATTAATTGTAAACTGAAGGCACCCTCTGGCTGTCAGAGCACCAGGTAGGTCTTCGGATCCCTTCACCAGGTTTTCCTCCTGGAGCCACACGTTCCCCTGAGTGGCTTCTTGTGAGCTGAAGCCCCCACTGCAACCGCAAGGCGGAGAGGGACCTGTCCACACACACACAGGGTGTGCACATCTTGCTGAAAGTGGGCTCCTCGTCCGAGAGGTCACCCAGAGTGAGCGCTCTGCCTGAGGCTGACACCAGAGCAGGGGACCTGAACAGGAGCTGGTCCTGTGGCTGGAGCCTCTTGCAGACCCGACTGTTGGGCATCATTGCGAGCTTTGCCAGGAGCCCACGAAATCTAGGCTGACCCCCAGGGCCACATGTCTGCTGCTCTGGAGCTGAAAGCAAATGCATATAGCAAGTGCCGCTATTGAATGAGTTGTTTTCTGTTTTTCAATGCTGTCATTGATTCTGCAGTGATGATTTTTGCTGGGAAACCTTGAGGTTGCTTCTTCCAGAATTGTTTCTTCATGAGCTTCAACAAAACTGGGGGGAAAGCCGGCTACTTAGAATGAAACTGGGGATGAAGCCCAACACTGGAGCAGGTGGGTGTGAACCAGCAGGACGGGCAGAGAAGAGAAAGAGGACTACGCAGAGCCACCCTGGGCCTGATGGCTTCCTGACTTGACAGAAGGGCTGTTGCCAGGTTCCGGATGCCCCCGAGGCCACCTCGGGTCGGTAACTCCTAGGAAGGACTCTGAGACGTGAGCAAAGCTGCTGTGCTCATGGTCACAGTTAATGACAGGGAAGGGCTGCAGATGAACATCAGTACAGGGGAAGACAGCACCAGGAGACCAGTGTCAGTGTTTTATTAGGGGTTGGTCCCGCCCCTCCAAAGGTAGACCTAATACTGGGGGGGGGACCAAGACCCTCACCCACTATCAGACAGGCTCTTACCAGGCAGAACATTCCCAGGGCTTAGAGGGCACCATCCAGAACCCTCTGTGGGCAGGATGAAGCCACAGCACAGCCATTCTTGCAGAGAGGCCTGTCACCTGGCCAAGAGCCGGAGGCTGGCCGTTCACATGGGGCCTCTGACCGTTCACATGGGGCCTCTGACCGGGAGCTCTTCCTGCTGCATGGCCACGCGCAGACAGTGGGAGGGCGGGACTTCCAGCTGAAGGTGAGGCCTGCTTCCCGATTAATCCCTCTGAGAAAGCAGCGGCTCCCAGAGACAACCAAAACCAGCCGTGTGAAAAACAACAGGACCTGAAGAACGTGGGCCATTCTTGGTGACAAAGGAAACAGCCCACCGCCTGGAAGTAGCCAAGAGGCGGCTGTATTTCACATCGGCAGTAAATAAGTGCAGGAAACATGTTGCTGAACATTTTTCCCCTTCAACTCAGAGTCTGAATGTGGGGTGACCATGCTCATTGCCCCACGAGTGCCCAGTGTGGTCCAGCTGGCAAAGGAGGTGTTGGCACTGAGTGGTGGAATAGGAGGTTGAGGTAAGCAGAGTCTCCCTACATTATGCAGCAGCTGGAGAGGGCAGGGATCTCAGGCAAAAGAGACTCCATGACTTTGTTCATTCATTCATCCACAACACCGTGGGCCCACTGCCCGCACCAGAAGTAGGTGAGGAACCGTAACTTACAGCTATCCCCTCTTGCATGTTTTCTGCAGCCTGTAGATTGGCACAACTTCATCTCCTAGCAAGTTGCTTGGTTGGTGAGGGGCCTCTGGACCACGGAGGCTCAGCAAACAGCAGTGCCCAGACAGAACCCACATCTCGCAAGCCGTGGCCCCGTGCTTACATCCACGTGGTACCATGGTGAGACCCTGAGTCTCCATCTGAGCAGACACTGGGGCCAGCAGCGGATCTCCAGTGACCGTGCACGCATCCCTGCCGCCAGCCTGCGCACCAGTGCAGGGTGTGACAGTACCTCCGCATCTTCTTCACGCAACGAGAAAAGGGCAGCGGAGCTGGTCCCTCAGAAAACTGATGGAACGAAGGCAAAGGCCCTATCCTTTGACAGCCATGCTCTTCCTCCACTTTCGGTACTGAACTATACCTTCATGAAATGAAGAACAAATAGTATTTTTTTTACAATTCCCTACTTAAAAATAATAAAAAATAGTTGCCAATACTGTGCCCCACCTCCCAGAAATTTTAATGGTAAGACAGTAAAATTGATCTGCCTCCTGACCTATGAGATCAGGAAATCTAGGAACCTCTGGTCTAGTTCAAAGCCCTTGTTTTACAGAAAATCAGATAGGCTCAGAGAAAGGAAAGCCCAGGGCTCAGGAATGCTGGGCCCAAGCAGGCTGAACATGTTTAACAAGGACCCCAGAGTTGTGTGTTTGTGGGTAGGCCTTTATGTTGCCTGCCACTTGTATCCTTTCTAAGTTGTGAATTTTTTTTTAATGTCTCTAGGAAATGCAGGCTTGAAAGACTTACTTGAGATAGGTAACAAGCCTCATATGGAAATGTCTTTAGTTCACCAAAATGTAGGTATTTCCTGAATAGAAAAAATTTCTATTCAGGAATTTTTGATATTTAGTTTAAAAGTAAAATTTTTAATTTTTAATATGAGTTATATTCATATTAAAATCTAAGCTCATAACATCTAGAAACATACCTTTAGAATCATCTTTGTGATGGACATTGTACAGAATGTACCAGAAATGCTGTCATTTATAGCTACCCATTTTCCTTTTTTTTTTAATGCCTGCATTTTTCATCAGTTGACCTTCCAAAACTTGAATATAAAAAATCAAAATCAAATCCAGCCCCCTAGAGTGAAAAGAATTCCAACCAACAGACGTCTGTGTGCGAGTGGGCATCCGGGACCTCAGGAGGCCTGGGACGGCATTAGACCCAGTTCATGGAGGGCTCAGTGGCCGC
>JAVSCE010013925.1:0-16236 GCA_032199065.1 Smutsia gigantea
TTATTTCACTGAGCATAAAATCCTCCAGCTCCATCCATGTTGTTGCAAATTGTAGAATTTGTTTCTTTCTTATGGCTGAATAGTATTCCATTGTGTATGTGTACCGCTTTTTTTTTATCCTTTCATCTACTGATGGACGCTTAGGTTGCTTCCATATCTTACCTATTGTAAATAGTGCCACAATAAACATAGGGGTACATATGTCTTCTTGAATCTGAGAAATTATATTCTTTGGGTAAATTCCTAGGAGTGGAATTCCTGGGTCAAATGGTATTTCTATTTAGAATTTTTTGAAGAACCTCCATACTGCTTTGCACAATGGTTGAACTAATTTACATCCCCACCAGCACTGTAGGAGGGTTCCCCTTTCTCCACATCCTCACCAGCATTTGTTGTTCTTAGTCTTTTTGATACTGGCCATCCTAACTGGTGTGAGATGATATCTCATTGTGGTTGTTATTTGCATTTCCCTGATCATTAGTGATGTGGAACATCTTTTCATGTGCCTGTTGGCCATCTAAATTTGTTCTTTGGAGAATTGTCTGTTCATATTCTCTGCCCATTTTTTAATCGGGTTATTTGCTTTTAGGGTGATGAGACATGTGAGTTCTTTATATATTTTGGATGTTAATGCCTTGTCAGATATGTCATTTACAAATATATTCTCCCATACTGTAGGATGCCTTTTTGTACTGTTGATGGTGTCCTTTATCCTACAGAAACTTTTAAATTTGATGTAGTCCCATGTGTTCATTTTTGCTTTTGTTTCCCTTGCTCGAGGAGATGTATTAAGAAAAAAGTTGCTTGTGTTTATATTCAGGAGATTTTTGCCTCTGTTATCTTCTAAGAGTTTTGTGATTTCATGACTTACATTCAAGTCTTTGATCCATTTCGAGTTTACTTTTGTGTATGGGGATAGACAATAATCCAGTTTCATTCTCTTGCATGTAGCTGTCCAGCTTTGCTGACACCAGTTGTTGAAGAGGCTGTCATTTCCCCATTGTATGTCCATGGCTCATTTATCATATATTAATTGACCATATGTGCTTGGGTTTAAATCTGGGCTCTCTAGTCTGTTCCATTGGTCTATGGGTCTGTTCTTGTGCAAGTACAATTGTCTTGATTACTGTGGCTTTGTAGTAGAGGTTGAAGTTGGGGAGTGTAATCTCCCCTGCTTTATTCTTCCTTCTCAGGATTTCTTTGGCTATTTGGGGTCTTTTGTGGTTCCATATGAATTTTACAATTATTTTCTCTAGTTCGTTGAAGAATGCTGTTGGTATTTTGATAGAGATTGAGTTGAATCTGTACATTGCTTTAGGCAGGATGGCCATTTTGACAATATTAATTCTTCCTATCCATGAGCATGGGATGTGTTTCCATTTATTGGTATCTTCTTTAATTTATCTCATGAGTGTCTTGTAGTTTTAAGTGTACAGGTCTTTCACTTCCTTAGTTACATTTATTCCTAGGTATTTTATTGGTTTTGATGCAATTGTGAATGGAATTGTTTTCCTGGTTTCTCTTTCTGCTAGTTCATTGTTAGTATATAGGAATGCCAAAGATTTCTCCATAATAATTTTGTATCATGCCACTTTGCTGAATTCAGATATTAGATCTAGTAGTTTTGGAGTGGATTCTTTAGGGTTTTTTAATGTACAATATCATGTCATTTGCAAACAGTGAGAGTTAAAATTCTTCCCTACCAATATGGATGCTGTTTATTTCTTTGTGTTGTCTAATTGCTGTGGTGAGGACCTCCAGTACTATGTTGAATAAAAGTGGGGAGAGTGGGCATCCTTGTCTTGTTCTCAATGTTAGAGGAAAAGCGTTCAGCTTCTCACTGCTAAGTATGATGTTGGCCGTGGGTTTGTCATATATGGCCTTTATTATGCTGAGGTACTTGTCCTCTATACCCATTTTGTTGAGAGTTTTTATCATGAATGGATGTTGAATTTTGTCAAATGCTTTTTCAGCATCTATGGAGATGATTGTGTGGTTTTTGTCCTTTTTGTTGATGTGGTGGATGATGTTAATGGATTTTCGAATGTTGTACCATCCTTGCATCCCTGGAATAAATCCTACTTGATCATGATGGACGATCTTTTTGATGTATTTTTAAATTCATTTTGCTAATATTTTGTTGAGTATTTTTGCATCTATGTTCATCAGGGATATTGGTCGGTTATTTTCTTTTGGGGGGGGTCTTTGCCTGGTTTGTGTATTAGAGTGATGCTGGCCTCAGAGAATGTGTTTGGAAGTATTCCTTCCTCTTCTACTTTTTGGAAAACTGTAAGGAGGATGGGTATTAGGTCTTCACTAAATGTTTGATAAAATTCAGCAGTGAAGCCATCTGGTACAGGCATTTTGTTCTTAGGTAGGTTTTTGATTACCAGTTCAATTTCGTTGCTGGTAATTGGTCTGTTCAGACGTTCTTTTTCTTTCTGGGTCAGCCTTGGAAGGTAGTATTTTTCTAGAAAGTTGTCCATTTCTTCTAGGTTATCCAGTTCGTTAACATATAATTTTTCATAGTATTCTCTCATAAATCTTTGTATTTCTGTGGTATCCACAGTGTTTTTTCCTTTCTCATTTTTGATTCCGTTTACTCATGTAGACTCTCTTTTTTTCTTGATAAGTCTGGCTAGGGGTTTATCTGTATTGTTTATTTTATCAAAGAACACCTCCTGTTTTCATTGATTCTTTCTATTGTTTTATTCTTGTTGATTTTATTTACTTCTGCTCTAATCTTTATTATGTCCCTCCTTCTACTGACTTTGGGCCTCATTTGTTCTTCTTTTTCTAGTTTCATTAATTGTGAGTTTAGACTGTTCATATGGGATTGTTCTTTCCCAAGGTAGGCCTGTATTGTAATATACTTTCTTCTTAGCACGGCCTTTGCTGCATCCCACAGATTTTGCAGTGTTGAATTATTATTGTCATTTGTCTACATATATTGCTTGATCTCTGTTTACTTGGTCATTGATCCATTGGTTATTTAGGAGCATGTTGTGAAGCCTCCATGTATTTGTAGACTTTTTAAATTTTCTTTGTGTAATTTATTTCTAGTTTCATACACTTGCGGTCTGAGATGCTGGTTGGTACAATTTCAATCTTTTTGAATTTACTGAGGTTCTTTTTGTGGCCTAGTATATGATCTATTCTTGAAAATGTTCCATGTGCACTTGAGAAGAATGTGTACCCTGCTGCTTTTGGGTGTAGAGTTCTGTAGTTGTCTCTTAGGTCCATCTGTTCTAATGTGTTGTTCAGTGCCTCTGTCTCCTTACTTATTTTCTGTCTGGTTGATCTGTCCTTCAGAGTGAGTGGAGTGTTGAAGTCTCCTAGAATGAATGCATTGCATTCTATTTCCCCTTTTAATTCTGTTAGTGTTTGTTTTATATATGTAGGTGCTCCTGTGTTGGGTGTATAGATATTTATAATGGTTATATCCTCTTGTTGAATTAACCCCTTTAGCATTATGCAATGTCCGTCTTTGTCTCTTGTGACTTTCTTTGTTTTAAAGTCTATTTTGTCTGATACAAGTACTGCAACTCCTGCTTTTTTCTCTCTATTAGTTGCATGAAATATCTTTTTCCATCCCTTCACTTTTAGTCTGTATATGTCTTTGCGTTTGAAGTGTGTCTCTTGTAGGCAGCATATAGTTGGGTCTTGTTTTTTTTATCCATTTAGTGACTATGTCTTTTGATTGATGCATTCAGACTGTTTACATTTAGGGTGATTATCGAAAGGCATGTACTTATTGCAGGCTTTAGATTCGTGGTTACAAAAGGTTTAAGGATAACTTCCTTAATAGCTAAGAGTCTAATTTAACTCACTTACATACACAATCTAAAGGTTCTTTTTTTTCCCCTCCTTTTTTTTCCTCCTCCATTCTTTATATATTAGGTATCATATTCTGTACTCTTTGTCTATCCCTTTTTATTACCTCTGGTGATAGCTATTTAACCTTAGGAACACTTCCATCTATAGCAGTCCCTCCAAAATACACTGTAGATGGTTTGGGGGAGGTAAATTCTCTCAGCTTTTGCTTATCTAGGAATTGTTTAATCCCTACATCAAATTTAAATGATAATCTTGCCAGATAAAGTATTCTTGGTTTGAGGCCCTTCTGCTTCATTGCATTAAATATATCATGCCACTCCCTTCTGGCCTGTAAGGTTTCTGCTGAGAAGTCTGATGATAGCCTGACGGGTTTTCCTTTGTATGTGATCTTACTTCTCTCTCTGGCTGCCTTTAATAGTCTGTCCTTATCCTTGATCTTTGCCATTTAAATTATTATATGTCTTGGTGTTGTCCTCCTTGGGTCCCTTGTGTTGGGAGATCTGTGCACATCCATTGCCTGAGAGACTATCTCCATGCCCAGACTGGGGAAATTTTCAGCAATTACCCCTTCAGAGACACTTTCTATCCCTTTTTCTCTCTCTTCTTCTTCTGGTATCCCTATAATACAAATATTGTTACATTTGGATTGGTCACATAGTTCTCTCAGTATTCTTTCATTCCTGGAGATCCTTTTTTCTCTCTGTGCCTCAACTTCTTTGTATTCCTATTCCCAAATTTCTATTTCATTTATCATGTCCTCCACCATATCGAATCTGCTTTTAATACCCTCCATTTTGCTCTTCAATGATTGAATCTCTGTCCTAATTTCTTTCCTGAGTTCTTGAATATTTTTCTGTACCTCCATGAGCATGTTTATGATTTTTATTTGAAATCTCTTTCAGGAAGATTTATTAATTCAGTCTCACTTGATCCTTTCTCTGGTGTTGAGATTTTGCTTTGAACTAGGTTCCTTTGATGTTCCATGTTTGTAGGTGGTGCCCTCTAGTGCCCAGAAGCTCTACTCTCTGGAGCTGCTCATCCCCTGGAGCAATGTCAGGGATCGCAGGGGAGTGATGCTGGTGCCTGGGGGGAGGAAAGAGCTATTTCCTGTTTCCCAGCTGCTATGCCTGTCCTCACTGCCTGAATCAGTGGGCTGAACCCACAGGTGTAAGCCTCTATGCTTTGTGTTTGTAGCTGCCATAGGCAGGGATTCCCTCTGGCTGGCCTGATGCCAGGGCAGCGGCTTCCAATTTGGGAGCCAGGTGCAGGCTGGCTGGGAGGAAGACACAGCAGGCTGTGTATCATGATGGGGGGCCTTGGAGCTGCATAGCCCGCCAGGAGGATGGAGTGCCTGAAGATCATTTAAGTTCCCAACCTGCTGGGCAGAGTGCACCCGGAAAATTTTGTCTATCTGTCCTTTCTCCTGAGCCATAAGCTCTGTGCAATCCTTGCTCCTTTAGCAGCCCTCTCGCCTTTAGGCAGTCTTTCAGACTGCCCACCCAGATCAGTCAGATATGAATCCCTGTTTTCCACAAGCAGCTGAAATCTCCGTCTCTCCAGGTATTCTGCATGTCTTAGCTTTCCAACTCAGTAGTCAGCAGAGCACCATGCAATGTAGTTTCGTGCTCCCAGAGCAGATCTCCAGGACTAGGTGTTCAGCAGTCCCAGGCCTCCACTCCCTCCCCGCTCTGTTTCTCTTCCTCCTGCCAGTGGGCTGGGGTGGAGGAAGAGCTTGGTTCCTGCCAGGTCACAGCTTTGGTACGTTACCCTGTTCTGTGAGGTCTGCTCTTTTCTCCAGGTGTATGCAGTCTGGTGCACCCTTCTTTCCTGTTGCTCTTTCAGGATTTGTTGTAGTAATTATATTTTCGTATTATATGTGGTTTTAGGAGGAGGTCTGTGTCTCACCTCTCATGCCACCATCTTTTATCCAATTGAAACATAACAAAATTTATCATTTAAACCATTTTAAAATGTACAATTCAGGGGCATTAATTAAATTCACAATGTAGTGCAACCATCACCACTATCTAGTTCCAGAACTTTCTCATCACCCCAGAAAGAATCCCCTTACACATTAAGCACAATACTGCCCTCCCTCCAGCCCCTGGCAACCACCAACCTGTGTTCTATCTCTGTGGATTTGCTTATTCCAGATATTTCAGTTTAATGGAATTATACAATATGTGTCTTTTTGTTCCTGGCTTCTTTTAATTAGCGAAATGTTTCCAAGGTTCATCCCTGTTGCAGCATGCATCAGTACCCCATTCTTTTTCATGGCTGAATAGTAGTCCATTGAGTGAATATACCATCTTGGTTTATTCATTCATCCACTGGTGGATGTTTGAGATGTGCCCATGTTTTCACTATTGTGAATAGTGCTGGTATGAACATGGGTGTACATGATTTTGTTTGAACACCTGTTCTCAATTCTTTTGGGTATTTATCTAAAAGTATAATAGTTATTTTTTGGTAATACATTTAACTTGTTGAGAAACTGCCAGACTGTTTTCCACAGTAGCTGGTCCATTTCACATTCCCACCAGCAATGCACCAGGGTCCCAATTTCTCCACATCCTCACCAACAGTCACTATTTTCTGGATTTTTTTATAGTAGCTATCCTAATGGGTATGAAGTGGTATCTCATTGTGTTGTGATTTGCATTTCCCTAATGATTAGTGATGTTGAAAATCTTTTCATGTACTTATTGGACATTTGTATATCTTCTTTGGAGAAATGTCTTTTCAAGTCCTGTGCCCACATTTTAATTGTGTTGTTTTACTTTTTGTTGTTAAATTATAGGAGGTCTTAATATATTCTGGATACTAGACTAATCAGATACATGATTTTCAAATATTTTCTCCCATTCTGTAGCTTGCCTTTCACTCTCTTGATACTGTCATTTGATGCAGAAAAATTTCCAATTTTGATGAAATCTATTTTATTTATTTTTTCTTTTGTCTATTGTGCATTTGGTGCCATATGTAAGAAATCATTGTCAAATCCAAAATCATGAAGTTTTACCTGTTTTCTTCTAAAACCTTTATAGTACTAGCTCTTATATTTAGATCTTTTATCCATTTAGAGTTAATTTTAGTATCTAGCATGAGGTAAGGTTACAACATCAATCTTTTGCAGGTAGATATCCTGTTGTCCCATTCTTTTATGTTTGATATTAGAAAGGGGTCCTTAAAGAAATAATATGTTCAATGATATTTACTGTAGTATTTCTCATACTAGTAAAAAACTAGAAACACACCCTTACAATGCAATACTATGAAGAAATAAAAATGGTATTGTGGGTAAGTAGTCATTGTAATGGAAAGTTCATAGAAATATCATTAAATGAAAATTGAAAGATGTGGTAATTGCACATATATAGCTTATATATATATAATTGTATGCATATAATTATATATATTATACATATACATGTATAATATATATAATTATATATGCATAGAAAAGTATTTTCTGAGAGGGACACCAAGGAGCTAATTGTGCCTATCTGGTGGTAGTGTTGTGTGCATTTTTAATTTTCTTCTTTTTTTATATTTACTTTCTAAAATTTGTATAGAATGAACAAATTGCTTTTTTCTTGGAAGATTGCTTTTCTAATTTTCCAAAAAGTTGTCTTATTAGTAATAAGTAGCCTTTATTTTCAAAAAGGTCAGAAATGATTGTTCAAGTCCGTTTGGGCCTCTGGAACCAACCAGTTTTATGCTGTGTTATCTGAATTCCCTATCCTTGGCATCTTGCCTATCTGATCTCTAATTTCTCTCTAATACTTTCCATTAAAGCAGGCTATACTTTCAAGTTAAGTCATTCTACTACATAGTTTTTGTCTATTGAACTTACCCACAAAGGAGATGTGGGGGTGGGGCATGGCTGTAGCAGTGATCATCCCCCAGCCTAGATTAGCCCTCATTTCTATCCTGAGTCTGTGGTTAAATTTGTCAGATTAGTCTTTATTCTGAGCACACCTTCAAAAACTGTAATTATGACTAGTGACTTGTGGAGACATTGCAGAGACTTGCATATGCTGAGAGGCAAGAACAGAAATGAGGAATAAGTGGCCCACCAAGATCTCCATTTCTGATTAAAATGCATGTATGAGATCCAACATACGTAGCAGTAGCAGTTGCTCTCTAACCTAGCAAACTTCTGTGCTTGCTACTTTTATGAATGCTGATTATGAAATTTTATTGCTTGTCCTTAAGCAGATCTGCTCAAATATTTGGATATAGCAGGCTGATCTGCAACCAACATTTAGATATTTTTCTCCTTTGAATTTAATGCATTCCAGGAGGTCTGATCTCTTGCCAATGTTTTCTTTGTGATTCCATCCAGTGACTATGAGGCAGACACAAAGTCAATTTCTCAGAACCTCTCTCTCTCTTTCTGCCTCTCTCTTCTTCCTTCCCTCCCTCCCCCTAAACTCATTCTGTGTCAAAAAGCTTCTATTAATAGCATGAGCTTAGAAATTGAATGATGCGTAATTTTCTTTATTAAAAGAGATGTGTTTTTCTGAAATAATATCTCTACTATTTGAATGCATAGTTGGTATGAAATTCAGTCAAAGTACAGTAATCAGCAGTTTGTATCTATTTAGCCCCTTTTTCATTTTTTTCCTTCTGATTGCCACAGACTTCTTCCTGTTATTCGCATCTGTCAGAATCTTAGTCACAACATTTCTAGTTCCTTTTTAGCTTAAGCTCTTTTCAGCCAGTATGCAGCTAAACATTTGAAGTAAGCAAGATCATCTTTGATATCTGATCCTAATTGAACTCAAACTTTGTGTACAGCTTATACTCTTCATTTAAAGGGCTTCATATTCCCTGAAATCCACAACCTTTAGGGAGTTTTAACTCAAGAACCATTTTGTAGTGTTTTCTGCTCTTTGATCTTTCTCTTGTGCCTGCTTGACAAATATAGACATAATGTCTGTGTCCCTGTGGACATTTTCCCCTGAAATGGTATTTCTTTCTCCTTTAGAAAAGAATGTAATTCTTTTCATTGAGTTTCAGTGTGTTTGGCACATGTGGGTGCTAATAAATCATAAAAAGGGAGCCTGGTTCTCCTAAGAAAGGAAGTTTGTCATATGCTTGTGGAAAAATACTAAGGGCATTTCTCCAGGAGGTTTATGAGATTCAAAAGGAGAATCATTTTCCCTCATATTTCCCAGTCCTGTAGATTTTGTGGAGCCACCCTGCCAGTGTATTTACACCATGTAGTTCAGGTAGAAGTGTAAGGCCATATGGGACCCTGACTAGAGAAAATCTTAACATGTGGCAATCTTTCAGTCTTCATCTTAGAAGATCACATTCTCCTGAAACAGTGTTCCCTCGGTTTCTGGGACAGCCCCCTCTTTCAGTGTCCTGCCTGTTATCTGGTCACTCCTCTGGCATCTTTTTTGGCTCCTCCACTTTTGACCACATGTTGGAGATCCTCAGGGTATGGCCTTTTCTCCTTAAATGATGTCATTCATTCCCAGGGTTTCAGTTAGGTACCAGTGACACCGTCATGGATTTTCATTCTGAACTTAAACCCTGCCTGCTGCAGGTATCTGCTAGGCATCAAAAATTGAACAGAACAAAAAGTATATTCAAGATGTATACCACCTTCCTCAAAGTCCTGTTTCTCTTTCAGTGCTCTGCATTTCAGTTAAAGGCACCATTATCCACCCAATTACTCAAGTTAGAAATCCAGAAGTCAGCCTCGGCGTTAGAGTCTCTCTTCTGCAATCAATTAATCACTAAATCCTATTGATTCCAAGTCTGACATGCCCCCCGAATCTGTCCAGTTCTCCCCAGCTCCATTACTAGGACTTAGGGTAAGCTGACAGGTATTGCTGCCTCTGCCTCTAGCCTTGCCCAATCCATTTTGCACACTGTACATCTGATGACCTTTTAAACACATGAATCAGATTGCATCGCTCTTGAACATGAAAACCACTCAGTGATTTCCTATGGCTCTTAGGGACAAGCCCAAATTCTCACCCTTACTCACTATCCTTGAACTATTTCTGGCCTTTTACATCCACCAACATGCCAAGTTCCTTACCATCTCAGATCCTCTATACATGTTCTATTTGAAATATCCTGCAACACCCTCTTCCTGCATTCCCAGTTTAATTTTCAAATCAATGAATGCCACTAGAATTGATATTATGGAAACTATGGGTGGTAGCACTTAGGAAATACTTTGGTTTACCTAATAGCAAACACACCAAACAGAAAAATATACAAGTCCTATATGAAGCCCTTCCTGTTAAGCCTGCCGACCTTATTATGAATTAATATAATCAAACTTTGTTGTTCTTCTTGATACAACAATAATCTCTTCTATAGAAAGAAATGACTAAGTAAAAAGGATGTTTTTGCAATGTCCAGATGGTTATGGCTAACATGTTGCAGGAGAAACAGAAGTGTTATTCTGTCATCATAGAGATATAGTCCAGATTTCTGACTGAAAGTTTCCATTTTTATCTAAATATTTGTGGTTGTCTGTACACATCATCTGCGTTATGAAGTTACCAACTTATTTTCAGGAATCTTTAAAGTATGGTACTTATATTATCAAACAAGATTCCTGTGGATCTAAGCCATCTGTGAAGCTAAAGATGAAAGAATTATTTTAATAATAACATCTGAATAAGATTCCTTCAAATTACATTTAGTGGCAAGATAGGACGTCAGAAAAGGTAAACAGTGACATGACACTTGAGTTGGATGGTCAGTGGCTCAATAATTTTCTCTTTCCGATATTATTTACATTTTATACATGTATTTTAAAAGAGAAATGACCTTTGCTTTGTGTTTAACTATATGTATTTCTTTGTCCAGTAATACAGAAAGGATATTGCCAATGGGAAATGTTAGAACAATGCCCCATCTTATCCAATTTTACCCCTAGATTGCTCAGAGTTTAAAATAAATAAGAGGCAAATTGTCCTAGGCATGTTCAGGACACTGTCCAAGGCCTGTCTCCTTCTGTAACAGGTGTGCTTTCAATGGCCTTTTGTTGCTCTTTTTCTCCCCCTCCCGTTCTGTTGTCTCCTAGAGTCAACAGCTGTGACTACTGTTTGGTATCTATAGCACCCAGATTCCTTTCTCCTGCAGTCTTTCAGCAATCTCGTTTTCCTAATGACTTTGTTTTTCTGCTATTGATTATGCTGCAATGTATACTGCAGTGGCTGTTAGACTCTGAAGCTCTAGTTAATGTAGTTTGAATACACATAACTCCATAAATTTGTGTAGATTATACAGAAGCTTACTCCTTCTGGGCATAGCCTAGAAACACCTTGACTCGCTATGTCATACACAAAAGCCCCATGCCTCCTAGTTGGGAATTACACAGGAGCCCAAAGTAAAGTAAGTACCCAAAGCCTTCCCTAAGCTACACATATATTCTCCATCCATACATTCAACCCTTACTCCTTCAAAAGCTATTTATTGAACAGCTACCTGTGCAAGCCCCTGTACCAGGCAATGGAGATACAGAGATGAGTAACATACAGTTCCCTGCCCTTAAGACTTAAGAGTCTTATTGTATAGAAAGACACAAACATAGCTACTATGAAATATGGTTAATAAGGATGGAGGAGAGCTGTAGGATCACAAAAGAAAGATACTTTAGTGTCAGGAAAGCTTCCTAGAGAAAGTGACAGCTAAATGGGGATCTAAAGGCTCTATACGAATTAGCCTCACTAAGAACTGCAGAATAGCTATCTCAGGCAGAGGAGCCAGTGTTTACAAAGGCACAAAACCTTGAGATAACATAGTTTATTGGGTGAATTCTCAGTAATTCCTCATGACTGGAACATAGGATTCAAGGGTAGGGTGAGGGGCTTAGTAAAAGAAGCCTGAGGAAGAAAACAGGGACAACTTAGTGTCTTGCCAATGGGTTTCAGCCCCAGGCAAGTTCACTATGGATTCAATGCAACCAAAGAAATTGACAGCAGAAAGTTCTTTGGGGTGAAAGGGTTTATTACCAGGCTTGTTCTCCCAGTGGTAGGTCGAGCACTAGCGTCTCTGCCTCTGTGCAGAGCACTGGGCCGAGCTCTCTATATAGCACAGTAATAGCTTATTGCCTAAAGGTGTGGAAGCAGTAGCCCAGCAACAGGCCAGTTACATCATCAGGTGGTTTAAGTTCAGTGAGGATCCTGGCCATAGGAACCCCAACTTCCCCACACTTAGTTAGACTAAGAATCATGACCTTTATCATTTAGAGCATGGAGATCCACAAAATGTTGTTAATGGTGTCTTGAATGGGCACCTGGGTACAATATGGAAAAATAGGAAAGGGTCATTGCTGGATACTATTGTAATAATCAAGGTGAGAGATCATAACAAACTGAACTAAAGCACTGGATGGAGAAGATATATTCGAGTGATATATAGAAAGCTGAATTGCCAGTACAGGTAATTATATAGTTATGATACAACATGGAAAGCACTCTGTCTTGCCAGTGGGTTTCAGCCCAGGACAAGTTCACTATGGATTCAGTGAGACTGAAAAATGACAGTGGAACACTCTTGGGTGAAAGGGTTTATACCCAACTTTATTCCCATGGTCACAGGTCAATCACTAGAATCCCGTCCACTCAGAGCAAGCCTGCATGCAGCATGCCGGTCTCTGCCGCTGGGCCTCTCTGCCCCCACAGCTGTGTCAGTCTCTGTCCTCAGTGCTGCCAACACTCCAGTCTCTGCTCTCCTGCGGCCTTGCAGCCCAGAGCATGCAGAGCTCTTTTATATAGAGTCAATGACCTATTGCCCACAGTGTGTAGTCAGCAAGCCGACCAGGGACATGTGAGAATCTGGGACATAGGAACCTTCACTTTCTCCACACACTCTAATAACCATAAATACAGAATACTATCTAAAAGAGAAAGGAAACATTTTTTGTCTGCAAGGGTTGGGGGAGACTCTAATGAAAAGATGAGCTTTGGTTATCCCAGGCAGAAGAAATAACATGCGCAATGGCACAAACAAGGGAAAGCAATTGTCTGTTCAGTAAATGGCTTCAGGGGTGTGTGTGTGTGTGTGTTTTCAGCAACAGAGCACTTTATCACAAACAAATCTTTCTCTAAACCTTAATGTTTAAAATAGACAGAAGTGATGAACCAATGCCTCAGGAAGGTTAAATATTTTGGCAAAATATGTCGTTGTTTGCAGAACTCCAGAGCACCCTGCCCTTTGAGTCCCTATGGAGCCCAATTGAAAACTGGGGTAGGGCTTTATCTACTAAAGTACAAATCACTGAGCTAGGCTAGAAGTGGGTCCTTAGAAATTACATGAGCTGCCTCTTATTGGTCCATTGTTCCCTGAATCTAAGCTGTGTGCCATATGCTACCTAAAATGCTTCAGAGAGATTTATTTAACCCCTGAAGTTAAGGAGAATCTGGGAAACCAGGTAAACAGGTAACTTTATTTGTGACTTTCATCAAAAGGGAGTTTTATGTACTGAGTTCATTTATCTAAAGGGCCAATAGCATTTCTGAAATCTCCTGCCATCCTCCCTTCCAGCCTTTGTACCAGACTTCTACAATTTAGTGTGAATACAAGTAAATGAATTTCTTGCCCCAGGACATGAGTAGTGTATGCTTGGTGAGTTCAGGATTCAGTATGTAAGTTTTGGGGTCCCATATCACAATGACTCAACACTGACTCTTTTTAAAAAAAAATATGATAGTGGCTGGATGGAGTCGATAGGCATAATGCCTTCCTCCTTTCTCCAATTCCTGGCTTTTCACATTATTCTGTTCTATGGGTCAATGTTGTTCAAACTGGGCACACATACTCCTAGGGTATATGAAGGCTCTAAAGAGATATATAAGCAGGTTTTGTCTGTATGTCTGTTTTTAACCAATTTCCAGATTTTTAAATCCCATGTGTACTCTTTCCTAAATGTGATCTGCATGAGAACATACCTATAGTTCTACTTGCCCACCTTCCCTTCTTCCACTTTACAAAAGAAAGGCATGCCTCTCAAAGCTTACCTTGGTGCCTGGCCCCAAGGTATAAAAACTTCCTGGACACCAAACAAAGAGACCATTGGAAATACAGGTGCTGATACAAGAGAGTGCATTACTTTAATGATGAGATAACAAATCCTTTTGTAAAGGCAAATAGTTTTTAATGCCTGGCTTTCAACAAAATCAGAGCAGGGCCTACCCAAGTGGTCACTTGATAGATCATTACATACAATTTTGATATTTGGTCTTTATGTAATTTTTTTGAGATATTATTCAGAAAGTACTCAATTGAATGATATTGTTTTAACTAAACACTGTTCATTCTCATCCACTTACTTATGTAAGCAAGATTTTTCAACACTTAATTCTGTTAAAAACACCAAACTTGGTCTCATTCTAACAATAACTAACATTCTTCCACAAATGAATGAGCTATTTAAAAAATAAATCCCCTTCCATCACATAAAGAGGTTTATTTCGAATAATACTCTATTTTATCCTTATTAATTTTAAAGTTTTTAAATATATTTATGTTATTTTAATCAGTTGTGTACTAATGATTATAATGAAAACAGTCCCAAAGGCTCAGAGCCTTACAGTCACAGGAAATAAGCATTTTTTACAATGTAAGTTTATACATGTTTTTATGGCAGTGATTAGGATGTGATGATCAAAGACTTTCAAGAATAAAAATATATTACATTAGGACACAGTTCTATGGAGTAGAATGAAAAGAGTGCAAGAGAAAAACCTAAGACATAACATTTCTGGCTGTTGAAAAGGAGTTCCTTTACATCTCTTTTAAATGGATAATGGTGGGTATCAAACTGCTATGGTATTTGGTTCTGCTTAATACATTTAAAAGAGGGATGTGAGAGTTTCATTTTTAGATATAAGTATTTGCAATATGCCAGAAATTATATCATTTGCAATATTTAAACTTTCATAAGTCTCTACATAAAAAGTTGTTAAGTGTCATCTTTAAGATATGGTATGGGCTACAGAAGTAAAGACATGTGAAGACCACTGTCATAAATGGAAAATTAACTAGGGACTATTTAAACCCACCTGCAGCTTGGGGGTTCTCGTTCCCAAGAGCTGCCAAGGATGAAGTAAATTGGAGCCATTGTGTCAGTAATCTATT
Organism: Smutsia gigantea; assembly: GCA_032199065.1. Classification (NCBI taxonomy): domain Eukaryota; kingdom Metazoa; phylum Chordata; class Mammalia; order Pholidota; family Manidae; genus Smutsia; species Smutsia gigantea. Next base: position 14,956 of record JAVSCE010013925.1, read on the forward strand.
CCCTCTGCAAGCCAGAAACAGGGACTCTTCCTGGGCAAGACCCAGGACCATCTTCCCCCACTCACTTCTATGTCTCTGCCTTTGACCCTCACTTCCCCATTTGCATTTTCACTCCCATTTAGCCCTCCAAGCTAGCCCTCCTTCCCCTCTCCTAATTCAAACTTCCAACAGGGCCTCTCTCCACCCTTTGTCTGAAAACAAAAAAGTCCTGTACTTCAGGAGAGGATAAACTCAAAAGAGTTGTAGATCGAATTGTTCAGAAGTCAAGAGAGAGGTTTAAGGTTGCAGTCCCTGGAAACATTTACAAGCAGCTGCTGTGAGTGTCGGCTGCTGAGGGCTCACAGCTGCTCCTCTTCTCTGCAGAATTGGCCACCAAGAAAGTTACACCCTAGTCTGGAAGTACCCCACCAGACATTGACTGATAAGAGCTTCAAAAGGCTGGTCCCCTGCTTCAACAGAGCAACAATGCTGTGTGGTTTATGCTGAAGAACCTTCAGCCATAGATCAAGTCAGTGTGGGGCTGTCCTTCTGTCTTGCCTGAGGGTTTCGGCCCCACGCAAGTTCATTATGGATTTGGTGAGACCGAGAAATGACAATAGAACATTCTTAGGGTAAAAGGGTATATATTTGGCTTTATTCTCACAGCATTAGGTCGAGCACTAGAATCACATCTGCATCCAACAGTCTGCAAGCTCAGAATCCACCTCCGTCTCTGCCTCCACCCAGAACACTGGGCAGAGTTCTTTATATAGTGACTCAGTCAATAATAGCTCATTGCCTATGGGTGTGGAAGCAGTAGGCTCGCAGTAGGCCAATTATCTCATCAAATAGTTTAGAGTCAGATGAGGATCCTGGCCATAGGAACTTCCCATTTTCCCCACACCTTCCCAGCTTTGAAACCAAACACACAGGTGTCCTCCTTTTTGATATGTTCTATCAAGCATCCTTTCCCCAAACAGAACACTTTTGAATACATTGACAATTGGTGGAGGTAAATATCTCCACCCATTGCCAAACCCCTACAGGATGAAGAGTAACTGGTATCTTAGAGAACTCTGTAGTGACTGTGTTAGCCCTTCATCCCAGGATCTCACTTTCATGAGCAGATTCAAAGGACCTTGAATTCAGGGAACCAGGAGCCTGGGAGAAAAGTCATTGTTTGTGAAGTATTCACTCATTCAATTATTTACTCAAAAATAGATGTTGAGTACTTAGTACAGGTCAGAGACTGCTCTGTGCTCTTGGTGTGGATAAAATGAGAGTTCCTGTGGCCAGGACTCT
>JAVSCE010013926.1:0-104721 GCA_032199065.1 Smutsia gigantea
AGTCCTATCCCATCCCACTCAGTTTTTCATCCTTGTTTCCTAGACACCTAAGAGTACAATGACAAAGACTTGCCCACTTATCCAAGGGGGGAAACAAGGCTTTTCCATGGCTCTTCACCCTGCCTGGAATGTTCTTTTCCTGGGGCTTCTGGTGTGCTCCTGAGCTTGCAGAACTCACTTTCAATATCACCACTTCCTGGAAGCCTTCCTTGCTTTCCCTAGACAGTGTTAGATTTTCCCTATTCTGTTGGATCATAGAACTTACTTAATTGCTGTAATTATCAGTCTAGATATCTGTCTCTCTTGCTTGTTTGAGGTCATACAAGGCAGGAAATATATTTTTGATATCTTTGTTTTCCCAGCACTTAACACAATGCCCAGTATATAAGTAGTGGTTAAATGATCTTTATTGAATACATGAATTCATGAATTACTAGATAATAATAATATTATTATTTGGAATAGGATTTTGAAATTTAGCTCCTGGATATGATACAAGAATGGGAGAAGTGTTCCTACAATAAAATAATGTGAGAATAATCGTCACTGAGCTTTCCCTGCATCCCCCACTCCTTCCCTTTCCTCCCCACTCCCACCCACACCCCTGAGCATGGGAGACCCATGGGATAGCCAGAACTTTTTACTTACAAGACAGAGCAGGAAGTGGCCTGTGACCCAGGGGCGAAATGTCATGTTCACGCCCAATCCCCAGAGATCCACTAAACTAAGTTCGGTAAAGAATTTGGTTAGGGCTGAATACTAGGAAAAACACTGGATATTTACACAGTACATTTTTTCCCTAGTTTAAGCTGAAGAAAAAAAAAAGTAAAAAGGGGGAAAAGCCAAAATTAAATAAGCCAGCTGGTTTAACTTCTCTTTTTACGAATTTTCCATTGCAATCCTGTCTTAGTCATAAAGTCTTTCTCAACCACTTTACTGCTTTTCATTTGGCTGAAATTTTTCAGCTTTTTCTACATTAAAAAAAACACAGAATGAAAGGTTGATTAGATTGTGACTCCACATTCTTTTTTTCTCTTCTATCCTTCCCCCTCCCACTGAAACACACACACACACACACACACACACATACACACACACACACGCACACACATTTACTACGCAACTTCCACTGTGTTTGGGTAAAACCAGTTTCTGACAACAGCTACCCAGAAATAGGATCTCCACTCTTTTTGAGAAACAACAGCCCTCTTTCTTGAGGTGCAAAAAATATTAGATGTTACTCCCCACTCCGGCTGCCTGCCGGCGTCACACTCTCTATTCTCCTTGCAGGCAGGGCTTCCAAAGAAGCAAGAACAGCTGCCGAGCCACAAGAGTTCCTGACGGAGCCAGTAAATAGACTAGGCCTAATTTCCTTGACCTTTTCCACCCCTGCTCCATCCTCAGAATGAGTGTTTTGATTCTGGGCTGTAAGGGGGAAGGGAAGGAGATAAAGGAGGCTCCTTTTTCATTTTGTCTTTCTCTGTCCTTAAAAATAAAAGCGAGAAGTGTACATTGGGAAATTTTGCTTAGTAATTTTGTTCCCAGTCTTAAAAAAACAACAACAAAAATGCGTTGTGTGGTGAGTGTACGTGCGTGTATGCACGTATCTGTGTATTAAGCAATTCCCTTTTAAGAGAAGTGGCTCCATAAGCTGGGCGATTTGATCAGTGGAGGAGAACCTCACTGGGGTGGCTGCAGCAGGTCACTGTCCTGGGACCAGCTGGGCAACGAGGGGGACTTTGGACACTTGTAGCAATTCAGCATTTCCAAGTGGGTAAAAATAATGTTAACTCCTTTGAAGGGTCAAGCAGGAATCCAAATGCTCTGTTCAGCTCTCAGATAAGGACCACCCCAAAATGCCTTTCACCATGTGATAAGGAGGCATTCCTTTCTACAAACTCTCCTTACCAGGTTGGGAACAGCTTATCTGCCTGAAACTCAAAATGAGCCCTGGCTTGGAGGCTGCAAAAACTGCTTTTGGAAAATGCTAGTTACCTCAAACCATTGCCACACAAGCTTCCAACAGAGTAGCCTGATGCGATGGGTCCTTTTCCTTTTGAAAAAGTCAGCAAGGGAGAAGGGAATCAAAGATTTGAGCCACACCTGCTAGGCTACCCATGTGTATGAAGCTCAGAAGAGATGCTGCTCTCCTCCCCTCACTCCCAACCTTACTAACAAAAGACCCACTAATCCTGATTCCCTTACACAAAAACAAAGTGTAAAACCGCCCTGGGGACTGGAAATAAAATGAATGCTGCAGGACCAGCTGGCACATTAATGCCCCCAAAAGCACGAGCTGGCACCTCACCCTGAAATCCAATCACCCCGTCTCTGTGGAGGATGGAGAGGGATTTAGTTCTGCTACAGCACAATGAAGTGTATTTTTAACAAATAAACACAATTTTGGCAGTGTGTAGGTATTTTTAACCAGTAAATGCTTAATGCACTCACTACCAACCCTCTGTACCGCTTCCATCCTCAGCCACCGCCTCTATCCCGCAGGAGGAAAAGCTGAGGAAAGACGTGAATGCCCACAAATACTTTAAATGAGAAAAGAATGGCTGTGCCCCACTGGACAACCAAATATTACTTCCTCTTCTGATTAGCCACTGCCTCACCAGCTCTCAGTAATTTTGTTTGCATTTTCTGAAGTCTTGGATCTTGCCTAATAGCTAGCAAGGTTTGGATGTAATCACCGCTTTCTGAACTCTGTCTCTTGTTGGCTTCGACCTTTCCTTTAAGCAAACCCAGCTTAAACTTCTGGGAAATCTACGTGTCAAATCTTCAAGGTAGGTTAGGAAAAGAGTTGTGCTTAGAAGGGCATTACGGTTTTCTTTGACTGCCTTTGGTGTCACTGTCTGCTGATTTTTTGGGACGAAGGATGAACAAAGTTAAGGAATGCAGCCATTTTTCTTAGTACCTCAGCCACGTCCCATGCTGGGAATTCACAGCTGTTGTGGGGAGGCTCAGGGGAGATTTACTGGGAAAGAATAAGTTTTAGTTAATTCCAACGGCTCATGAAGTCGCATGTGGTTCTCACTCAGGAGTGTAGATAGTCCCTCCAAGGGGGAGCAGTGAGAAGAATATACTGAGGGCAGGAGTAAAGAATCACGGAAGAGAAAGGACACTTGCGTGGGATTAGGGCTGCGAACAGGGAACATCCCAGAGAAAGAATCCCTTCTCTTCTTCTGAAGGCTACTTCCAACTCCCTGTGGCTCAAAGGCTCTCACAATTGAGGTCTGAATTGGAGTGCTTCCCGAGGCTGCTGAGTCGGATCACACTTCATTTCAAGTAGCAAAGTCCATTTCAACCCATATTTTCACACTGACAGGGTGAATCTGAATAATAACTGTACTGAAGCTGGTTTTTGAATGACTTACCTAGCTGATATAAATGTCACTTTTTCGAAAGAAAACGTGTTTCATAGTTCAGAAATAACCCTGTGCCGACCCCAGAATCGCCTGAAGGGTCCTGTCAAGTGCAGCTCTTTGAATATGCTTGCCACCGGAAGTGCCCTCCCTGGTCCGGCTCACTGTCTCTCTGGGGATGTTTCAGCTCTGTTCAGTGTAAGCAGTGTCAAAATCCCTGGCTTCTTTCCAATTCCCTGATACTTGGGCTTCAGTGCCTACCTTGATTTTTTTTGTCTTTCTAGCATCTATCCAATCCTTTTTCATTTGTTTTGTTTCCTCTTCCAAGCCTCTGAATGTGAGTAATTTCTTAAGGTTTGGTTTCTGGTTGTATTGCGGAATGCCTGTGCCCACTGAACCCTGACTCTCCGGAGACCAAGATGGCAGAGCAGTTCCAGGATTCATGTCAAGACAGAAAAGAACAATTCCTAGAGGAAAACAGGAGGGCTTCTTGTCTCAGGTTTCCTGAAGAACTTCTCAGTGGACTTCTCAAATCTTACTGCCTAGATTTGTGTCCTATGAACATTCTTAACAGAGATGGAATGACCATTATTGGCTTAGATGAATCAGGATCCACCTTCTGGATCCAGGAACAATTTCAAGTGAAGTTCATGGCTGAGAGGAGGTAAGGTGTTAACTGAACCAAATGGGAATTCAGTTGGGGAGCTCAAGGCTGGGAATGGATGTTGGAAGCCAACCATGTCTATTACATTACGCTGCTTTTCTTCATCTTTCCTTGGAAACTCATGGACTCTCAAGATTTTAATCGCCTCTATGCAGATGTATCCCAAACTACTCTTTTTGGAAGAACCCTCCTGATGTCTAGCTAAATATTCACATTCAGTTCTGTTCCTTCCAATCCAGCTATGTAGTTGAAATTCACCTTCCCTTTCCTCTCACCCACTTTCTTCAAGCTCAATCCTTCCTTTGACTTCCCTATTTCTGTTTATGGTGGCATCCTCCTTATCATTTAGGCTTCCTCTTCATTACCTCACTTTCCCCCAGTCTATGTTAAATTAGTCACCAAGTCCTGTTGATTCTAATTTGGAGGGATTTCTCTTATTCCTCTCTTCCTTTCTAGATGCTTAAACCAGCTGCGTGTCAGTTCTGTCCTCTTCCAGACTCTTCATATAGAAAACAGACACCAAATAATATTTCCAAAATAACACTTCCACCATATTTCCCTTTACTAAAAAAATCTTTATTTCTATTATTGAAGATTTACTACAAACTCCTTAGCCTCATATCCAAAGTGGCCTTCCTCAATCTGATTCCAACTTACTTTTTCAGATATTTCTCCTACTACTTCAGTTATCAACCCTTCACCAGTCATAAAGTTCCACTCATAGTTTCTCCAAACACATCTTGTACTTAGAGATAATGTCGTTTTGACCCCATGGCTTGCCCTTGCTAGCTGAAAGTCTTTGGCCATATTCCCTTGCTTTTAGAAGTCTCATATTTTTTATGTATAAAATGATTTTTGGATGAGGAATAAATAAGAATAAGGATATTCTTATGCTGTTTACTACTTGGGCATATTTAGGGGGAATGATTATCTCTGTACTCATCAAGTATATTGGTTGATGCATTAATTATCTATTGCTGCATAATTAATTATGCACCAAATGTAATGGCTGCAAATGTTTATAACATTCTGTCACTTCTGCCACAATCTATTCATTAGAAGTGAATACCAGTAGGCAGGAATCACTGGGGGCATCTTGGGAAATGCCTGCCACAGTCAAAAACTCTTGGTTGACAGGAAGCAAACTGTCACTTCTTCTTTAATATTTCCTTCACATTAGTTCTAGAACATTACAGCCCCCTTGTTTTTCTCCTGCCCACCTAGATGCTCCTTCTCAGACTCCTTTGCTTTATTTTCCTCTTTTAAAAAATTTTTCAATGTTGAAGTGTCTCAAGGATTAGGCTTCAAACCACTTTTATTCTGTAGGTAAACCCACTCCCTAAGAGATGTTATATAACATCATGTTTTAAATGGTGCTCACACATTAAATAATTATTTTATTAGGATAAGGCTTGCTACTATGACAAACAAATTCAGAAATATGTACTGATTAAGCATGATAGACATTTATTTTCTTAGCAAGTCCAAACAAGGTGTTTGTGAGCAGTTGACAGCACTCCTCAAAGTGGCCATCTAGGCTCCTTCCGTTGTGCGGTTCTGCTGTCTTCAACTTATAGCTTTTAGTTGCTGTATTTGTTTGTAACAAGCCAGAAAAAGATGAAAGAGTATGAAAGATCAGGCACAAGAGATTTTTATGGGCCATTCCTGGAACAGCATCTATCATTTTCATTCATATGCAATGGATGGAATTCAGTTGCATGATTAGATTAAATTGCAGAGTTGGCTAGACATTTTAGTCCAGATGTGAACCCAGAAAGAAAAACACATAGGTCTGAAGATGAACTTCTAACCACACTCATACATTTTTACGTTTATACCTCTTGCCTCAAACTTTCTGTCTATTAACTCCTGACTCAACTCATTTATCTACTTGCCTAGTTGGCATCTGCCCAAGTAATATTGTGCATGCTGTGTAACCAGAAAGGAAAAGCAATTTCTCTTTTGGAATTTCAGTTTCAAAATATCTCAGGGAAGATTCTTATTGGCTCTTGTTGGGTCACCTGACCACTGCTTAGCCCTATCACTGTGAACAGCAAAATGGAATGTACTGATTGGTCCTTCCCACTCTGTGACCAAGAAGACTGAAACTCACCAAATGAATTGGATGTAGCCACTGGAAGAATTTCTGCTGGGCAGATGCCGTAAAGTACCGATCCTGACATAAAGCACAGAAGTTGAGATAAATATTGATAAAGCACAAACTTTAACCAATCAAGCTCACGGGCTTATTTGACAATATATAGCAAGTATTGAGACAATTTATTTCACTAATCCATTCATTCAGTTTATTAAGTTTATTAAGAACCTAATATACATAGACATGGTGTGAGATGTATTACAGTACTATTACATGCAGGGAACATGGTAGGCATTCAGAAACTGCAACTGAATCATTGTCATATTCTTGTGACTCAGAGATACTTTTCCTCTGGGCAGAAAACTGTCCTGCTTGACTTGACCTGAGCACCATGACTCAATCTAATCAGTGCCATCACCTAAAGCCTTGAGGGGTTTCTCCTGCTGGTGGTTCTTAGATTCCACTATTGGGAACAGCAACAAAACTAAGATTTTTGTCAGTGCGGGGGTTAAAATGAAATCATGTGGCATTTCCTGGCTCTTCATCAATGAAGGTGGCTGATGAGAATCTTATTTCAAGCCTGTTTCCTCCAAAAGGGTGATGAACAAGCTGCACTTAAAATTATTTGACACTATCTCCTGTATCCAACCTTATTAGCCACCCCTGCTTCCACCCCCAAAGCAGGTCACCTGGGAAGTGATCGGTTAGGGAACTGGGTATCAAGTTGATCGCAAATTGATCCTCCCACCCCCCCCAAAAGCATTTCAGGTGCAGGCATTTAAATGATTAGATAAAACACTCCTGTTCTCTTTTCCAATGATACCTTAAGGGTGTGGTTCTCAAAGTGAGTTTCTCCAGATGAACAGTATCAGCATCATCTGTAAACTTGGTGGAAAAGCAAATTCTTGGGCCCCACCCCAGACTTCCTGAGTCAGAAGTTATGGAGTTGAGGTTCAGCAGACTGTGTTTTAACAAGTTTCTATCCCCCACCCCACCAAGTTGACAGGAGGTCAGCTAAAATTTTACAACCACTGATTTTAGGTGTTCTTTTCCACAGAAGTGATTGATGATCAGTCAACATCAGATCTTTACTAATGACTCTCTTTCTATATGTGGAATGAAGAAAAAATCTGAGTATTGGGTGTGTGTGGTGTACATTTTGCAGAACGTAGGCATGCTCTTCACACACACTTATTCTAGTCCCAGTTGTTTTGAGTGAGAGATAGAGAGGAATAGTTTTTTTTTTCTTCTCCCATTTCCTCCCCAAAGCACACACGGCTCCAGGAAGCAGGTGCATGCAATGACTTGATAGCTTTTCCAAGAAAGAAGATGCAACCAGATTGAGATGTGGAGTTTGACTATAGCTGATGTTACAGTGCAGTTTATACACACACACATTTTTATAAAGTGAAAAACAATTCCACCCTTTCTGAATAAAGGAAAATAAAGTGATTATAAGTCCAGATCTTCTTATGATGACATAAATTTTCAAAATTACATTTGAGTGTGCATAGATATTTATGTAAGGAGAAAAAAAAAGTAAAGAATATTATCTCAAATAATTGGAAGCTACTAAAATCATGGAGCATAATGGGAATAGCATTACTCCCAAGAAGTTTGCCTTAGAACTGGTCAAGGGTCTGGATGAAGAATTTGTTAACTACTGTCTTGCCAATGGGTTTCAGCCCCAAGCAAGTTTGCTATGGATTCAATGTGACCAAAGAAATTGACAGCAAAACGTTCTTTGGGGTGAAAGGGTTTATTACCCGCTTGTTCTCCCAGCGGTAGGTCGAGCACTAGTGTCTCTGCCACTGCCCAGAGCACTGGGCTGAGCTCTCTATATAGCACAACAATAGCTTATTGCCTAAAGGTGTGGAAGCAGTAGCCTAGCAACAGGCCAGTTACATCATCAGGTGGTTTAAGTTCAGTGAGAATCCTGGCCATAGGAACCCCAGCTTCCCCACAACTACCATTTCAATTTCTTTCTGTTTCCATAAAGCTAATATTGTTGCCAGCAGAGACTCCAAGTGATAGGACTCTAGCACAAATTGTGTTTGTGGTTATTTTATAACCTAGAATAGAAAGGTTATGCTGGCCCCTCTTGTAATTGTACTAAAGAGCTTTAAAAAAATATCAGGCCAAAAGCTTTAAGTTCTCTATTCAAGTCATGGTTAATAAACCATACATTTCAGTGATTGCCTCCAAATAATCTCTTAACTCTATCAGCCAAAAATCAGTGGCAGAGGCTGATCCAGCAGGTTGCTGAATTACAGCATAGGTTGAATTCACAGCTTCATCATATTTCTCAAGTAAAACTAATCAATAAAGATTATTAAGGTATTTTGCATTCTTTGTACTAATTTTCAAAGTATGTTGTATATTGCACACCTCCATCACATCTCAGTTCAGACAAGCCATGTTCACATGCTCAGTAGCCAAACTGGCTAGTGACTGCCGTATGAACAGCACAGGTCTAGACCATGTAACCAAGCAGGTCAATTAGCATTCCATCAGGGAGTTGATTCCATAATTGGTTTAAGGCAAGTTTAAAAGCCTTCTTAGTGGGTAAGTCAATGAGCAGGTGACTCACACTCCTAATGTTCCTTCTCTTTTTCACCAGCTCTACCTCAACCCGCTCCTAAGGTTCATCAGGTACTCTCCGTGAAAAGTTGGCTGGTGGAGAAGAAAATCCTGAGTCTGGTTTCCACCTGACTGTACACACTACGGACTAATGGCAGCTGGAACAGGACTCCTGCAGCTGCAGGGGGAGCCCTGAGGGAGTATGGGGGAGAGGGAAGCTCATTGGGCAGAACTGCAAGTGACACATCTGATTTCCCACTTTTTCTGAAAGGAAACATGTTGCTGGAGGACAGATAGCTGGTAAGATTCAGTATACCGTTGTGTATTCCTGCTCCTAAATGAGAGATGACCTCAGGCTGGAGTCAACCACTTTTCAGAAGAGTTAAAAAGAAATGCTGCATGACTCAGGTGGGTATTCTCTGTCAGAAGCCTATGATTTAGGTCTTTCAAAGCCCAGTAATGTGGAGTTTTGTTGAGTTGCCAGTCAACCACATCTACACCCCAGTCTAATGCAGTTTAAACACTAGCATCTTTACCAGAAGATGGCCTACCAAGGTGCTAGGATACTAGCAAAGTGGGATTTAGGTTGTTATCTTTTCATTTGAGAATTTTGTTTCAAAAAGTGTCAAGGTACCTTCTTTGGAGGACTTGGAAATGACAGAGCAGAGGCTAGTAGTTGAAAGAAAGTCTTCTGACTTAAAAACCATGTCTTTAGATATATTTGACTGTGGTTACCTGCACAGAAACTCACCAACAGCAAATACATGGGAAGTCTACTAAATTTTTGAGAGAACTGTATGGCTAAAGAAACCCCAAGCCTATGTGACATAGCTTGTGCTTGCAAAAATCCTAAATAAATTTCCAGGCCTTTAAACCCATACCACCCAGAAGGGGACTGCTGAAGCTAGATAACCCAAAGTGCTATGGGATGAATGTCTGTCCTTTCAAAATTTATATGTTCAAGCCCTAATATCCAGCGTGACGGTGTTTGAAGGTGGGACCTTTGGGAAGTGATTAGATTTAGATGAATTCATGGAGGCAGAGCTCACCCGATGGGATTAATGTTCTTACAGGAAGAGGACAAGATCAAAGTGTTCCCTTCCCCACTCCCCACTCCCACCACCCTGTTTCCTCCACCATGTGAGAACATAGCTAGAAGGTGGCTATCTGTAAGCCAGAAACTGACCATGCTGGTACCTTGATCTTGGACTTCTCAGTCTCCAAAGTGTAGAAGAAAATGTCTGTTGATTAAATCACCCAGTCCAGGTAATTTTGTTATGGCATCCCAAGCTAAGATACCAAGGAGAGAAATACTCTGCAGTGTCTACCTGAGCTGTGGTTATGGAAGATAATGGACCAAGAACTTCCCAGCGTGAGCAGTGTTAGGGCCACAGGGGACACTGGGCAAACACTCCCATGGATTAGAAGTATAGGGTGCCAGCTGGGTCAGTAATAAACCCCCCTAGGCCACAGTCTTGTCATGGGTGTGCTGTTTCTGCCCTGCAGAATCTGATCATGGCTGGGAAACTGTAACAGCTGTGTCTTTCCACTTCCTCCCAAAATGGGAGTTTTTTATTGCAGTTTCTCTATTCCCTTCACTACCATTTTATACTGGGCTTAATGGGAGTAGTAATTTGTCTTTTAGTCTTACAGCAACCACATCTGAAACTGACAGAGAGGAAAGCACACAGAGAGATTCTAGGCTTGGAGCTGGATGCATAAATGGATGAAACTTGTTCCATACGTGGGAATGAGCACATATACATGTTCGGATAGCTTAGAGGATGGAGTCCAGTTGTGGCTTCCCCATAGCCATTCCCCACTTCTTCCTTAGTAACAGAACCCTGGGCTGTGACCAGGCTGAGTGGTGCAGGATACGAATAAACCCCGTAGAAATTATTGTGCTTGTAATAGTTACTCACATACTATTTAGATCATACTCATTCATTTTTCTTTTTAGTGGAGTGATGGCTATGAAATTGTTTAAGGGAAAATGAGTGGTGGTAGTAGAATGGGGTTTTAATCAGCTTCCACCAAATTTAATAAGAAACCCAGTAACAGCACCCAGTGAGGTCCAGCAGCATCTGGCCAATTGTTTGCCACATCTGTAAATGCTCTAATACTCACTTCTGTCAATATAAATATTATACAATAAATATTCTTCAATTGTGAGATGTCTGGCCTAAGTGCATCTCCCAGAAAGAATCTGGATATAAATTGGGGTTACTTTAGTTAATAGGATTTCAGAATGAGCCTGTTTCAGTGTTGAGATGAGAACTCAATAGAGATTTATTTTTGGTTCTGTCTCAGGCCCTCAAATCATACGTACTGATTTATTTAGGGAATTCTGTGAATTTTCTTATCCCTTATTCATGGAAGACTGGCATAATTCAGTAGAAAATATATGCCTTTGTCACCTCTTAAATTAATGTCAAAAACAAAGGGATATTGAGGCATGGTAGATCATCTTAAAGATGGTGCCCTCTCCCTCTTATTTCAAGTATCCACTAATAATCTCAGTTAAACAGGCTAACATAAAAATGGAGTGTGGGAACATCCACATAGATGGTCTGCTTTGAATTTTCTTAAACATTAGATTTGAAACATACTGAATAAAAAGCCAACTTCATCATAAAAGTAGAATTTCTCTTCTGTTCATTACATAGCTACCCTTTTAAGAAGGATGTTTTTCCAAGAAATTCCTGCACTGAGTATAGGCCTCAATCTTACACAGACACTTTCCCACATATGATCCTGAATAGGGTGCTGAATGATAAGATGATAAGATGAACAAAAGCAACACCAGAAGATTTTTTCCCTTCCTTTCTTTCTTTTTTTAAAGGAACAATAGGTTTATTGTGCAGGCCTCCAGGTGACAAAATAGCTGACTAAAAGTGCAGGTTCAAAGCTAGCTGATGTTTCAGTACAGCTTAAAAGCTCTTTTTAAGCTTAGATTAACACACTGATAATTGAAAACCACCTGGACATGTTATATGTTCTAGATATTAATCTGAGGCTTTCGTGAGGTACCTATGCCTTCAGACCTTTACATCAGCTAAGTTGCCTTAACCCTTTCTGGAAGAAGGCGGGGTATAAATAGATCCATTGGTGAAATTAAAATAAATCAAATTCCATTCTGCATTTGTTGAGACAGCTTTCAATCTAGAGAGTATCTGTTCCTCTTATCTAGTCAGCCTCATTAAAGATGCAGCGGCCCAAAGCAGCTTTACAAGAGTGAGGTACCCTGAAATCACCCAAATTAAATGATTTCTCAGGGCAGTGTTAAAGAACTTCCAGATAATTTTACAAAGGAATGCGCCAAAGGCATCAGCTTCGTTCTGGGCTGCTGTTTTCTTGGCAAAAAGATGGAATTTGTGTTTTTCTGAGAGATTCTTAATGAGACGGTTGGCTTATATGTATTTGCATGTGAACATACACATCTCTAGAATTTCAAACAGACATCAAACCAAGGGAAGGCTGTGCCATTAGAACTAATGTTGCTCATCACATGAACAACCAGAGCCCTTGGCCATTGTGAATGGCAATGGGTTGTCTGGGACTAACACGATTTTAGTGACCACTGAGGGCAGAGTTGGGGTAAATGGGGTGTTGACAATCGTTCCGATCACTTAATTGAACATGGTGTTTTTCCACGGACTTTGTTTAAAATGAGTCTCCGAGGCTCAGAACCACTGGGCTCAGATCTCATAGGCTTATGAGACCTGACGGGTTTTATGAAAAGATGTGACCGAACTTGAGTTTGTCTTTTCTTACCCCGCTTCTTTTAAAATCTTCCTGGTGCTGCTGCTTTTAGTTTGTTCCCTTGGTTTAAAATGTATATGAACCATCCTCTTAGAATATAATTTTAAATTTCAAAGAAGGACTCGGATCTGAAAGCAATTTTTCTTTTTTAATTTCCCCCACATTTGGTCTGGGTGGTGATTATATTAAATCAGGCTTTTATGGAAACACTATCATTAAAAACTGCTCATGGTCCCTAGGGACAGGATTTGGAAACAGGACGCAGGCCTTTCTGATTAAGGGTATGAAAACTCCCACTTGTTTGCCATGGTTTTTTGTTTTTGATTTATAATAACTCCCAGTTAATGATCCTGTTTTAGAGCTATTTAAAGAAGCTCTAAACTAAAATTGTAAAGGAACTAGATGAAAACATTATCACAACAAATACATTTGGGTCCCCCCTGCACCCTCCTCATCCTGTCCCCTCCCTGGGGGGCAGCACACAGTCCTTCAAATCTTTCTCCTTACTTTTCTACCCTTTTCTTTAACTTTCTACCTCCCTCTTTACCCTCAGGGGGCCTGGCCATTCCTCTGGGCTCTAGATTCTTGTATCTGCTTCCTTTCATTCTGTCTCCCATGATCCTCCAGGCCCTCAGTTCTGTTCTGTCCTCCCACTAATTTTTCTCGAGTTTTCCTTTGCCTGTTCCTCCTCTGGGCTGCACCTCCACCCATTATTTCCTTTGGCCTGGATCTCGGAGGCCTCTTTGCTTTGCCTTTCAACTAATTCTGCTACTAGTCAGGAGCCACCTCTCAGCTTTGGAGGTTTCCCTGCTATCCCCCAAATCAGTTCACATCTGGATAAATCTCTCTCTAGAACTCTCAGAGCAGGAGTTCCTGACAAAGCAAAGGGAACATCAGACCATAACTTCTCATGCTTTAGAAGGAATTGCTTTGGTTTAAGAATGATAACTAAACATGTCCCTCACTGCTACAAGCTATGAAAAATGGGTGCATAGATACAGGGGGCAGATGGGAGATCAAAATATTAACTATTGGTAAATGTTGATGTTTATTCACAAAGTGAGACTAGACACCCTGGCTTGGCCTGTGGTTAGACCAAGTTTCCACCTTAAACTCTCCGTTGTGTCACTGACAGAGCAGCCAGGCAATCAAATGCTGAAAAATTTCCCAGGTGTCACAGAACAGAGAAGGGACGGATGTGGGTCTGCTGAGAACTCTTTATTTTTCAACCTTGGCATTGACCCTCGAATACTATTCCCTCCGGAAACATTATGGCAAATGCTATTGTATAGCTCTTGCTGATGCTCAGTCCCTAATTTTATCCATTAGATCAAACCATGTGTAAGAGTTAATTTAAATGCATCCATCCCTCTACCTAATACATCAATATATTTTTATAAAATTCTCACTGAACACCTGGTAACTTTCTGAGCACCGAGGCCACAAAAATGAATTGGATGTGGGTGACTTTGGCCAGTGTGGTACAGGTGCAGGAAAATTAATCATACATAATTATATGCAAAAACATTGTTATCTAGGAGTGCTGATGGAAAGTCCTCATGGAGGGCCATCTTTGTTTGGTAAGTGCTTTTATAAACCCATTTAGGCAGAACAGATCGGTTTTGTAAAGCCTGAAGCTTACAGAATTTGGAGGGTCCTTTGTGAGAGAATGTAAAGTTACGAATTCAAAATCGGGTTCAACGTGAATATCTAGCATGATTTTAGAAACCACACAAAAAAATTACTAAAACCTTAGAGATGCAGTTCCCTTGCTTTTGGAATTTCTTGAGGCATTTTCCCAGAAGTGCTTCGTATTTGCCCCCTGGTTTCTTGCCCCACCTGGAACACTCTACAGTTTCCAGGGACTACCAGTACTGATGGGGACTGGCCAAGTAAAGCCTGAAACTGAAGCGTCAATGGCTTTAGGGTAAATCTTCCTTGAGGCAAGTTTCCAGAGACTGAGTGTTGGTTGGACCATACCTTCAAATAATAGAGGAGTAATTTTACAAAAAGGGGAGCAATATGGAAGAGCTCTATCCATGCACTGCTATAGCTTCTTATCTGCCCACAAGTCTTCAGGAAAAACTACAAGAGTCACATTGTCTATTGTGTTTGTGTTTCTTATGGAAAAATTACTTCTGCACCTTGGTTGGTCCAGCATAAAAACAGAATCGAGAAGTGAACTGACATGTAAGTTACCTCCATTGCAGTATCTTAAATGCCATGAAGGATCTTTACCTGAACTATGTTAGCATATAATACATATATATTTACCAAACCCTTATAAAATATGTTATAATGCATGATCATGTATTGTAAGGATGTTTGCATTTGCATCTGGTGCTGGATTCATCAATGCTATTTATGACTCAAACTGAAAACATTTACAATTATATTTTTCCCCCTGAAGCCTTCTCATGTATTTCTGAACCTTAGTTAATGGCACTTACATCCATACCATCTATCCAAACCAGAATCAAAGGTGACTAAGTCTTGCCTCTTGCACTAAGGGTATTTCATGCTTAAGTCTCAGTGCCCTCTCCCTGTCTTGCCCAGTGAGGGCTCTATTAAAGAGCACTTGCTCTCTGTGTGCTAAGGTGATGGTGGGTGCTGACCATTCATTCATTGCTAAGATGATGACTATGCCTACAGTAGGCAGACTAGTGTTTCCCCCACCTCCCATGGTGTCTCCATCCTAGTCCCTGGAACCTTTGAATATGTCACCTTATGTGGTAAAAGCGAATTTGCAGACATGATTAAAAGTATTAAAACTTGAGATGGGGAGACTATCATGATTTTCTGGGTAGGTTCAATGTAATCACAAGGGACCTCATAAGAGGAAGGCAGCAGGCTCAGGTTAAAAAAGAAAAGGAGATGTGACTCTGGAGGTAGAGGAGGAGGGAAGGCAGATGGGAAGATTTTGAAGGGGATACACTGCTGGCTTTGAAGATGGAAGAAGGGGTCATCAGGCAAAGTGCAGACAGCTTCGAAAAGCTGAGTAAGTCAACCAAACAAATTCTCCCTGAGAGCCTCCAGAAGGAATGCAGCCCAACACCCTAATTTCAGCCCAGGAGAATCCATTCTGGACTTCTGACCTCCAGACTGCACAGTAATGCATCTGTGTTGTTTTCAGCCACTATGTGTGTGGCAATTGGTTACAGCAGTAACAAGGAACTATTACAGGGCTAATAATATATTCTCTGCCCCCCATTCATCAGCCCAGAGTATTCAAAAAAGCTAACATTAAACAAATAGTATCTAAACCCGTCTCTAAAACCTTCACTTCGCTTTCCCTTTGGGCTTTCCTCTTTGTGTTGGTCTGGAATCCCAGGAACCAAACTAAAGCTAAGGGGTTAAATCAGTGCTGCTTAGAAACCCCAGAGGGCAGGACAGTGAGGGATGCTGATCCACCGCAGACTGGTCAGTAGGTTTCACAGTATCTCACCAGAACACCTGTGCAGCCAGGGCTCATGCATGGACTGCTGTGGTGGTGGCCTTGCCGGGCCCTGGTCTTGGTGGTTATTAAGGTAGAACAATCTTGGTCTTTCATGAGGCCAAGCCATTTTCCCAATTCTGTCACCTTTTATCAGGAGATGCTTCCAGCCTTAGTCACTCTTCCAGAACCCTTAAGCCCTGATGCTGAGGATCTGTCATTAGTCCAGACACTGTTTCCCTGAGAGGGATCCCATCTTTTAGTCCCTTTTGCTACCAAAAGACCTCATTTGCTATCATCCCAATCCATTAAAGATAACAAAAATATGTTTAATCTTAAAGGAAAATGGATAGGAGCACAATCTCTTTCCTTCTACAGATGCAATCTAGTCAACTAAAATTTCTCCTCCACTTCCTTGTGACCAGCTCTTTCTACTGGATACTGGGAGCAGACAAAGGACATGTTAGGACCTCCCCGAGGAAATAGTGCCCCTCCCCTTATCTTACACAATTGCCTAGAAAGAGGGATGGCAAGTTACCAGGAAGCCAATTTTCAAAACTATGGATGCCACTGAAAGAACAAAATATTTTATGAGAGTTAAAAAGCTGAGCAGTGTCTTCGGGCAGAGAGGTATATACATCACATGATGTTTGGATCGCTTTGTAATTCGAAGTCCCATCACTGCTACAGCCTCAGTGTGCCACAGTGGTGCGCAGATCCCTGGGGTTTCTCTGCCTGTAGAAACAGTGAATTGGTGGAATCGCCACTTAACAAATGCTCCTGTTTCTAGATAAGACAATGCTACCAAGGACTGTATTTAAAATGATATATTGTGGCAACCTGAAAACTAAATTTTAAACTGTGATTTTATTTACTGTTACCTTCTGCTTTTTAGAAGTGTATTGGCTGTCTGGGGTGCCTTGATTCTCTGTTATTCTGGTTTATTTTTATTTTACAGATATTTTAAGTTTGGGCTCTAATGACAAGAAGGAACAAATCTATTTTTATATTCTCCCTGACTTCTACCCTTGCCCTAAATTTCTATCCCAAGCTTTCATCTAGGCAAAAGTAAACAAAGATACAAATAAACAAATGCCTTAACAATTTTAAGGGAATTTAATAAAAACATTCTGTCTTCCAGGCATCGTGCCAGTTCCCCAAAACAGAAAAGTGAATTAAACGTAGCCCCTGTTCTAGAGAAGCTCCCAGTTTAATGGTGGAGAAAAGCATGTCACCATGATAAAGTACAGAAGCACTCCGTCAATATTTGAGTTCCTACTCTGTGCAAGTTTCTGTAGTTTCAAAAATGAATGCGGTAGACATGAAGCCTGCCCGCATGCATCTTAGTCTGCTAAGGAGAGCAGCCATTGAGTTACTTTTTGTAAGTATAAGCCATGTCTCGATGGAAGATTGAAGCTTTGTATGGAAACTCTTAACAGGGTCACCACTTCCATCTGAGGGGTAGGACAAACTTTAGTTTGGAAATAGTGGTGACAACTGGGGGTGGAGTGATAGAAGAGGACAGAGAGGAGAGACCCAGCATGGTATGTACAAAAAAGCCTTGAGACTAGAGAGGGTATGAATGGTGCTGAAAACCATAGGCAGGTCATTGGGGCTGGTGTACAAAGGGAGAGGGGAGGAAGGTTTCATGGCTGATGTTCTGAAATCTTCAGAGTTAGATGGACTCTCTCAAGGATAAAGATATGTCAGCATCAAGAACTTTTTTCTTACAATAAAACAGTTGTACATGTTCCTATGCTGCCTTAGGTACCTGTTTATTTAAAAAATATTTATTAGCTCATTCTGTGCCAGCTCTCTGGTAGGCCCTGAGAATAAAAAATAAACAAGGCAGGGTCTCTACATGCACATTAAGGAGTTTGTATCACCATAGAGGCAAATATGATAAAAGCAGAGAGGAGGAAACAGCCGTATGTCCATACTATTTTAAGATGAGGTTCAATTCTTATGCAGCTATTCTGAGATTTCAGGCCCAAATCACATCTAAAAATAATAAGAAAGAGCTGAATGGCTATAGAACTCCTCTTGTTATATGTCTGAAGCTGGTTTTGCAATTGCAAATGCCTGAGTCCCTCTCAGGATCTAGTGGATTTCCGTCTGTGGAGGTGAGACCCAAGAAAACTGAATTTTAAAAAGCACCCCTGTGCTTCTGCATATATTCTGCAGGTGACACTTGGGAACTACTGAGGCAGAGCAGGGTGCCTGTGAGACCACAGTACTATTTCCCAACATGGGTGCTGCAGTCTATTAATAGATGAAACTTGAAAAAAGGGTTTAGTGGTGTAATGGATTAGACTGTGGGCCCACCCCTCCCAAATTCATAAGCAAGTCCTCATTTCCAGTATTAACTCTCAGAACGTGATCTTGTTTGGACATGGGGTCTCTACAGGGGTTATCAAGTGAAAACGAGGTCATTAGGGTGGACTCTAATCCAGTATGACTGGTGTCTTTACCACAGGGGGATATTTGGGCACAGACAGAGACACGAGGTGAGGAGCACGAGAACGCAAAGACAGACACCTACGAGCTGAGAGGGAGGCCAGGAACCACCCTCCCTCATGGCCTCCACAGGTACCAACCTCCATGGCCTCCACAGGTACCAACCTCACCAGCTCCTTCATCTTGGAATTTGAGTTTCCCAAGCTGTGAGACGATACATTCCTGTTTTTTAAACTGCCCAGTGTGGCACTATCTTAAGGCAGATCCTAGAAAACTAATGGAAGCAGTTCAGTGAATTTTGGAAATTCTAAGTAAAAGACAGTTAAAATGATTTTTCTGTAGCAGGGCCCTCAGAAGCTCAGACATGCTGTGACCCGTGGCCCTCTGAGAGGGGACAATGTTTGAGTCTCATTCCAAATTGGATGACAGAATGCTTTTCATTTGTTGCGGAGCATTTCATGAGACTGGTGTTCTGTGATTCTGGTGCAGGGACTATATCGGGCTCTTTCTCAAGGCAGTAGTCATGCTTGGGTCTCACAACAGCAGAAAGGCCAACCTCGTGGAGCTTGGCTGGGTTCAGCAAATAAGAATGGAGATAAAACATTTTAAACACATTAGTTCAAATCCATCACACCTTCCCCCCCAACCCCCGGAAAAAAAACATCTCCAAGGGAATAACCTACTGGAAGTTACCAGGAACCATCCCTCTTGACCCATGAATTCTGTTTTACATCAATGGTTCTGAAGCATCCTCTTGAAGGGAAAAAAGCCGAGAAGTACTATATTGTCTCCCTCAGTGGGAGTAGTTCAAGAAATGTAGGAGAAAAATATGCAAGGGTGATTCTATCAGACTGAACACACCACTACGCATTTATCTTCCAAGCCCTCCATTTATTCCCATTGTTTTTCCTTCATCCCTTGCCAAAACAGTGATCCATCTTTCTTGAAATGGAACATTGGGAGAGAAATGGACCATTGTTATTGTCAATGCTTAGAAAAGTAAGACTGCAAAAATTTAACTTGTGTATTTCAGTTACTAAACACACACATGGAGTGAGGGAAAGGTGAAGACCCAGGCTTTGTAAACTTCTGCAAAACGGAAGGACTTCAGCATCTTACTTATCTAATGTGTTATACATTATTTAAGGCTAGGCTTATACATATGAAAGATTTTAGACTTGATATTTGATCTACCATCATGATGGGTGGGACCGTGAAAAGTTGGGACCATGCAAACAAAACATTCATCAATTTTTTGTTTCACATTTGTGAGCCATGACTCATACACACTACCCACCCTTGGCAGCCCACTTCAGGACACTTCTACCCACCCACTGAAGACTGGCTGATCTAACTCATTCAACCTTGCCTCCAATCTCAACCGTTCCCCATCAGACAAAACCAATGCCCACTTCAAACAAACATGCAGTTGCCTTGACTCCTGCTAGAGTTTCTGACTTACCAGGCTGGCTAAGTTGGTAGATCTGTAATTTTAGCAGGCATCCCAGGTGAGTCCACTGATCAGCTCCATTTGAGAATCAGAACTGCCCATTGGGGATCTGCCACCCACAGCCTCAGAGTGTTAGTGAGCTTGCCTTATCTGAGGCCATCATCTTCTTAACTGAATTAAATTTTTTAAAATTTAGAACTGTGTTTTTGAGCACTGGAAAGTTATTTTAATGCTATTTTTTTCATCTCTATAAAGTGTGCTTTTTATTCTTTGTTAAAGTGGTTGTCTAACTCCTCTGGCAGTTCTGTTTTAGTAGAAGAGTATTCATCTTAGTGTGTGGATTGTTATTCCTCAGTCTGACTGCTGGGTCCTGTTGGGGTATTCATTATTTTCACTGCTGACCCCTGGTTCTACTCGCCTGGGTCAGCAGTGAGGAGATTGGAGTTGCAGGAATGGAGGGAGATGCAGCAGTCTTGGTCCCTAATGGCAAACTGTCAAGAGGAAGTCACTTCCCCCAAAAGCTGCAAGGTGGCCAACCAGCTTCAAGGGCAGAGAGGACCTAATTCCATCTGTTCAGTTCTGTCCAAACTCCTCCAAAGCCACGGAGACCAGCAAGTGTCCCCAAGCTGGCACACTGCCCTTTAGGCATTCGGAGATCCCAGGGCTACACTCTCTCCAGAAAACTTGGTGCTTTGATTCCTGTCCCCAGTTCATCATTACTAATGCATGGAAATCAGCACATTACCAGCTTTCCCCTGCTGGGCGGCCGTAGATGGGAGGTGTTGCATGCATCTTCCGGGCCCCACCTATCACCGTACCCTGAAGATGCTCTGCTTACAATAAGTAGCTGTAAATTGATTAGGATCAGAATCAGGGGTAAAAGGGGGGTGGGGGTGGTTGTAGGGCAGGTGCTCAGGCCACTTCTTCCCCAGAATATTCTCTCATTGTTGTTGAACTTTCCATGCTTGTATGTCTGGTTTCTCCAGCTAAGGGGCTTTGGATATATCCCCTGACTTCACCATGCCTTACTTTCCTTAATGTGAAAGCAGAGATAATAATAACTTCTACATAAAATTGGCATTTAAATCACATCTACCACTATTGCACACACTTTCTGTGCCAAGCACCTGGCTAAGTGCTTTACATGCATTAATGCCAAATGAGATAATATAACTAATGCACATAGCATGTTGCCAGACACAGGGGGTGTTCCATATATGCCAGTTCTCTTCTCTTCCTGCTCTTAGCTGCTGACCTCAGTGAGGGTAGATGCTGTCATGTACATTTTCATAGTCCCTGTCTCCTCTCTGCACTTAATACTCTACCTTGCACAGAGGCACTCAACATATTTGTTGGCTGACTAACTGAATAGATCATATGCTTCCAAACAGCAATTTCCTCTTTCCCTACACTTGGTCAACTCAATTAATTTTACGTGTTTCTAAAAGCCCTAGCTAAAATTTTACTTCTTTGGAAAAACTGCATGTAATCTCTCTCCTCTGATGGAATGTCACCTGCACTCTTTATAGTTTATTGATCTCCATTTCTACCTGATATTCAAGTTATTTATGCATATAGACAAAATCCCTTACTAGAATCCACCTTCTGTTCCAAATCAAGGACTCATCTGTATCTGGAATTCTCTGTTTTCAATCTCCTGCCCCTAAAACCTGGGAGAATTGCCATAGGACCCGAGAATTAGAGAAATCCTGTCTTCATTTCTTCCAGAGGAAAAGCTGTCAAATTGGGACTGGATCATGGACAGCAAGGCAACTTTGTAAGTTAGATGGTGGATGTACAGAGAGAATATGGCAGCACACTCTGGTTAAAATGTTGTGTTGACCTACCTTGAGCATCTTGCTTTCTCTTGTGAGTACTTTTTTAAGGGAGTTCTTTCCCTACTAAAGCTTGTATGCCCATCTACTCAAATAAATTAGCATTTCCATCCCAATTGACTTAGCATTTCTTTTTAAAATGATTAATCAGTATTTTAGTATAAGCACCACATATTTTACAAAAGCTTTCCATTAGAGGTAATTCTGTTTTGGAGTACAGCTTTTTTTATGAGTAGGAATCAGGCCTTAATTTATAACCAACAACTACCCCAACAGTAGGTGCTGGAGTTCTGTTTAATATATGTGTATATTGTCTGATGTGGGCTCTGCCTGTGGTAGGAACTTTTAGGAGAGCCAGACCTCAGTCCCTTCCTGAAGTGATTAGAAGATTGTAGAGGTCAGGAGGTAAGAACATGGATGTAGATATTCACATACCCACGTGTGAGTCCTGAAATACACACACCCTCTGGATCCACAGTGAGCTTGACATAAAAGAAGATTTTAATATGTATTAACTGTTGCTATTGATGAGGACACAGTATACTTGGAAAAATTTGCTTAAGTGCCTGCTACTGGAAGACAGGTTCCCAGTTTGGTTTAATTTTGAAGATGCCACAATGCCCAGCACAGCATCCTATGGCAAGTCTTGCAGTTCACCTCCTCCAGAGTGTGAAGTTGTCCCTGGAAAGTGGCTGCACCATCGGGAAATACATTTCTCTTATCGTCTCGCATCTAAGTGTAGCTATGTGATGTGTTCATTTCAATAGAGTATGAGCAGAAGGTCATTACAAACAGGGGAGGCACCTCAAGTTTATTTTTCCCTTATCTTGGATAAATGCAGAGGACTCTGTGGCTCTGGAAGGTGGTGGAGAAACAGGGTGGAGTGATTCTGGTTCCCTGAATCCTGAGTCATTCTTATTGCACCTTACAGAATTAAAATTTGACCACTGAAATTCGGGGGTTTATTTACATCAACACACATTGCCTTAATACTGCTGTTCAAAACATTTGTTGAAAGAATAAATGGGCTGTATAACTAACTCACCCCTAGTACCATGCCATTTAGTACCTAAATATAGACATACAATAAAACTATCGATCTTATTTCAACAATATCTATGGTCTCAAATAGGAATAGTTCTAATCAATCAGAATTTGAAGTGGGGCAGTGAATGGGGTAGATCTAAGGCAATATAGTAGCTTTTCTTTTTTATATTTAAAAAAATACAACAGACCCTTGTTAAAAAAAAAAGAAAAAAAGGGGAAGCAAAAGAACCACCAAGTGGAGTAGGGGTGGGGAAGATCTTATACCTTGTTGGCATGTTTCATCTTAGTAGTCAAATAATGAATAAAATTGAAAGCATTTGTCTGTATGTTTTCTGTTCAATCTACTGTGTATTTTTGCCCTTTTAAAACAATATGTGGGATTGTGAAATATAGCTAATAATTCCCTTACTGAGCTCACAGAGAATTAGAAAAGGCTGCTAATAGCTTTTGTGTTTAGAAGTATAATGTGTTCCTGTGAGTTATTTTATGAGTGAAGTGTTGTCTGGAATTGCTTATGAATACTGGGTTACAGATTTTTTTTTCTTTCCTTTTTCCTTTTTTTAACTAACAGAACTTAAACATGATATATTTTTAAAAACCCCACATTTTATCTTGTGGAAGAAATGTCAGGCACATTTCAATTCACTCTAAGGCTTCCCTGAAAAGGAATGACTTTTATGCATAACAATAGCCTTGTTTTTATAAGCGGTTGGTAATATCAGCAAATGTGTAAGGCATTCCACTTTCCAGGGGCTCTTTTCTCCCTGGTAACACACCAGGAAATATCAGAGTGTTGTTATTTGAATTCTTTCTTTTGCTCTGACTCCCAGATGAATTGAAATTTAACTTCACAGTCAAATGAATAGCCATTTAAAGCTCAGGTGTGTATTTCCTAAGAGTCTCTCAAAGGATATATAACTGCTTATGTCTTTCCTAAAGACAGCAAACTGAATTTTAATTGGATCTTGCCTCTCCCGAGAGATCATTATACCTCTGCTCCAAGGCCATATATTTTAAAGCTTCAGTATGAACTGGAACATGGAACTTATGTTTGGGTTTAATATTTAAGGTTGAAGTTATAGCAGCTGACACCCAAGTCTTTCCAGGAACTCCCTAACCAAAATTTTATTGAATTCAAGTCCCTCAAAAAAACGAACACACGCACACATACATAATGTACACATCAAAATTCCACAAACTTTTAGATTATGAAAAATAGTTTGTTTTCTCAGGAAATAAGTCTCAAATAGGACTGGTTCCAAATTTTTCTTGTTTCAACCCCACCTTGACCATGTCAGAAGGATACGAAAAAAATGAAGCAGTGGAAATGTTTATATATATATATCCTAAACCCCTGATGGCTCAGAAGCAGATCTGGAAGATACCCATGTAGCCCAGAATGAATCTTTTCATCAGAGGGGAAGAAATTGTAAGGAAGACCACCTTATGCATTCTCACTTGCAGGGCTAGTCTCCCCTTGATCTCAGAAGCTGGCAAGACAGCTTATAAAAGGGAGCCCAAAGATTTGTGGGGCTAATTCACCCACACTAAATAACACAGCCATGTACTTCTTTGTTTTTTACAGTTTAAGAATCTGTATAATATCGAAGATATTTTCCTGAGGTAAATCAGACTCTTGAAGACTGAAGTTAAAAATACTGTGCAAACATCCCAGAGCAGGCTGAAGTGTGGAATTCATACTTTCAAACTCTTAAGAGGCAATGTTATGGGGTCTTGCTTTATACCATAACAAAGTGGACCTTTATGTATTATATATATGTAGTGAAGACTAGTTTTTTTTTTCCTTTCTTGAAAAATTGAAATGACATCTTTATTCCAGATTTGAATGTTTTAAAAATCTGGATTTTTTTACCCCCTAAATTTATAGACAATTTGGATTGGCAACCATGGTCCAAGGGTAGAGAGTATGTTTCTTGGTTTTTCTGAGATGTGGTTTCTTCAATTGTAACATTAGGGGGTTGAAGTAAGTGATCTCGACCAGTTAGAGTTACACCATTTCATGGTTCTCAATTTCAACTGGCTTTTTCTCTATTTACACATCTCTAGCTTTCAGCATTTTTTTGCCATGACGTAAAAGAATGTTTGGATTATACACGCGGTATGCTTAGTACTGGAATCTTAGACAGGCTTCAATTTGTCTATTTATTTCCACTTAATGACCTTGCATTGATATTGTGCTTTTGCTTCCCCTTCATTTTCTTTACCTCTCAATGGTCTCAATAGCTTCTCAGTTTTACTAGGCTCAAAACCTTGACGTTTTCCTCAATTGTTCATTCTCCTTTGTTCCTAACACTAAATCAATCACACAATTCCATTGGGTGCATCTCTGTGAAGGGTGTTAGTTTTACACAATAGAATTATAGAATTGGAAAGCATTCCATTTATTGGTTCACAGATTTTGTAGAATTGCTTTGAGGATCTGAAGAAATATATGCCCCATTTCTGGGGGGGAGGAGGAGGGAATATGTATATACACACACAATACTGCATGTAATTTCCAAAGATTCAAAGACTTCATGAAGTCCACCCATGAATCTCAAATTAAGGATCCCTCATCTAGGCCAGATGTCTTCAAAAGCAGAATGTCTTTCAAGCATAAGCCCAGTGAGTGGCTCTCAGCATCTGCTTAGGTATTTCTAGTGACCGAAAGTGTTCAATTGTTTTTTGGAGTATTCTCTTCCTCTGGTTGTAATGAAATTTTTATTGTTGAAAAACTGACTTGTGGTTAAAATCTGTTTTCCTTGTAGCTTCCAGTTGATCCTAGGTCATCAGTGTTTGAAGACATCTCCCATATCCCTCCAAATCTCTTATTTTTCATGTTAAATATTTACCGTCTCATCAACTGTGTCCTTCATTGCATGGTTTCCAGACACTTTGCTATACTGGTCATCTTTCTCTAGACACTTTGTCTAGATACTCTTTAGTGTTTTTATTTAATTCTGGCTCCTCAAGATGAGTAACATTCTTCATATGTGATATGAATAACTAATACATAGGTCTTGGAAAATTTTTTTCATTAATGGCATCCAATCTTGCCTGAAATCTTGGCTGAGCTATATGCTGGCCATTTCAGCCTAGTACCGGTTACTTAACCTCCTCCATTTTCTCATCTATTAAAATAGGAAGAGTTATACTATCATTATACATTTGTTATCTTAGCATATATTAGGTACTCAGTAAATGATAGATGGCATTTTTATTATTAATTCAGATTAACATTGCTTGGGATATTTTGGAGGTTACATCATGTTTGAGGATGGAGACTAAAGTTATCCAAAATATCTTTAAAAAGTATTAAAGTTGGCCTTTCCTACCCCAAAGCTATGATACTATATTTTTTATTTAAATGCAGAATTTCATAATTACTTAATATTGCTAAATTTTGTCATATTGGGTTTGGCGCACATGCCAGGCTCATTTCTTTGACTCAAAGATCAGAGTGAAGACAATTTCAAGGGCAAATAAAGGGAGAAAGTCAGGGTTTTCAAAGCATGATCCAGTTCTCTTGCAAATATGGTGACTCTCTGTTCTTCCAGAGAACTTCCGCAGAGCATGGTGGTGGAGCTCATCGGAATCTCTAAGGAAAAGTTTGGGCCTTGCCCAGACTTGCTAATCCTCCCCAAGCTTGGGAACAGGGAGACGGAGAAATAATCAACTGATAATTCATATTTTCCAAAAGATCTGCTAAACAGAAACTCACTAAGAAATCCTTCAACAATCCTTATGAATGAAATTTTTAAAAACATTTTTAGATGAATTTTCCAGACATCTTTTAGCGATATATACTTAAACAAAGACTCAATGCTAATACCCTTTGCATGAGCTCAGTCTATTTTCCTCCTGTATCCAGCTGTTGCATGAGTTAGAGACATATTTGGAAAGGCAGCTCATTCGGCTTGGAAGGTCATGTAAGGGAGTGAGGAAGAGGAGAGCCGCGGAGAGGCCAGGCAGGCGGGCTAGTCAGCAGACCCACGTGGATGAGCTCCTCTTACTCTTGGAGTGTCGCTGCCTGAAAAAGAATCCACGCATCTGGCCTCAGGAGTGCCGGAGGACCGTGACCTCTCTGTGAACCTGGCAGTGAACTCTTCTAGAAATCTCTTTTACTCAAGGTCCCTGACTCTCAGGGGGAGGCTTCACTTTGAATTTAGATTAATTGAGAGCTCTGTTAATATAACTGAGCACACCTTTCCTTCCCTGACATCTACAAATAAAAGGACATTCAAAAAGTTTTCTTTTAATTAGACTGTCCTCAAGTTTTAAGGTATGTTGAGATGTAGGTTATGAAAAGTTGCACTTTCTCCAGAGGAAGATGCAATATACAATCAATAGATCTCTCTTATCTTAACCTAAGCTTTTGTTTAAAGCAAATAACAAACTCCAAAAACATCTGGCTCTCATTTCCTGGATAAAATGCAGGAATGAATTAAATTCCCCAAATACATAAACTTCTTCCTACAAATAAGCACTTGGAATAAGGCAATGATCCTTTCAAATAAGTATTTAGTATATAAAATGAATGACTCTTATAAGAACACATAAATAGTATCCTAGGACATAGCAAGGAATTACTTTAGCTTTCCAAAATCCCTCATTGTCAGGAAGGCATTAAACTCTGTAAGAAATTAGCTCATTGAGTCTATCTGACTCCTTTGGAAAGGTGATTATTTTACATCATCCATGCTATTTAGAAAACAAAACCAAAAAAGATCCCTATCAAACTGTGGGACCTAAGGCACATTATTTTCCATTTTAGTGTTCAAGATACCAAGAGGCGCAGTTCCTGGCACCAAAAGTGTCCTTAGCAAATATCAGTTGGCCATTCTTCTAATTAAAATACATCAGAAACATTGGCCCAGGGCACTGGCCTTGCAGCTGCCCTGGCCTTGGGGTAATTCTCCTACAGAAACCCTCTGGGGAGGGGGTCTCCTCTGGGTGAAGCTGTCTTGCGGTGAGTGCCTTAGGTTCTTGAGCCATGAATTCTCCTTCAGCTGATCTCATGATAACCCTGTCTTATGCTGACTTCCATTCATTTTAAGAGATACTGTTTTTTGAATTTTAGAGACCATGGAA
The DNA here is from genome assembly GCA_032199065.1 of Smutsia gigantea. Taxonomy (NCBI): domain Eukaryota; kingdom Metazoa; phylum Chordata; class Mammalia; order Pholidota; family Manidae; genus Smutsia; species Smutsia gigantea. Next base: position 27,786 of record JAVSCE010013926.1, read on the forward strand.
CTCATCGATTCAAAGTGTTTTTCCTCCTGATCCATCTCAGGTTTATAAGGACTTCAGCCATTCTTGAATGTCATGAGATGGTCTGAGTGATTTTAGAGAGATCTTTGGCTCAGGAAAGGCTACCAGAGTCCTGGAGATGGTTGGGAAGGTGGCCCGTAGAAGACGCCTGAGTTTGTCTTCTCCTCAGGTGAGTACTTTTGCTGATGATGTTTCCAGGACCATGGGCCGGTGAGTCATTACTGGCCAAACCCAATTCACTTAAGAGAGATGAACTGAATTTAAAACCAGATATCTGAGGCCATCTCATGTTCCCTCAGGTTACGTGCAGCAGCAGTAACAATGTGGTTATAATGCAGGGAGGTAGAGAAAGAGACCTAGAAGCAGTATTCCGAACTGGGGGTTTCATTTGTAGACAAGAGAAAAAAAAGACAAAGGGAACATCTCAAATGTTAACATTTTCCCCCTAACTCCTCTACCTGCTTTGTTGAGATTATAAAAATCAGCAGATTCCACTGGGGAGGGATACATGTTTTGAAGAAGTAAGCCATTAATCATTTCCTCTCACTTGACATGTTTAACTAGACTAAGTCAATACTTCTTAGAGAAGCAATGGCTTTGTGAAAAGCAATAACACAACTGGGTGACATGAGGCATCCAAGGATAAAAGAATCCTGTAGACAAGTTCCTTGTTTATCCCTTATCTCATCTGTGAATATCTTTGATTAAAAATCATGTGCATGGATATATTAAGTCCCTGAATTTGTGGAGTTCAGGAAATGAATGAAAGAATTACCTTTTTAAAAAATTTTTAGTGTATTTATTAACCAACTGAGCAGCCTTAAATGACACATGACAAAACAAAACAAAGAATCTCAAGTTTAAATTGAGCAGAAAAGATTGAAAACATAACTGTGTCAAACTTCAAAAGTGCCATTCATTTTTTAAAAGAACTTGCTTAATTCCAGCATACTTAGGAAACAGTGTCCTTGTTTAACACATTTATATGACATCAGCACCGCATCTGTTCACAGGCTTTATTCCATGCAGTTCAGTGAGTACAGTATTTCAACTGGAGGACTTGCAACAAACACAAACAAAGGCTTTAAAAATGTTTTACTCCCTCCAGAAAAAACAAAAAAATTCAACAATGACTTCATTTTGATTGTCACCTGGATTCAAACTGTACAACCAGAGATGGCTTCAGACCGACAGATGATGGCCCTGGCAGTTAAGAGGGATGGGGGTGGGAAATAGAATAAATGGATACTCTGTTTTCTGGATAAGCAAATAAAAGGGACGGGGAAACAAAAGGCAGGAGCCAGCCTCAGTTGAATCAGACAGACCTATAAAAACACCTTGACTTTCCCATTCAGGAATCTCCTTCTCTGTTGGCCAGTTCAGCACAGATGCACAGATATTCGTGCCACCGAACCTAAGAATGCTTGCCTCTCAGAGTGCGTTTCTGCCTGGGGCACACAGAGGTTGCCGAAACTTGACGACTTGGGATAACCAGTAATGGAGTGCTGAATGAGTCTGGGGACTTGAATCACATTTGTTTTATTCGGGTTGCAATTGCTCCTCTTGGGCAGTGTTTGGTCAAATGAACAGGCATGCAAAGACCTTGCTTCCCCTCCGTGCTATGGGGAACTGAGCAACCTCGGTGGGGCTGCTGGGCATTGTTAGCTTTTTTTTTACTTTGTCTTATATGTGAAGATTGCAGCTGTTTCTTTCAGTAAAAAGGAGGAGAAGAATGTAGCAACCTCCAAAGTTCCCCTCCTCCAAATGTTTGTGGAGCCCAACAGCTGTCTTTGCAAATCCTGCCACTCAGGATTGGAATGGCTCTACATAATCAAGAATGGAGTGGTGAAGCTGAGATTGTTGGCTGGCTTGAGGTGGCAGGTGGGAATAAACTGTTCTCTTAATGGGCCCACGTGGTCTACTCCTGCAGGGACTGATGCAAAAAAAAAAAAAAAAAAAAGCATTTAAAGGAGGCGATGAAGTTGAAATACACACGTCTTCTATTTCATACATGGATCTGAATGGCTGTGAAGCATGAATTCACTGGTTGTTAGAGCTGGAAGGGATTTGAAAGGTCCTCTTGTCTAGGAGTTTTCACATTATTTTTAGCAACACTCTTTTTTTTTTTTTGCCCCCAACACATCTTAGACCAGGGGTATCATGTCATAAATGGAAATACCTACATAGAACAAACAGCAACATCAGTGGAAAAGTGTATAAGAAAAGCAACTTCAGTAGCAAATGAACTCAGCACTGGGAACACAATAGGAGTGAGTGGTAGGAACTGTGGCAAACTGGATGTGCCAAGGGGCAGGCAACTGCTACTCTGTTCTAGGATTTTGTTGCCTATGCCAGAAGGGGATTCATTCATCCACTCACTCATTTAATAAATATTTACAAGTGCTTACTACATACCAGGTATTGTTTTAAGCCTATATAAAACAGGCAAGATCCCTGCTCTCATAGTGGTTATATTTTGGAGAAGAAGGCAGCTAACAACAAAGAATGCACAAAGAGGGGTATATTTTTAAGTAGGGATGAATGCCAGGAAGAAAAGTAAAGCAGGTATAAAGGGTAAAGAGGTTTTAGAGAACTGCCTGGGGTAGATTTTTTGAGGGAATACATGACAGCAGAGAATTAAATGATGGGAAGGAATGAGGCGTGTACAGATTTGGCAGTGGGGTTGGGAGTGGGGTGGAGTTGTGGATAGTGAACTTTTCAGGGAGGGGAAAAGAGAGAGGGGGCATTCTAAGGCAGGGTTTGCTCTCACCCATCACTCCCACTAACTTAGCACAATCTGGCATTCTATCCTAGTTCAGTCTCTTCTGTTTATCTTAGATGGCAGACCAGAGAGGTAAAGAAGCTTGTCCAACATCATACAGGAATGCACTGGAAGCCCGGTCTTCCAACTCCCACCCAGTCCAGTGCCCCTTTTCCTAAAAAGCGTGTGAGTCAACATTTCCTGCCATGCCCCAGGAATGGGTAGTCTTAATAGAATTGACATGACCAGGGCCTAAATTACTAATGAACAGCAACACAAATAGTAGCAATTTCCAGTTAGGAATTCAAGGAAAATGTTTAAATTTTCATAGAGTTCTCAGTTCTCCTAGGCAATTCCTACTCTAGGGTATAATTCTACATTGTGTACAGCCTTTTTTGCAAATATGTTTACAGTTTAAGTCATTTAACTTTATCCAATAAATTAAATCCCACAGTAACAGAGGATTCTGGGATATAGAAAAAAATATCCAAGTTACTAATCAACAGAGCAAAAAATATCAACTAAGTCTAACCAATTTCAAGAGGCATGCTGACTTCTTTTAAATATGCTCAAATTATCCAGTTATCTGACATCCCCATTTTCCACTCAAAAGCTAGGTCAGCCAGGAGATGAAATAACAGTCTTTGATTATCTCTGGGTTCAAAGGAGAGACTACAATAGACTGCTTCTGCTCAGTCAGTCAAGTTCTTGTTTCCAATCACCATAACATCAACCTTAGGTGGGAAAAGAATATTTACATCATCAGAGTGGATAAAACTTTATGCCCGTGGTAGTCTCCTTTTCTTCATCCTTTCCTTCTCCACATGGGCTGCAGCCAGACCAGGCTATTCTCTGCCGATTTTGAAGGAATTTGACTTACAGACTGGCTCTAAAACCTTCTGGAACAGGCGCAAAATGTCATCTGATATTAACAACCTACAACTCCTCTCTTCTCATTTTTAAATTGTCTTTTATTCATACTGTAGGGTTTTTTTTTTTAACACAGAAGGGTTGAAAAATCAGATAGAATTTTACTCAAACGATCCTTTGCATATTTAGTTCTTCTTTCTAGCCAGTGGATGAGCAAGGTAGAATTATGTCACACTCTTTGAAATTGTCTGAAATGTTATTAGACTTCCCCAAATCTTTTAGGAAACTCTAAAGGAAATCGATAGAGATCTTTCCAGGTGCAAGGAGTTTGACAAGCTAATGCATCACTCATTTTGTTTAACCAATTAGAAGGCAGTCAGTTGTTAAATATTTGCTATAATTGATTCTTGGCTGTTTACAGGTGCTCCAGTGACAGATTTTATTTCATAAATAACAAGGGCAATGCCCAAGGAGGAAAAGCAAACTATAAAGTTATAATGTAGGTTTCTCTTTTATTTAAGGTTCAGTGGAAAATTTACTTGAGATAAGCATGGACCAGGGATATGACATGTATTAAAATATGTTTGTTTTTTGTATCTATGCTTTGGGATGATTTCCATTTATCTAAATCCATGAATAATTTTATTAAGCCTTTACTCTGATTTTGTGGGTATCTACAGTGGGGAAGGTGGGGAAACATGGGTACAATTTATATGGTTGCCTATGGACTCCATAGAGATTAGACCAACCCATAATTACATTTCCAATTAAATGAAATCATTTAATCTCTCTGTTCTTCAGTCTACTCATTGGTAAAATGGAAATAATCATAGATCTGCTATAGAAGATTGTTATGGAAATTAAATTTAAAGATTTTTTAAAATTTAAAAATGGGTAAATGTGATCTAAAAACTCCAGTCACATAAAATAATACAAATGCCATCCAGTACAGCATGTATGTCATGGAAATTCTAAAGAGCTAAGATCACTGGAGAGGAGTTCATGGAAAATGGGTTGGGTTGGGTCTGAAATCATAGGTATGATTTGGATCTTTAGAGAGAAATGAAACCTGGCAGACTGAGCTGCAGAGAGAAAGACACAAGGCGGCAGTGCGCATGCGCTATACATGAAGGCCTGTGAAGACTGGGACAGAGAGGAAGCATGGTGGATATCAGTAGGCATGCCCATAGTATGGAGAAACTTGGCTCCTAGGAAGAGAATCTTGCCTTGTTTTTGAGACACACTGGATAAACCTTGTTGGAGGCTTTGAGAAGAGAATGCTGAAGATAAACGCTTATGCAGAAAAAGACATGAGGGAGGTGGGTTCAAATTTCAAAATTGGGAGACTTATTACAACATTCTTGCATAACTGGCCTAAAAATAGTGGTCTCAAAAAGAAAAGAGAATCTAAAGAAAAGGAACATAGAGTGATGCTTGACTCCAGCATCCATTTATATACAGATATGAATCGGATATCTCCATGGACTGTAGATGCAAATGCTCCATTTTGCCCCTGCCCTGAAGGGACATAAATTCTAGGAGACTGTGACCAGGATGGAGTTTGAAACCTATGTGTGGATTTTTTAGCAAAGCATTATGTCAAATGACTCTTGCAGAGTGCAACAGAGTCCAGAAAAATAAGTTAAAACACTACAAGTTTAGGCTACCCTTTTATCCTTAGAGAACCTGGTCTGCACACAGGAAAACAACTGAGAGACAAGATATGCTTGGTGAACCTGTGTCTCCATTAGCCTCAGCAATGGCTGAAGATTGACCTTGGAGCTCCCAATGCCCCATCCAAAATCCCAGCCATCTTTTCCTTATCAAAACTGATAGGGAGAAGCTCAGGACCAGTAGTCATAAGTCTCTTGATCTGAGTCTTAATTTGCGTAGTAGTAGGATCTTGGGAAGTTATTTGTACGCTCTGAGTCTCATTCAGCTTCTTCATTTATAAAATGATACTAATCCTATCTGCTTGGAAAACTCAGAGGATTGTCAGAAAGACCAAAGGAGAAAGCACATATTAAGGCCACTGAGGCGTGAAGGTGATGGTGGGCAGGTGGGGAAGAATGAAGAACTCCATTTGCTAACCCTGCTTTGTCTCAAGTTATCAGGGTGTGATTTTGTAAAATGTAATATAAGAATCATTCTCATGCTAAGAAGTTCAAGCCTGGGTCTCAAGAAGCAACTCTGGTCTAATTAAGCATTAGTTAAATGTTTTTGCTGGAGAATGTCTTTTTTAGGTCCAATGAAAACTTATATGAACCTTCGATATCTAAAACAGAAAAAATACCAAGTCATTTTTAGTATACAGGTTTATTTTTTAAATAATTTGTAATATTTACTTATTATAAAATCAGCCAGTGGGAATAATGTAGTTTTTCTGATTAACACAAAATTATAAATGAGAATCTTACATCCACTTCACCCTCCAGTTTTATGGTCCTTTACTTTGGTTGCACAATGTCAAGACAATTCTGTTCACATAGATAAGTAGTTAAAAATGGTAACAATTATTTTTATCAGCTTACCTTGAATTCTCTGTAAAGTCTTTAAATAACAGAAAGAACAGGAAAAGCTTAGTTCTAATGTGTGAGCACAGAAAAAGCTGACAGCACATTAACATACAGAGGAAGAAAATAGGTTAAATTTGGTATACATTGCAGAAGTTTCTCTTTATTAAAGGGTATTAAATAGCAAAAAATATTTTAACAGCATTGTTTGGATCAAATATTGAACTTTGGAAGAACCCTCTAAGGCCTTAAGTGTCTACAGAATGTGTTTGAGCACAACTGTTTGGGGTTAGTTTCTTTATTTTTCTAACTATTGCATGAGTTAGATGAAAACCCTGACACACACAAAGGTCAAGTAATTTTCTGTGACGCACACAGTAGGTAAACAGCAAAGGCAAGATTCAAACCCAGGTTGTTTGGCTCCACAGTCTTAAGCCCTGGGGGAGGAGAACAGATTCATGGTCTGACTACAAAACTTCATAACCAGGCAGTTTCAGTTTTCACACCTACCAAATATCGATCAGTTGTGAAGCTTAGTTATGACCCTCTTTGAAAACCTTGGCATTTAGTGATTGTTTAATAGGTGCTTACTGACTCTGAATTTCTCCTAAGGCTGTCTCCTCCTCACAAAGCCATTTCTGTAGTGACCACTTATTAGGGGCGGTTGGCAAACTACAGCCGCAGGCTAAATTCAGCCCTGATCCTGTTCTTGTAAATAAAGTTTTATTATAACACACTTACTTATATTTGTTTATATAGCATCCATGTGGTTGTGACAGACTGTATGACTCACAAAGTCTGAAATGTGTACTATTTGGTCCCATGCAGGAAAAGTTTGTCAACCTTGCATCTAATATAATGTCTGTATTTTCTGTCAACTTCCTGTAGCAGGAACCACCTAGGATAGCAATTCAGGTGTGTTGCTGAAGGAGAAGACAAGGAAGAGGCCTCACTAATGAGACTGTGTGAAGCCTGAAGTGGTGAGGCTTTTGGGGACGCAATAATCACACTCCCTGCTACCACCCTGACCCTGCTCAGTCTACTAACACATTTTGGATTGCATTAAAAAAATTTTTAAGTATGTCTTGTACATCATAAAACATGGCCATGTTTATTAAAAGGGATTTAAAAATGTTGGGATTAAAACACTCAAGCTACTGGTAGCCCATGAATGATTTAATTCTTTAATAATGGTTTCCAAAATTCAAGAATAGATATTTTTTGAAAAGAAAAAGTTCAGCTCTTCTCCATTACAAATGAAAACCAAATAAAAGAAGTATTAAATTAGATGTTACTTAAGTTAAATATTTCCTTTGAATTTAAACTGTAGCTTGTGGAAGTTCTTTTCTGTAACTTAATAAATAATTTGAGGGAGGTAGGGAAATGATACAGGTATTACATTTCATTCTACCAACAGGACAGGGCCCTTTTAGTAAAAATATTCCATGATTATATTTGTTAATCATATCACATGGACTGTTTCAAGCCTCACCCTCCATTTTGATAATATATTTGAAACTTATTTGAAAGTAAACATGCACAGAATGGATTCTAAGTTTCAAAAAGCTCAGTTATTGTTCCCCAAGTTATAACCTTAGTGAATGGCTTCTGTGGTGAAGTTTCCCCCACTCGGAGAAATATGTTTGTGTTTAGAAGACAAGGGCATAATATTAAGTTATAAGTATATTAGGCAACAACTAAAAGTCTGAGTAGAAATTCCTATAATTCATTCATTCAACAAACATATATTGAGCACCAGTGAAGTACTAGACACATAGCCATTGGTTACACAAGACATCTAGAACAGACCTGAGAGCAATCTGCCAGAGCAGGGGCAGACAGATGAAAAGTATCACTTAAATTTGTTTTGTTGTTTCAAATTTTGCTGAGCACTATAAAGAAAATGAAGAGGGCTAAGTGATAGGAAAAAATGGTAGAGACCATCTCATATTGTGGAGGGTGGGCAGTGAGAAATATCTGGGTGTGCAAAGGCCCTGAGGCACAATGAATGAGCTTGTGGTGTGCAGTGAGCAGAAAAGGTGACAGTGTGGTTGGTTGGAGAAAGTGGAAGGAGGTGAGTAATTGGAAAATCCATGGAGGGCCTCCTGAGCCATGTGAAGAGAGAGGAGGAAGTTAAGGTTTTATTTATTTTTTAATGAAAGCATGTAACTTAGTGACTTAGTTTACTGAAAGAGATAATACAAGGAAGCTTGTCTTGATGAACTTTCAAAGTCTCTTTTGAGCAACACCATTTCTCTCTATTTATCTCTGAAATCTCCTGCTAAGGGGAAGGTAGTGATTGTGTAATATGACACACCCTTTTCTGGATAATTATATAATGCCACTAGGGTAAAAGCATTTAGAGAGAGGAGGTAATTTTATTCTTTTCAGCCTGGAATTTTTAGTAGATAAAGATAAAACATTTCAAGCTGTCTCCAATACATTGGCATCTCTGTGGAGAATCAAATTACTCTCCTTTCTCCCTTTTTACAAAAGATCCATGTCTTCATTTATCACACTAAATAAAAACCTTTACATAAACTCTGCAAACTGCATCCCCAAGAAAACACAAGAATCAAAAGAAAGCAATTAATGCAAGATTAATCATATATATGTCATGTATTTAACTTTCTAAAAAGCCATGTAGTGTGGCAATTTATGATGCTACAATAGTGAATTTGACAGGGAATTACAACTTCAGAAATATTACTGTTTTGGAGATGGTAATTTATGGCACTGTCACTTAGTACGTATAAGACTATGACCTCAACAGGTATTCCAGACCACACTGAAATTCAGGGGATTCTTAATAAACTAATAAATTAATAAAGTTAATAAATTAAACTGATAAAATAATGATGGTGATAATTATGGGAATGAAAGCCAGTTAGTCCTAAGCAGCTGGACCGAAAAGAGAGGTCAGGATTAATGACCCTTTAGAGCCAAGAAGGGAACATAGCACCTTCTGTGTTGTGGGTTACTTGGCTTTGAAGGGCTTGGTTGTGAAACATTAGACAATAGCATGTATCCTCTTAAGATCACTAACCATCAAATAGGATTAATACAGAAATGTGAAAGGTAGAGTTTCAAGTTCTGTGGTTTCCACCTACAATTTCACTGGTAAATGGAAAATGCTGGGTTGATTACTCAGAAGATTAAATTGCTATTACTGTAAAACTGTTATGGGGAGCAGATTACATGTCTGTTGTAAGCATGCTTTTCAGGGGGAACATGTGTGATGTCTTGGAAAGAGCAGGATTAAGAGTCAGAAAGCTTAATGTTCACTGCAGACTAAGTGTGATCTTGGACAAATCACTAAATCTATCAGCTTTCTCATCAGTAAAGTGGAAATCAGAAAATAATGTAATAATGTCTCTACCTACTTTACTAGATTTTTTTGAGGATCATAGAAAAATACCTGGTTATCGGTGAAGCATTATACTTTTGCATTAATCACAGTATTTTGTTATAGATTAGGTGTCAGGACATGATCATGTGGCCACTGTAGTGGGGTCAGGGTTTGTGCCATGTCACGTTGACTTACCCACCCACATGTTTTGGATACAAGGTACACATGCACCTTAGGAGATGCTGTCTTGTGGGACAGGGGTTGTAGATGTACTGTATCTTTTTAGTTATACTTGGTCTCATATAAGAGCAACTTAGCATTCTTCCTTTTGTTTAAGATTCTAAGGTGTTATTAGAAGAAAGGACTCTTATAAGCAGAACAGACCAACTCGGTGGGCCTCAATGTGTTAAGACTTTCTTGTACCAAACTGTGAGCTCTCCTTGGGTGGTTACAAAAATTATAAATACAACTGCCTCCTGGATATCACATCTGGATGTCTCATAGACACCCACCATGTCTGCAACTGAATCTTGGTCCTCCTCCTTCTCATAAAGAATAACATCATCATCTCTTTCCTTGCCAAACCCACAAACATGGAGGGTATTTTAGATTCTTCTTGTTCAACTCTCATGTCTACACCCAGCACTTTTCTACAGATTCAATTTCCTTAATTTATTGTACATTCATTCTGTTTGTGTGCATCTGCCTTGATTCTGGTCCTTATTTTTTCACAGCAAAATTACTACAATAATGTCCTAACTGGTCTCCTTTGTCCAGAACCAACTCTTACAAATCATCTTCTTCAGTGATGGCAGTCTCACTTCCTTAATTAGAGATCTGACCAAATTATTTCCTTGCTAAGAATTTGTTAATGTTCCACTATAGCTTTCTAGCTATAGTACCTCAGTATATATGGTTTTAATTCTCTAGCCACATATGAATCAAGCTCATTATCCTCTACCTCTCAGCATGCCCTTTACTCTGTCCACATCATGCTGTTTCATGTATCCACACTCACACAAGATGCTAGCAGAGCCTAGAAAATTCTTTTCCTCAATCTATTCCTGGCTAGCCATCATTTATTCTTCAAACCTCAACTCTACTGCCATCTCTTTCCAGAAGCATTCCTGATTGCTCTTCATTTAAGTGTCCCTTCTCTGGGCTCTTACGGTACCTGTGTACACCACTACTATATTCATTAATCCTAATCTTAATGTTTTCCCATGTATCCCTAGATTCTAACAGTGACTCACACATAACCTGGTGTTCAATACATTTTTCTCCAGTGGATAAATCAGCACAATCTAATATGGTGGTCATGCCAGAAGAGAAGCTAAAAATCATACACTGGCTAGATTGAATGAAATAAGAGAAGGCAAACATAAAGGCATTACCTCTCAAGGCATTAGAGTGAACATTTAAGGAGGCAAAAGGGAACACGTTGAAAAAAAAATGAGAAGCAAAGAGACCTAAAGAAGTTTAGGATAAATGTTACACAGTGTTCTAGCTGAGAGTTGCTATTGGTGCATCCTTAAAGTTACAAGAAGGCAGCGGACACTATTGTGCTTTGCGGTATCTGAGAGACAAGGAACAGACAGTACAAGGGCAGGAGTGTGTGGAAGAACACACTGAAGGTCAGTTTGGCTGGGGTAGAGCGAGTGAGTGTGTTATAGGCTGAATTATGTCCCTTCAAATTTTATGTGTTGAAGCCTTAACCCCCTGGTACATCAGCCTGTGGCTGTATTTGGAGACAGGACTTTTTAAGAGATGATTATGAGGCCACTGGAGTGGGCTCTAACCCTATCTGGTATTCTTATAAGGAGAGGAAATTTAGATACACAACAAGATGCCAGAGGAAAGACCATGTGACTTTTTGCAGGCCAAGGGGAAGAACCTCAGAAGACACTGAACCTGGTGACTCTTTGATCTTTGACATCCAGCCTCCAGAACTATGAGAAAATAAATTCCTGTTTTTTGAGTTACCTAATCTGTGCTATTTTGTTATGACAGGGCCATCAAACTAGTACAGAGGGGAAAAGTAGTAGATATAGTCAGCAAAATAACAGCAGTTTGGGTAGAGGGTTGGAGGAGAATTATGTTGGGAATTACAGGTCACTATAAGGACTAATAGAATGTTGTGAATATTCACTTAAGTGAATATTGGGATCTGACTTTTACCTTCATGGAAATCAGCAAGTGATAATGCAGGAACCATACTGATAAATCAGTCAGAGTTGTCAACTGTGTAGGAGAGAAGGAGTAGAAAAGAGTTAACAGGGAGAGGACATTAGAGTGGCTGCCTCCCTTCCATTTGACAACTGAATCAACTGAGGAGCCAAAGAGAGAAAACCGAGGATCTGAGGGGGACTTGCCTAAGAAGACAGAGTGATTGTCCAGCAGTCCCAGGGATAGGAATTAGGCATCCAGTGCACTTTTTACTACTTCGTGTTTGGAGAGAGATGCACTGGCTTCTCATGTAAAAAGCACGTTTGATTGCCTAATATCCGGGGGAGGCTGGATGCATCCTTGCGGGCAGATATGAACACTTGAGTGAGTTATGGTGGCTCTGATACTCTCAGCTGCCCATCCATATCTCTGTGACTCAAGGACACATAGCTTGACAGACTGGCAGGAGCAAGTGGAAATTATTCATGGGCTCTAGGCACAAACTGTGTTTCCACAGATGTCCTTCATGATAGATCATTTCATTGATGGGACAATTTTCAGAGATGATGATAGCAATGGCTGATCTCCAAACTCTTCTCCAACATGCTAGAAAAATGGGGCCTTCTGATTCAAGGTTAATAAGGAATTCATGTATGTGTATGTGTGTACATGTATATGTATATATACCTGTGTATAGACATATATATTGTGTTTATATATATACATTATATATTGTACATGCATACATATATACAATATATGTATTCTACATTATATATGCGTACTATATTATATATATGTGTATATACATAGAGAAATATAAAATTTGAAGATAATAAGTAAGCCTAACACTATAAAAATACTCAGTTAAATCTGGATGTTATATAGAGATCTGAGTTTAAATCACAATTCTGGTTCTTAACTATATGAACTTTGGAAAGTTACTAAGCTTAGCAAGGTTCAATTTCCTCATCTGAAAAATAGGCTAATAATCATAACTAACTCATAAGGTTGTGACCAGATTGGCAAAGATACTGGGCATAAGGCACTTAAGATAATGCGTAGGTCAGAGTAAGTGTTCAGTTAGGGTAGCTTTTCTTTTTCTTTTATTTTTTCCTCCTGCTTACTTTGGGTTTAATTTCCTTTCCTTTTCCTAGTTTCCTAAGGTGGAAGCTAAGATAATTGATTTGAGACCTTTCTTCTTTTTAAATATAAATATTTAATGCTGTGAACTTCTTTCTAAGCACTGCTTTAGTTGCATTCCACAAATTTGGATACATTTTGCTTTTCATTTCATTCAGATCAAAACAATGTCTTCTATCTTTTGTGATTTCTTCTTTGGCCTATGGATCAATTTCCAAATATTTGGAGAGTTTTGCAGATATATTTCTGTTATTGAATTCTAGTTTAAATCTCTTAGGGTCAAAGAATATACTCTGTATAAAATTAATCCCTTAAATTTATTGAGAAATTTTATGGCTCATAATTGTCTATTTTATTTTATTGAATGTTCTGTGTGCCCTTGAAAAAGGAATGTTCATTCTGCTGTTGGTTGGAGTGTTCTAGAAATGCTGATTAGCTAAGCTGGTTGACAGTGTTGTTCAATATCCCATATCCTCACTGTCTACATTTACTATCAATTACTGAGAGGTAAGTGTCAAAAAATTTCTAACTATAACTGCTGGAACCATAAAATGTCAGATAGTCATATAGTCACTCAGCTGTCCTTTGATCAGAGTTTGTGTGGCATATCTCTTGCCATCCTTTCATTTTGAATTATTAAAATCTATCTGTTCAGTGGTATCTTTCAGGCAACATATATTTAGCTATTGCCTTTTTATCAAATCTAACACTATCTGTCATTTAGTTCAAGTGTGTTGTCCTTTCACATTTAATGTTGTTATTGGTAATGTTGGTTTTCAATTTTCCATATTGTTGTTTTCTGTGTATCTATATTCGCTTTATTCCTCATTCCATGTTTTTTTGTATTAGGTGAGTATTTTAATCATTCTGTTTTATTTTCTCTATTGGCTTATTAACTATAACTCTTCTTATTTTTAGTAGTTGTTCTGGAGTTTACAATATACATTTTTTACTTATCACAGTTTACCTTCAAGTAATATTATACCACCTCACACAAAAACCTTACAATTTTGTATATCCATTTTCCCTTTAAGCCTAGTGCTTTATTGTCATACCTTTCACTTCCATTTACAATGTAAAGTCCAGAATTCTGGTCTTGTTTTTTTCCTTGAAAGAGTTTCCATTTTTTAAAGGGGTTGGAAAATGACAGAAAAAAATCTGTTCAATGTGTGCCCACATATTATCCATTTTTGATGTTTTTCACCCAAATTTCTACTTTTTATCATTTTCATCTGCTTAGAGAATTTCCTTTAATATTTGTTGAGATGAATATTTGCTGGTAATGAATCATCTCCCCTTTTAGTTGCCTGAAAATCTTTATTTGGCTTAATTTTGGGAGGATATTTTCACTGTATTAAGAATTCTTAATAGATTGTTTTTGTCTTTCAGAACATTGATGATGTCTCTTTGGTATCTTTTGGCTTGAATAGTTTCTGAAAAGAAGTATGCCTTCATCTTTGCATTTGTTCTTCTCCATTTAATCGATCATTTCCCCTGTTGGTTTTCAAGATTTTTTTTTATTACTGTGTATTTCTTCAAGCTTATTATAATATTTGTTTAGCTTCTTTTTTTTTAAGTTTTTTTTTTCTGTTTGAGATTAATTGAACTCCTTGGATCTTTGGGTTTATAGTTTATAGCTTTTATTAAATAATGGAATTTTTAGCCAGTTTTATTTCAAATATTCTGTTCCCCACTATTCCTCTTGGAACTCCAATTTCCTGTATGCTATATCAATGACATTTTCTCATATCTCACTGATTTCTTGTTATTTTTTTCTCAGTCTTTTTTTCTTTCTTTTAATTTTGGATAATTTCCTTTGCTCTATGCTCAAATTCACTGATATTTTCTTTTATAGTATCTAATTAAAAAAAATCCATCTAGTATATTTTTTATATCAGATATGATATTTTTCTTCTCTGGAAGTTCTATTTGGATATTTTTCCTATCTTGAATTTTTCTCTTTATCATGATCATCTTTTTCTCTGTCTTATTTAATACATGGATAATATTGAGAATAGACATTTTTATATCCTTGCCTATAGGGTCCAGCATCTCTGTCATGTCTCAGTCTTTTTGTATGCATTGACTTGTTTCTGGATTTTATGGATTTTGTTATATTTTTAAAGTAACATTAGATTTTTTTGTTTCCTGGCACACAGTTACTTGGAAGCAGTTGGATCCTATCCTGTAAGCTTTGTTAGGATAGGTCTAGAGCAGTCTTTAATTTAGGGTTAATTTATCCCCATTACTAAGATAGTTCCCCTCTGAGGATTCGCCAATGTCCACTGAATTATGAGGTATTTGCTTTCTTGCTCTTAGGATAACAAACTAATCCTAGCCCTGTGTGAGGTCCATGGGTTTCCAACTACCCCTTTCTGGTGTGTATTCCCCCAACGTCAGGTAGTTGCATGTCCTGAATGTGCAGATCAGAACTCAGCCCATGACTTGAGGGGACCTTTCTTTATATCCTTAGAGGTTAATCTCTCCCTGTGTGTAATTTTCTTCTTCCTGTTGCTCACCTCTCCAACTCCAGCCTCCTTGTCTGTCTCAACTTTAGTCTCTATCTCCTCAACTCATCAAGATTGGCATGCTGCATTTGGGTCCCTCCCTCCCCTTCCTTTGCTACAGCCTGGAAACTTCCTATAAGCAATTGGCAGGTGAAATCACAGGGCTTTTAGGATGAACAACTTTTTCTGATTTAACCAGGAATTTTCCAGTTTTAGCACTGAAAGTCTCATATTCTGGGATCCCTCTAAGTTTCAGGCAGACCAGGACAGCTGGTCACTCCTAGTCACATTGTTGCTTTCCTTATTTTGGGGAGATATATTTATATCTATATCTATATCTTATATAAAATATGTATCATATATATCTATATATTGTATATGTAATATATTTATACTATTAAATAAATATATATGTGTATCTCACAGTGTGAAAGATATATATCTATTTCAGTTTTCTGATTGTTTCGTGTTGATCCCATTATTTTCTTTTGTGATAGAAATGGAAACCTTGATTCATTTTTGAGATCATTTATTCTTCTATGTGAAAAGTCATCTGGAGAAGATAAAAGTAAAAGAGGGAGGACCAGTTGAGGTGTTGAGCTCTACTATTGTGGTCTTAGATGATGGTGGCCTAGACACAAATGTTGATGTAAATGTTGGCAGAAGGTGGCAGGAGTTGAGATATGTTGAATAGGTCAACGTCCAAAAACACTCATAAAGTACATTTTATAGATTTATTTCAATTATTCAAATAATTGTGAATTTAACTACTTCTATGGTCCAGCCTATATTTTTGTATCTTGTCCCCAAAAGTTCAAGAGTGAGATCTCCAGATCCAGGGCCCATGCTCACTGGGTAAAGAACCTTGTAGCTGGTAAGAAACTTGGAAGGAAGGAGTCAGCAATCCACAGAGGATGTAGAGCAACAAATTGCATTTCAGGGCATAGTGGCTGGGTCTCTCCCTGTAATGGAAATTCCCATCAAGCCTGTGGTGACCAGAAGGGAAGAAGTAGATTATGTGTCTAGGCCCAGTGGGCCATCTTCTTCAACAACTGATATGGTCATAACTATAAAGGCACAAAGTCCCTCTAAATCCATACTATTCAGAGAACTGGGCATCATCAAACTTTACCAAGGATCTAGGGAAGATTTCTTATTTGCATCCTGCATGTGATCCTTCATACCATTCATCAAGATTTAGGTGCCATAGTTAACTATAGGTGTAGAGCTAGTTGTTGGGAATAGAGGATAACCATAACATTAGAAACACTCAGATGAGATCCTCTGTGATAACATGAGGTAGAAGAATTCTTGCCACTTAACATAGGCCTCTTACTTTACCTACAAGAACAGGACCTTGGATTTCGCCCTGCTTTAAAGGAGAGTCTTTGCGTGTGTGTGCACATGCATATATATGTACATGCCTGTGTGTGCATCTGTGTCAGGCCGAAGAACAGAGTCAAGTGCCAAAACCTCCCCAGCAATACTCACCAAAATAGAACTAAAACCTTTGTGCAAATGCCTCACAGGAAGTCCAGACAAATTCACATGGCTGGTGTCATATTTTTTCTGAATAAGCAGAGGAAGAAAAATGTGGGAATTTGGTGTCTGATACAGGGGAATGAGTCAGACCCAAGGGAGAAAAGAGATAAGAGTGGATGACTTTGTGACTTTATCAAGGGTTTCCATCTTCAGCTGAAACTGACCCAAGGATAGAGAGAAAAGGCACCAAAGCATTTTTGTCATGCTTAGTTGTGAATAAATGTTTTCATTATGCTTTATAACAACACATCTCTCTGACAAGGCAACTTCTTTTTCATGTGATTTGTATATAGGTATTAACAAAAAGCTTTTCAGTGGCAGAAATCTGGAAAATGGCAGAGAGCAGATCTCTCCAAGGAGAATTCTAGAGAACAAAGGACTGAGATGAGAGACCTATTAGAAAATAACATCTTTTAGGGAAGGAACCATGTCTGATGTATTCAATAAATCCCCAAAACCCAGCCCTCATGCCTGCACGTGGTAGGTGTCCAACAAATATTTATTAAATGAAAACCAGAGGTTGTGGGGGATAAAAACATCCCATGGGCAAATGAGTTTGGAAGCACTATGTGCAACATTCACTTTTATAGATTCTCAACACATTCTAATCTATTTAAGACTCTTAGAAGACTTAGCATGAGAAAATCTATTTATTATTTGAGTAAAGGGGCTTTTCACTAATCTCTTTGACCATGGAACTCTTTTTTGGGGAACACCTATTAGCATCCTGCAGAAATGCTGCTTTAACCTAATATTTCTTTAAGGTAGCAAAGCTGGTTGTAAAGATGAGAATTTGAAATGACTATGACATCACATAGTACCCTTGTTAAATTGAATCTCCACCACAAAAATGTTTTATGTATTCCAATTAAACTGGTTTATTAAATGAGTTGGACCTGGTAAATTACCAGTGGAGAGTAATTTTTATTTTACTTCTGCCCCCTTCAAACCTGGTATTTTGACTGTACTCCAACCCCCAGATTCCATTAACCAATAAAACTCTGGGAAGTTCCCTATTGGCTTTTCTGATATCAAAGGTAATAAATAAAAACAACTTTTTTTCAAGAGAGTAAAAAGTCTAGTGCAGTGGAAAGTCTAACCCATGTAAATGTCAACTCTGTCTCATCTCCCAGCTCTGTTACTACTCAAGCTGAAAACCTGGGGATAGGATGAGGGGTCAGGGTGGTTTCCTGACTTTCTTCTCTGTTTTCTCCCCATTTCTTCGCTGTGATTTCTGGCCTCTCCAGGTGGGGAGCAAAGGGAAGATGGAGAGGCGGGGTAAACATGACCAGTGTTAGTCTGTTACTGTGGTCCTCTTGAGTGTAGCAGACCTCCCAAATGACTTTTCTCTCATGGGGCATTTTCATGAGCTTTTATCATGATAACTCTACTGATTTCAGTTATGCCTTCTCAGGCCAGCCACTTACGACTTCTTTCTCTTGGCTTCTAGGGGCACATCCCCACCAGTGGGTCATGTCGCCATTCTGGGCAATCTCTCCATAAATGACCCAATCTGCCTTTCCTGAACAGGTCCTTTTTGGCACCACCAAGTTCTGGAAGTGCTGTTTATTCTCAATATAGCTTGGCTCCGGACACCAGAGAAGGGTGGTTCAGGCCACAGTCCCCTGTGTTTTCCAGTATGAGTCAGCCATCAGTCCCTATGTCCCTGAGAGTCCAGAAGACATATATCAAGCTCTTCAAGTGGTTCCGCTCACATGTCTCTCTTTTGGGTTGTAAACACATCTAGCTGTGGTGGAAGGTGAATATGGGGACACTTACTGTTGATGACACTTTCCAAAGGAATCCTCAGTGCCAGCTTCTTTAAGGTCGCTCTTGATGGCTGGAGGTTGCCAATGTGATGACATGGACAGAGCCACTGCCATGACCTCTCAGCAGGTCCCCTATCAGCTGCCACCAGGCTTTAGGATGTGATACTCCTTGACACCGACTATACTGGCCTCTCAGACAAGGAAAATGTCCCATTTAACTTCCCATTCACATGACCTGCTATACTCAGCCCGCACCAATACCTTTGGAGAAATGTAACAAGAGGAAACAAAGCTGAGATAAGAACTGCCAGGGATATAACCACTGAGACTTAATCATGTTTTTTATAATGTTTAAGGCCTACAAAATAAGGAAGAAAAAATTGGAAAGTATTAGTTTCATGCACCAGTTATTAGCTTCATATGGTGAGTTTTATGGCCATTAGAATGTGGAAATTGAAATTGCATTTATAAAAGGCTGTACTGCCCAGTTCATGGCCATCAGATAACAAATTAATTTCCCCTATAAATCCTTACATATGCTTAGGCTTCTGCTTGTCCTTTGCTTTTGTTGTGATTGATCTTTACAATGAAAGTGATCTTCTTTTGTCAGTACTGGTTCCTAATGAGCCCAAAGACATGAAGGCCACCAGCAGCGATGCCAGAGTTTAAAAGAAGAAAAATTAGTTCATATTGAATGTCAATTCTCTGACCCACGTTCAGGGGTAAGCTGTGTATTGTACCTAGTTAAAACTCGTACAACTTTCTGCAATTCTGAAACTTTTTCACGTACCCTAACACAGCGTCTCTCAATCATGACTGCATGCTTGCATCACTTGGGGAG
Source organism: Smutsia gigantea (assembly GCA_032199065.1). Taxonomy (NCBI): domain Eukaryota; kingdom Metazoa; phylum Chordata; class Mammalia; order Pholidota; family Manidae; genus Smutsia; species Smutsia gigantea. Next base: position 47,265 of record JAVSCE010013926.1, read on the forward strand.
TACTTAAAATTCCAAGCTCAGACTGCAGCCCACTCTAATTAAATCAGAATATTCATGCTCGGGTCCCAGGTATCAAGTGTTTTGAAAAATGCAGGTATGTCAATATGCAGCCAAGGTTGACTGTCACCGCTAACCCCTTTTGCTTAATATGCAGCTTCTAGCCATTCATAGCAGAGTGCGTTAATTAAAATCGTTGTGGAACTCCACCCCTTCTCCAGGTAGAAGAGACATGGAAAGTGCACTGCCTGGACGATGATATGTTTGGCTTTGCCTACTGAGTGCTGCTTTAAAAGTTGATTAGATGCCATCACTTACATTTTAAGAGTTCTAATGACAATGTTCTAATTGCTTAGTTTCTCTTGAAAATTCAGTGAATGAGGCAACAGTGGCCTCCCTTTCTCAGGGACAAGCGGCTGGTGCTTCCTGAGTTGCGCACCAGCCTCTTCCACTGTGTTCCCTACCCCATCCCTACACGCAGAGTTCTGGACACCTGCTATTGTCCAAGTTTGGAGAAGTCTTTCAAACCTCAGCCCCTTCCGTTTTCAAACGCAGGCAACTCCAGCGACCTCGAAAAGCCTTCTTTGATCTGAACGCTCAAACAATCCTTTAACCCCAGATTGTTTAAAAGGTTACTCAGTTTCTCTCTCCCATTCTCTGCCGGCCCACTCCCCCACCTGAGAGTTTGTTCTGTTCTTTTGCTTTAAGAAGGAAAACAAAGTGTGACTACACATCTATTCTCCAAGACCATAGCTCCTCAAGGCTGAGAGCCAGATGCCTGATTTGTTTTCCATCTAGAGCTGTACCTACAGAAAAAGTCACTGACACAAGGCCATTCCGCTTTTGACCTTCCTAGGGCTGAATGCACAGCTAGTCACCAGTGGAGCTGAAAATAGAACCCAGGACTTTCAAATCATTGTTCTGCTCACTGGGCCGTGCTTCCTCCCATAAGAACCTGGTTAAACAATGTCCTGTTTTGCAAAAAGAGAAATCATAATATACGTATGAGAAACTGGATGCCGGAGGAACACGGGCCCCCCTCCTGGGAAAGATGGCACTGTAGCACCAAAGGAATGTTCGTTCATTTCTAGCATTGCAGCTTACAGGCTGGATGCACTCAAAAAATGTGTGTGTTGAATCCATTGACTTTGTAATGTGTGGCATTTTGAACAGAGAGTTCTCAGTGAGTGCCAAGAGTGTATTTGTTTGACAATCGCAGAAAGGAAATGTGGGCTATTAGAAAGGTTATCACGAAAATGATAGGACACGTGCATGAAGGTGGTCGGGGGCCTTGGATCTGCTTGCAGCTTTGCCAGGGTGTCGTGGGAAGGAACCAGGGTTTGGTAACACTAATTGTCAGCTCAGGGTACACGTGTGGCACACAGTGAGGACAGATCTGAGCAACAGGAAGGTTAGGGGTAACTGGCATTGGCCCAAGCTCCCAGGAACAGTTCAGAACTCTCTCTTCTGTGCCACCATTTTGCAGAGGGCTTACCTCTTTTTTAGGGATTATCCCACTGCACTTGTTTTCAGTGAGTTCCCCGAGGGCGGGATTGCAGGGTTCCCAATGCTGTCATCTATATGCCGGTCCACAGCCCTTGGTGGGAGGAGCAGAACAGAACCCAGGACCAGATTTGCTGAATTTACATCCTGGTTCTACCATCTGTCAGCTGGGAGACTTTGGACAAGTGAGTACCTCTCTGTGTCTCAATTTCCTTATTTGCAAAACACAGTAATAATAGTTCTTACCTCACACAGTCATTATGAAAATGAAATGAATAATAACTTGTGAAGTTCTTAGAACTGTACTTGGTGCATTAATAAGCATTCAAGTGTTACTGATTAGAGGCTATCAATAATTTATAATTTATGAATGGATAGTCTAGCTAACAGTAAGGATGGTTAGACTATGCCAGGTGACTTGATAAGCATTTTGCATGGATCACTGCACTTGATTGTAAAAACAGGTCCACGAGACACCTACTCCTCTCGCTCCATATTATAGATGAAGCACAGAAGGGTGGGGAAACTTGTGAGGCCACACAGCCGGTGAGTGACAGAGGGAGGATTTGAAACTATATGATCTGATACCACATCTTTCACTGCTATTCTGCCAATTAAGTATATATTTCCTAGGAGGAATACCAAGGTAAAAGCTGCTTTATGATGTTTTTATGAGCTCAGATATTATCATTTATTGACACTTGGAAAGCAGTAAAAAATATATATATACATATGTGAGATGATGGCCCTGACTAATAAGCAAATGAGAGATCCTCACCTTATCAGCCTCATTTAGCATATCAAAAGGTATTAAAAATAACAATTAGCCTTAGGAGTCAAAGAACAAGTAAAAGCAGTCATTCTGACACACCAAAATACAATTTGATATGCAATGTCATCTGCTAAAGATAATGGCTGTTGGATAAATTAACAAGAGCTTGTTGAGAACTGGAGTGCCATGATCCTTTGCTTATTTATTTACTAAAATAAACTTAGTTATAATGTATTTTACTTATTTACATGCTTAAGCTCTGATTTGTTTCCATGGCCATAAGTATGAGAGATGATGACATATCTTTTTTCTCTCTAGAAATTCTGTGGAATATTCTGGTGTCATGGAAAGTAAATCAAACTTGAGGTTGGAAGATGAGGTTTCTGGCTCTGGCTTAATTATCAAGTAATTCCCTGAATTTCCTCCCAAGTAATTCAGGAGACTAGACCTGAAGCAAGTCTCCCAACCTTCCTGGGTTCTCAGATTTCTGTCTAAAAATAGAACTTTGGAGGCCCTTGATTATAAAATTCCTACAGCTTTAAAGATCTTTGATTTCCTTCCTGGGAATTTTTACTGTAAAGCATACCTTTCCACATCCCTCCCCATACACATATATTTCAACCTTTTTGAAATAAGATTATTTCACAGTTAAAACATACATTAAATGTAATCTTTTCTTTTCCTTCTCCTTCTTTTTACCTAAAATAGTGTCATTAAATTGATGGTGTATCTTATGTTTAAGGCAAAAAACAAACCTCAAACATAAATAAATGACAGACTATCTACCACTGCATGAACAGAGGCTAAAGCTATTTCAAAGGCTTGGTTGAAGCATGAATGGATTTATGTACTGAAAATAGAGAAAGAACACTTAAGGTGTCATTATTGCCTAATTTCTTTAAAATCCAGGCCCTCTTCCTGGGAATGAAATGCATTTTCTCTGTAGCAGCTGTGAGCCCTGCCAAGGGCTACACCACCCTACCGGAGACCAAATACTTTTAGAAACTAAAATGTCTCAATACGTTTGACTCTGCAGTCATCTGCACGTACCTGTGACTAATCTGTGTGCAGCCAAGTTATTTCTTTGCAATCAGCTGAGAATACCAAGGGGCCCTTCCTCACTCCAGGCATATCCAAGGGGAAGAACAGCTGGTCTTTGTTTCAGGAAAGGATAGGGCAAAGGTTAGCTCATGGGTAGAGTTTCCTGTTTGTAACGTCTGAAACCAAGGGAGGTGCCAACAGTTTTGAAGGTTTTATTAAAAGGGAGATAGTCCTTGCTGGGGTAAAGTTACAGTGAAAGTAAAATTCCTTCCCCAGTTGATGTCTGGTACTTCAATGCATGTAAGACTAATCATACAATTTCCCTGCTAGCAGCCCTCCAGTGACTCCCCTTTGCCTGCCAGATAAAGTCCAAACACGCTCAGTACTCTCTCAACTCTACCCAGTATTATTTGCAGTTCCATGAACTCACCTTCTCCGGTGCACTTCACATCTTATCTTCACCTGGACACCTCACCTGGTGAGATTCAGCTCAGGTGTCATCTCCCCTTGGTAGCCATGGGTAGCCTATCAGTTAGGAAAAGAGTCTCTTCTTTGTGGTCTCAAAGCATCTTGTGCTTCCCTCCATCCAAAGGATTCTCAAACCTGGCTCCACAATGGAATTACCAGGAAAACTGTGAAAACACAGCAATACCCAGGCCCCAGTTAGGGATTTTGATTCCACTGGTCTGGGTTGGGGCCAGGCTTCTCTATTTAATGTACCTAGGTGATTCTAATGTGCAGCCAATGTTGAGAATCACTGATTTATTATGAACCTCATGATTTTGTAGTAAAAGTTTTGTGATTCTTCCTTCAGATTAAGTTTCTTGAAGGCTGGGAATTATTTTATATTGATATGCATATATCAAAAAATATATAAAGATTTAAAAAATGGCAAGTACTGAGAGGTGTCTAATAAGCAGTTTATGAGGAACGAATGAATGAATGACACACACACATCCCAACCTCCCATCCACCTATGTTAACAAGCTATTTTATGATCATGCTGTTGTTTGGGGTAAGAACTGTGGAAAATAGGAGAATCAATGTGGATCCCAGATGTTTGGGGACAAAGGAAGCAGTCTGAGAGAAGTGTCTGAGAAAACAAAATAAGGCCTGAAAGGAAACCTGGGAAACAGGAATTAATTAAGAGCAAGTGCTAGAAAAACAAAGCCATGAAATCTGAGCTTTGGGAGTGAGACTAATACAAGAGATTCTGGAGCTGGAGATCAGAGAAGGGAATAACCAGCTCAAAATGTAAAAGACTGGAAACAAATGAGCTTTTACCTACATAGGATAGAAATACAAGGTACATGGCATCTGTTCAGAAGAAACTTACCTGTCCATTACCTGGGTCCAGGGTCTGAAAGTCAAGTTGTTCCAGTAGCCTGAGGGGGAATCAGTAGAATGGGGGTCAAGTGTGAGTATCACTGGACCCTGCTGTACTCTAACTGTGCTGTGAATCTGTATTCTGGGGGTCACAGTGTATACTAAGTTCTCTCTCTCTATATGTTATCCTAGTTAATATGCAGGATTAGGTTTAAGAAGTAGGCTCTATTGTTGCCAGTTTTACAGAAGAGGACACTGAGGTTTGGGGGAATTGAGTAAGACCCCCAAGTCACCTGTACTACAGTGGCCAATGAGCATTACTGATTTGATGACCCTTATGGAGTAGAGATATTGGAGAATATGGAGGGATGGGCTGAAATTCCAGGGTCTCAATCCAAAAAGAGGGCTTTACCCCTCATGTCCTTCCAGTGGATCAGAAGACAGCAGGTGAAGGAGGCTTTGTCGCTCTCAAGTGTATTGATTTAAAAGTATTCCAGTTCGCCTGGGCCCAGGACCACAAAGTGGGCATGAACAATGAGGACACAATGCTCTCCACCTCTGGACTCTGAGTGAATGTATTTTGTGGAGGCACCTGCCCTTTCTTAGATGAGGGAAGACAGACAAGAACATTTAGAATTCAGTGATTTTATGAGATGGAAGAATGTTTGGGAATGAAGTTTGGGCTGTTTTGTTTTTAAGAATGAGTTCTTAATTTAGTACTTGCATAATATGGGAGGTGGTTACATTCCATGTAATGTGTCATCAAAATTGTAATCTTGAAGTATTTGGTTTGCCATATTAAGGGGAATTCCCCCTCCCTGAATTTCCCTCTTGACTGTTAACAGTCTCTGATCCCCCAAACTTCTCTCTCTTATCTTAATAAACATTTAGTTTCCCAAACAAGGTCTGATCTTAGCTATTAGTCTAACTAATCAGTTTAGTCTTCCTATGTTATGGTGTGATGAAGACTCCTACAGATTTTGATTTTGGTTCACTAAAATCAACTTCCCTTGTCAATCAACCGTGATGACAACTAGTTAGTTCGTCTGGAATAGTTCCTGCAGTCACAGCTTTTGTGCCAGACATGTTGGAGCTCCTGGTCTTTCCCCAGCCCTGTACACAATTCCTGTCTGTAGAAACTATAACCACGCTGCTGTAAGAGATGCTTACTTGTCAATATGCCAGAAGTAGGTTGGAGTTTGGACATTTCTTCGGTTTATGGGGAAATAACTTGAGTTTAAACTTAGTTGAACCTGGGTTCAAATCCTGACTCTGCCACTTGCAAACATGGAGTCAAGGAAAGCTCAGCAAATGTTGGTTTCTTTCCCATCTCCCTTTCTTGAGAAGCAGTGCACCCTTCTTTCCTGTGGATCATCTTTGTGATCTGATTATAGGTACAGTCACCACATCCACCCAAAAAGTACACGGTTACAGATTTTACTCTCTGCTGCCTTTGGTTTATTTTCAAGAAGGCAGGACTTCAAAAACAGCTCCTGAACAGTATGTATTTCATGGCAATTTTTTATCTCACCTTTCCCCAGAATGTGGATGTTCTATTACTCCTGACTTCCTGACGTATGAAAAAACATATTCCAGTCTCAGTCTGTGTCTCCTAAAAACAAGTTCAGGCAGGTATTTTCTAAATAATAAAAGAGAAGGTGGCTGCCACAGGCATTTATAACTGACCTTATTTCAGAATTTGGCTGGGCAACTCTTACCTCACCTTCCAGAGAGAGGCCGTGTGTGTCATGAGAAGATCTCTCTAGAGGCAGTCAAAACAAATGGCAGTGCCTGGCCTAGGGCATGTTCATGCACCCCTGGTCTCAGGTTTGTTCTTCCTGGAAAGGCAGATTGTGCCACATGGCACCTAAGGTCCCTTCCTCCTCTCAAATATCTGAGGCTACTTCTTGCTGATTTATAAGAAAAGATATCTTGCCTGAAGATAAAAAGATATTTAATGGCAGTATGTAACAAGAGAACTGGTCTTTCTCTCTCTCTTTTATGTCTAGGTTATAAAATTATTATAATGATTACTTTTTCATCAACCACCTAATCCCATAAAACGCTTCTCACTATATAAATGCACATGGCCTATTTTTCCACAGCAATTACTCATTCGGCCCATGGGAATCAGGTCTTTGCTAAAGCCCAATAAGGAAGGGTGCCAGCTTTCTGCTAGCTGACTTTATTTTTCTCTTGGGGCAAAAGGTTTATTGTGGCTGAGACCAACCCACCATTACCCTATTGTCTTCTCCTAAAAGAGAATTACTAACTGTGGCTTAGGTACTCCAAACACCAGTGACACGTGTGATAAGGATGAGGGAGAAGGGAAGGGACATTTATTAATAGGAATAATGGAGGCATAATAGATTCTCCATGTTGTGCTTCTCTATTGTCAGTGTTAACTAAGACATTGAACATAGTGATCTCCTTTCTTCTCTTTTACACTCACGACCACCCTTCAGAGCAAGTCTTAGACCTCTTTTACAGCTGAGAATGTGGAGGCTCACAGATGTTATTGAATTTCCCAAGGCCACCCAAGCCCCTGGCTACAAAGCTTGTGTTCATTTTATTTCATTAGCATGGCTGCCTCTGGGAACTCTTAAGTGTGTCTCTAGTGGGTAAAGAAAAAATCGTGATTGGAGGTAGAGAAACACTGAGATTACTGGCACTGAAGCGAGCCTGACAAAAGGGTGCATTCTGTGTTTGCAAAGCCTCCAGGAGGGACCTCATGAACCTGGGAATGAATACTGGAATATTTGACACCCTTCTGTCAAGAGGATTTTGAATCCTTTCCCCCAGTGGAATCATAGAAGACAGGCACTATTTGAGATGTAGTAATAATGGATACTATTAAAGGAAGCCATTAGGCAGCTGAGGCCATGCTAAATGCTTCATAAGCATGATCTCATTTATCTAGGCCATCCTCATGAGACGACCACAACTCTCTTACATAGATGTGGGCACTGAGACTTATAGGGAGGTGTCACTTACACAAGTGGCATGGCTTGGGAGGATTGGATCCAGGTATGTCTGAATCTAAAGCAAACAGCTCCTATTGACTAGTCAATAATGCCTCTGCACTGTGGAGAGAATAAGTCTCCGGGAGAACTTTTTCTCTCTCGCCACTGGGTCTGCACTTCCATATGGTGACTTAAAGAGCTTGTGAGAATCACTATGAATACAGAATGTCCACAGTTGCCAATTACAGTCATAGGGAAGGTCTGCACTGTAAGTCCTCCGTACTTACTTTCATTAAAAATAGAAACTAAAGGGGAAGGAGGCAAAGGGGAAAATATCTCTCCCGAGTGAGATCATTTGAACAATAGAACAATCTCAGTAATTATTTAGAGGGAACAGGACTGATTAGATATCAGAAATAGAACTACAAAGAGGCCCTCTCCAGAAGCCACCTCCCTTGCAGCATTTCCCTGAAATGTCACTTACTGTCTAGTTTAATAGTTTCAAAAAGAATAAGGTGTAACCAGATCTGCCAAGCTAGATTGATGAGAAGAAAAGATTCCCAACAATAGAATGTTTTCAGTTGATTATAGAATACAGAAGCCAATTCTAGCAGGTCACCATTAAGGAAAAACATGTAAATACTGCCCTTGGATTTCACAGTGACAACATGTATGCAATACTGGTGCAATCCAAGTTTGTTTGCCATGGGACACTAGACTTTCATAAGGTGGCTTTCACTTCTCAGCTGAGAGCTGATTATGACAGCAGATCTTTTCCTGGAATCTGAGTGAATTTAAAATATATAGTGACCTGAAGTCAGTGGATTCGAGAGACAGGGTCAGAGGTATGAAATGAATCAGCGTTGGTGAACAACCCTGGCCACTCACGTTGCAGCCGATGTGGGGTAAAGGGCAGCCGATGCACTCCGTCGAGTCCTGTCATGGACTGGCCTGGATGCATCTGCCAGCTGCATCTGCCCTGATAGCCAGCACTCATCCCTTTACTCAAATAGCAGAAACAAGAGCTTCTGGTCTGTACCTGGTATAGAAACTTCATCATCTTCAACTTCCAACTCAGGCCCGGATGTGTATAGGCATTTTGGAAGGTGATGGGAAAGCAAATTCGTTCATTTTTCAAATATTTATTAAGAACCTACAAATATGCCAGACATTACAGAGCATATGGTGTAGATGAAGAAGCAGGAGAAAGTCACTGAAAAACACAGCAATGCAAAAGGGTCCACACTCAGTGCAAAAGGAGACAGAGGCCCAGAGTATAAACATATGAAGCAACAACTGACAGCAGAGAGAGAGGGCTGCTGCTCTCAGAGTTACAGATCTGATGCTTACACTTGGAGAAAGGAAAACTTCCTTAAAAGTGGAGTGTGCCAGATAGAATTGTATTTAGGAGATTAATCTAGACCTAATGATGGTTTAGTCATTAAAAAAAAATCTAGGCATCTTGTAAGAAAGAAAGAAAAAGAGAGAAAGAAAAAAGGAGAGAGAAAGAAGAGTTAATTCATCTACCTCATCCCACAATGGTAGCATCGTCATGAGAAGCTTGGAAGAGACATTAGTTCAAAGACCTTTCTGTTTTGCACTCAGTTCTTAATTCAAGACCCATACAGCATTGATTATAGGAGTCAATTCTAGTAGAAGTGAACATCCATTAGCCCTTATACACATAAGAAAAAATGAAGCTCACAGATATCAATTAAAGTCGTCCAGGAGTAGAGTAGCAAAATTCAGATATCTTGACTCTGTTTTGCCTCCCTAATCTTTGTTATGACTCTGAACTTGGCTGCTCCTGTACAAAACACATGGGATTCTCAGAGAAAAGATAATTAAATGTTAAATTATGATAATACCTGAATCCCTGGTTGCCTGCTATCAAGGATAACAATAAGAGGACTTAAAGAAATCCCTGTAACTTTCTGAAAGGCAACAAGAATTTATAGTAAGTTTCCTATTCGCATTCGCAGGGCAGGGCATGAAGGTTTCGATCACTGTACAGCTGGGAATTTCTTGCCTGTCTCCGATAGAGCACATTCCGCAAGTCTGATGTTCTTGGAACATAGTGTTACACTTCGGAGTTTCCCTAAATCTGAAAAGAGAGTATCATTTTCAACCTTCCCTGTTCTAAATAACATAGCCTAGCTTCTCTAAAATGATGGACCTATGCATGTGTTAAGAACTTGATATCCTTACTTCCTCTAGTTCCCCTCCAGTTTTCTCTCCCAACCCATATCTTTAAGTCGTTGACATCATCACCTCCTTACAAAAAAAAAAAGTTACCATCTCTCTCTCTCCTGATCACCCACACAGATCAACTCCCTCAGTGTCACTGGCAGAAATCAGTTCCATCACTGGAAGTTTCGGTAGCCTTTCCTGTTAGGATTAATAGTGCTTAACATATTTCTGAGGTGGTGTCAACATATCTGTAAATTCTTTTTCAGAGGGAGAAATCAAGAGGCAGAGTCCATGTCCTATCCCCTTCCAAAAACTTAGAAGGTCTTTGCAACTGTGCTTGAAAGGAGACTGTGGGTAGCTTCTGAGGCTAGATTGGAACAGCCTCTGCCAGAGTCTCTCCTGGAACAGTAGCTCATGGAGCTTCTGCCCCTATGTAAGAGGTTCATCTGTTGTGTCCAGCATGTGGAGAGACCATGTGGAGATAACAAAGTGTCCAAGGAGGCCCACCTAGTTCAGTCCTCAGGTGTTTGAGTCTTCCCTGTCTAGATGTCAGATGTGAGTGATGAAGCCCTTGATAATTCCACTTCCAGCCACTGTCTGACTACAACTTCATAAGATCCTGAATGACAATGGCTTATCTGAGCCCAGTCAAACCCTAGATTTGTGAGCAAAATAAACATTACTTTTGTTTTAAGCCACTGTTTTGTACATAGTAATGGATATTGGAACCGGAAGTTGGGCACTGCTGTAAAAAAACCTAAATCCTGGCCATTGTCTCTGGGATGGGGCAGTGGGAAGAAGTTGCAAGGGTTTTGAGGAGGCTGTTAGTAGAAGCCTGGTGGCCCTTGAGAAGGCTAGTAGAAGGGAGAAAAGATAGTAAGGAGGTTGTTATAGAAAACTAGAGGAAAGTGTCCTTGTTATATACTGGCAGAAATGTAAGCAAAACTGTCACCTGTAGTGGCATGGAAAATACAAAAGATACGTTATGAACTAGTGGGTTTGGTTAAGGAGAATTCCAGCCAGAATGTTGAAAGTGCCAAGTGGCCTCTTTTAGTCACATATAAGTATGTAGAGACATGAGTTTAAAAAGGGAATGGTTTCATTTTCAAGAAAATGTATAAAAGATCAGTATTTGCTACATTCAAATATAAAATTATTTTGCATTCCCAGTCTCTATCTATATATAGCAGAGGATTTTCAAATTAAGGAAGGTTGTTAGGGTAAAGATCAAATCCAAAAGCCAAAGAGCTTTTGTTAATACAGTAGAAAGATTTAGGGTAATGTCTCATAGACTCTTTAAAATGGACAAATTTACTATAAGGATCTTAAGGGCATATCAGGCTGACTCTCTCAGTTAAACAATGAAGTTTCAAATAATTTTAAAGTGTTGGTTCCATAGCAACTTTACAGGAATCTCAAGGGAGAGAAGAGCTTTAAAAAATCTCTTATAAAAGAGATTTGTAGGTGAGTTTTTTCTCTAATGTAGTAGACCCCAATAAGAATGATAGGGAGTTCACAGTTTTTTTTATTTGTTTGTATGTTATTGAGATATAATGGACATATGGCATTATATTAGTGTCAGGTGTACTGACATAATACATGGTGAAGTGCTTTGATATTTGTGTATATTGTGAAATATCACCACAATAAGTCAGTTAACATACTTCACCACACATAGTCACAAATTTTTTTATTGTATTGATTAATATTTTGCCAGTGTGGACTAAAAGACACAGGATGAGTATGAAATAAAAAGAAGCCTTTGGACTCCAGAATTTCCATGGGCAGAAACAGGATGATAAAACTACTCAGCTTCAAATCCAGGGCACATTTTACATAAAAGGAAAGATAATTTAAAGGGAGGAACCAAGAACTTAGAGGGGAAACCCAAGAGCAGTGGGAAAATCCTTCCTAGGCAATATACTGAGACCTAAAAAAGGAACTGGAAATGTTTGCCTGTCCGGATTTCAAAATTGCTATGAACCAGTGAACTGCCATGTGCCTTCATTTTCCTCTTTTTTTCGGCAAAAATTTCTATAGTGGTTGTCTGATGCATATCACACCATTATATGTTGAGTATGTAGGTTTTAGTTCATAGGTCTTCATATTGAGAGGAATATTACATGAGAACTCCACCCAAGAGGCTTTATTGGTACCTGGATTTGATTTAGATAATACAATTTTGAATCAAGAATTTATTAAACCTGTTGAGACATTAGGGAGTCATGGAAGGGGAAATTTGTGTATTTTTTTTTTGCATGTGGGAGAAATGTAAATAATTTACGGCCAGTAGGTGCATGTTGGAATTTTAAAACATGTTCCCAGTTTTTTTGATACTATTCCTATCAAGAGATAGAGTTTAATTTCTGTCCCTTTGAATATGGACTGTACTTACTAAGTCATCTGTAAGAAATAGAATGGGATGAAACTGAAGCCTGGGTCTTAGAAGATAATACAGCTTCATCCTGACTTCCTCTTGGAACACTCATCTTTATTACCTGCCAAACGTGTGAGAAAGCCCAGGCCAAACGGAGAGACCCAAATGGAAGTGAACGAAGGTTCCCCAGCCCTTAGCCCAACTGAGCTCCCAGTCAACATACAGCACCAACTTGTCAGCCATATGAGTGAGCCTCTTTAGAAGTGAATGCTCCAATCAGTCCTCCATCAAGCTGATATCACATGGATCAGAAACAAGTCTTCCCAGATGAGCCCTGCCCAAATCACAGATTTGTTTGCAACATAAATGTTGCTTAAACTGTTAAATTTAGGGTAGTCTGATACATATCAGTAGTTACAGGAACAATTTCTTTTTTCAGATATATATATATATGTATGTGTGTGTGTATTTTATATATATAAAACACACATACACATACACATATATATATATATGACACTGAGATACATTAATCTCAACATTAATTTTTGCTCAATCCTTTCTTTAGCTCTATTAATGCCATGTTATATTCCATCCTTACAATGCCAATTTTTAGGTGAAGATTTGATGACATTGAACACAAATAGGTAGCAAATACTCATATATACACACACACACATACACATACATATATTAGACATTTATTTATTTGGGGGTTAATACTGGCTATGAGCCCTGTTCTGTATGTGTTACATGTATTAACCCATTTCATTCTTGTAAAAACTCTGAACGATATTTTAATATTTCCATTTAATAGATAAGGAAACAGAGGCATGGAGAAATTGACCAAGGCCATACACAGATGGCCTAAACCACTGACCCAAATAGTCCAGGGTCCATAACCATTACACTTCTCTGTTTTTTATGATGGGATCATCTAGTTTAATTTTCCCACTTACATTAACACCAGACAGTCTCTTTGCCTCCCTAACTCTAGCCTTTACCTTCAGTTGAGAGAACTTCTTGCTCCTACTAGGCAGACCACAGTTTATATTTTGTCCCTGTGTGCCAGAATTATTGAGATCAGCCAGCTATGGCCCACGAGCCAAATCTGGCCTGCCACCTGCTTTTGCAAATAAAGGCTTTTTTTTAATTTCTTTTTTTCAACACAGCCACACTCTTTCATTTATGTTTTCTCATGGTTGCTTTTGCACCATGCGGCAGAGCTGACTAGTTGTGACAGAGGCCATATGGCTCACAAAGCTCAAAATATTACTATCTGGTCCTTTACAGAAAAGGTTTGCTGACTCCTGACTTAGATCACAGAAGAACCCTGTCTTACTGAATTCATAATATTTCATAAATGAAGTATATGGGAATTGTAGACAGAGTGGTCTGAACTAAAACCTACCTCTGTTACCTCTATGTGATCTTGGGAAAGTCTCTGAATGTTAGTTTCACAAAAATTGGAGAGAATAAAAAGACCTCTCCTAATTGATATAAGCTAAGACACTGACATATGAACATCATTAATATGTTAAAAAGTTTACAATCTTTAATGATTATAGGGGGTCATAGAATTAGAGGCAAAGAAAATAAAAGATGCTTACTATTTTATTTTAACAAACATTCGTAACTGTTGGGGCACTTGGAGAGGAAGCAGTGACAATAGCTACTGTTAAGCATAAGGCAGAGAGGTGGGGACTGTCCAGATTTTTAAAGAAAATTTCTACAGTCAGGTGTGACTTCAAAGGAAACAGTTTTCCAAGACCAATTTCTGATCCATTAAATATCAAAATTTGAAGAAAGAACTCTTGGTTGTTTATTGAGACCAAAGAATAATCATATTTTCCCTACTATAACTGAATATTTTTCATTGGGATCATGAGTAAATTTTCGAATTGCAAAGGCAGAATGACTTGACCTAAAAAAAAAAAGTATTTTTTTCCCCATGTCTACATGTAGTCCAAGCAACGGTCAGCAAATTAGTTACTGCATTGTTCCAGCCAAAATGATTTAATGTTGTGGGGGCTGGGATTTTTTTCATGTTGATCTAAGCAGCTGAATTGACTATTTCAATTCCTTGGTGAGGTGAGAAGTGCTATTTTGATTTCTTGGGGGACTTATGAGAACCAAGCTCTAGGAGAGAGATTTTGGGGGTATCTACTTTCTATTGTTTTTTTTTTGGCTGGGAAACTGCCCTGGGTGTGACAGCTGTGAAATCAAGAGTTCATCTCAGCTCCAGGTGAAGCAGGTCAGCTTTGTAGTTTTGAATGTATCTCTAAGTGGCAGGAGGATGACAACCAGTAGTGGTAAGAGGCTCCACTCTGAGAGAGGATCTGTGTGCCTGTCATGCAGGTTGGGTGCATGATGAGCGAAGAAATGAACACTGGGGCCTTGATGAGGCAGGTTGGGTGGAAACTGGCTGAATGCCACCTTCAAACTAGTGTGCAGATTCTGGTTTTCTTCACTTGAGTTTCTTTTCTTTCCCTGTTTTCCCTTGTCACACACATAAAGGGCAGCGAAATGCCAATGTGACCAGATGAAAAGCCTGGAGATATGAAACTGAGACAGAAGATAATGAGCAGACACATGTGGGGATGACTGGAGCCCCTGATGGCACACTTCATGTTCCTCTTTAACCTTTAACTAGCAAAAAGCACTCATTTAACAGACACAGCCTGCAAAGAAGGAAGGAAGGATAAAGAAAAAAGAAAAGTGTACATAATTTTGTTTCAAATCATCTCGGGCACATTTTTAGTATTGTACCATTCCAATGTGTCAGCTCATTAAAGATATCACAGAACCTAAAGGTGGAAAGTTCCTTAGAGGTCACTGCATCCAAATTTGGACTCACACAGAACTCTTCTGAATAACTACCAAGGTATGTTCCTTTATTCATTCAACATATTCTTTAGTGTGATCTTCACAATGTTGATCTAGACAAAGGACTGAACATAAGAAACAAACATCCTTGCCTTCATGGAGTCTGTTTGTATTCCAGGACATGTGCTTCAACATTTCCAGTGACCAAGAGCTATCAGTTCAGATAGGAGTAAATCAGTTCTTGATATTTTTATTAATAACCTTTTATGGAGCAGCATTTTAAGCACTTTACAAATATTAACTCATTTAGTGCTCTTAATAAACCTAGAAGGAAGATACTATTATCCTCATCATCCCACTTCTGAAGATGAGCAAACTGAAACACAGAGAGTTTAAGGAATACCCTAAGATGACATAGCTGGCAAGCAACAGAGCCAGGATTTGAACCCAGTGGTCCAGGTTTGGAGTCTAGGTTCTTAACTATTAGGCTATGATACCAACATTTGGCCAGCTTATATTTATGACTTGGTTCTATTTTTCCTGATACTGCTATCTCTTACCTTATAACATTCAGCACATTTACACCTTACCCCTGGGATCTTCTACTGTGTACTCTCATCCACTGGATACAACCAGTCAAAGACAATGCCTGACTTCCTTGAATTATGTGATTAGATAGGATGAGACAGTACCTCCTTAAGAGGTATGGGCCCCTCTGGTTTCCCTACCCACATAAAAGAGCAGTGCCTTATCATAGGTAATCATAAGTGATAACTTACTATTAATTGATCATTTTTGGCTCATTGATGCCTGAAAGTCACTAGTATAGCTTCCTTCTTCTAGCATAAGTCTGTTCTCTAGGAGAGGAAGGCAGTCATACTTTATGGGACACATTTTCAAAACTTTCTCTGAAAATTTTTAATAAATGGGAGAGGAATTCAAAGGGCTGACAGGGGAGACATTGCCATCAGCCACAATGGAAAAAGGGAGAGGGAAGAAGATGAGGAAATTGTGAAAACAGAAAAGCTCACTCATATGGGGCCATCTTGAAGGCTGCCTTCCTTGGGAGATCAACTAATTAACCAATCAGAGTCAACTCATAGGTAGGTTTAATTCTTTGTTTGAAAGAAAATTAAAGAATACAGAATACCGGGTGCTTTCTCCTTTCAAATGGAATAGACTCAAAACACCTTCTAACATCAAACTCCAACGATGCTTGAGCTATCACTCGTGATTCCTCTGCCTGTCATTAATGAGCTCAGCCAGTCAACTTTTTTTATGAATTTACTGGTTTGCTGGTTTCAGAGTTCTCAGCCAAGATGACTTCCTTTCTCTTAAATGGTCCTCCTACCCCTGAATTTGGTCTGTGGAAAGTATAATCCTCCTGAATCTCCTCTTCTGCTTTCAAAAAGGCTCTGCCTTACATAGAATTACCCACCTCTTTTTATCATACAAAGCCTACCTTAAAGTTTGTCTCCTTTTGCATGATGCCTCCTGGGGACTCCTCTAAACACAGCTCGCAGTTACTCCCCTATCTTCTGCTCCCCACTTCAGTCCGACCCACAGAGCCAGTACTTAAACTAGCAAACCAGTTGACTCAGTGAATTCTTCCATGCAGAGTGTGTCACAGCTGTTTGAAAACCAATGTAATTATAAGAACCAATGTGCAGGTATCTAGAAATCAAAAAAAAAACAACCCAGCTATTCAACATGGGTATTCCAAAGACTGCTTGTGTGAGCTTGTGAAGGAGGGTGCCCTTTAAAACATTTTCACACTACATGGTACTTCATTCTTTTTCAACCAAACCTTGAGAAAGCCATACACACACAACTACAGGAAAGGTTTTTGAAATGAATTTGGATTCCTTGATACCCCTCCACAAAATGTTACTTTTTCTATGATACAGAAAACTTGGCAAAAATAATTCAAGATATTTGCCAGTCTCTCAAAGAATCTGGCTCAGAATCTGAGTCCTGGGACCAAACATGGACATTGACAACCCAGGTGGGTTCCTGTTCGTACAAACGAGTTTGTTTTTCTCTTTCTTGGCTGGATACTTTTAGTGCCTGCTGGTTATTAGTCAGGGAGGAAGTGTGCTGTAGGCCATTAACTTAAATTGAAGAAGAAGAAGAAGAAAGAAAAGGAGAAGGAGAAGGAGAAGGAGAAGAAAGAAGAAGGAGGAGGAGGAGGAGGAGGAGGGGGGGGAAGGGGGAGGGGGAGGAGGGGAGGGGAGGAGGAGGGGGAGGGCGAGGGGGAGGGGAGGGGGAGGGGGAGGGGGAGGGGGAGGGGAGGGGGAGGGGAGGGGAGGGGGAGGGGGAGGAGGGGAGGGGGAGGGGGAGGAGAAGAAAGAAGAAGGGGAAGAGGAAGAGGAAGAAGAAGAAAAGAAGAAGAAATTTCTTCCCTTAAATTTTCCCTGAATGCTTTGGATGGATTTCTATTGTATTATTTGGTTGAGTATATTCTTACCATGATAATCTACTTTTAGTAGCCTCATTTACATTAGCTATCACTCTGGAGAGCCATAGTAACAGGCTGCTGAATTACCCGAGAGAAATTACTCTTGAAAGTAATCATTGTGAATGAATTTTCATCACTTGGTCTCATCATTTCACACTGTTTTGTCTCTTTGTTTTTTTGGCCCCTGACAAAAGTCAAACATAAAGAGGCCTTTTGTTATTACCTCATTTTCTTTAGAAAACTTAGTCTTAATCATAGCAACCGGCTTATTCAGACAACCAAAGGGTATTTTGCACACACACGAACACACATGTGCACACACATGCAGAGTGTTGGAAATACATTTCGTCTTGTGGTGAACATTGTTTTATTTTACTTTAGTCTACGATATCTCACATAAATTTGGTATCCATGTAATCTAATTGTTACAAGGTTTATGTATTAAGTATAGCTTGAGTTTTTAAGGAGTTTGAATTTGCTTTAAGTCAATCAACACACAAAGGAAGTTGGAATTTCAAACTCGTGGGGGAAAAAAACCCTAGAATAAATAAACAAATAATATTAATACAAATATTTAGCAAGTACTTAATCTCAGGTCCTATTTTAAAAGATTCTTAAAGGGGATTTTTGCTGTTGTTTATTAGTTACTTTTATAGTATTTTACTTGCCTCCATGAGTTTAATGCTGTGATTTTTGTTAATTTCCCCATTTTTCAAATAAAGAAACAGGATTTAAGAGGATATGTAACTTGACCAACTCATATAGCTATTAAACCCAAGATCCAAAATTATAACCCAGAAAGTCTGACTTCTTAATATTTTCACTATATTGCATTACATTATATGTTCTCTGCTAAGGAATACTAAACTGAACAGAAAAAAAGGAATTAAAATTCTACTTAGTTACTATTTTAGATGAGATTATAAAGCAACAGATAATGACTGGCCCAGCTGTTGAACTGTTGAAAAGGTTTCTTATATTTTCTCCCCAAATATAATTTTCCATCTATTCAAAATGAAATTAGGTTCCACACAGTGCCTAAAAGCTGGAAAGTTTGGATTTCTTTGTTCTTATTTTTCTTTTAAAGTCTCTAAAGAATGGGCCAACAATGAGATAACCATTAGGGAAAACAGACATCAACAGCTGTTTTCTTCACCAAAGAACACTTGATTTCAGGGTCATATTCAGCAGCATGAAGTCAAAGTTTTATAGGTTAAGAAACTGATAGAAATTCCCACCGGATTCTATTTTTAAAATTTAAAGTAATAAAATGTGATTAGGAGTGCTATCCTTTTTAATTGTTAAATGTGGCTATTGATCCTGTTTCCAGATGCCCATTCTATGGCAAATCCTTTCAACAGATGGTTGTTGACACCTGCTCTGTGCCAAGCTCTGTGGAAGCCACCAGAATCTAGTGGTAAACAGAACAGAAAACTGGCTCTTAGAGATCCTATTCCACTGGAGGAAGCAGACAATGGAACAAATTAAAAAATAAAAAGGTAATATAATATCAGGAAGCTGTAAACTTACAAAAAAATAAAGGAATAGAGACTGAATAATCAGTGAAGACTTCACAGATACAGTGACATTTGAGGGCCTTCTCTGAGGAGGTCACAGAATCAATAAACAGGGTGATGGATATGTAACAAAGTGAGCCATGGGAAAGGCCTTCCTGCACATTTTTAAGGTTTGAATGTTAGCATCTCACTTTCAATCCTCTGCACTACCAGCCGCCCGCCTCCCTCATGGTACTTTTAAAACTCGATTCAGAGTGCAAGTAAATGGTTGTGCAAAAGGTAAGCTTTGTTGGGGGTTTTATGGTTATGTGGGGTGGGGAAGGGGGCGTTTGTATAGTTGTCTTATCTTCCAGATATGGAGAAAGAAACGGCTAAGTATTTTTGTGAATTTTTTTTTCATTTTACAAATGCTGTTAAAATTTCAATGTGCATTGATGCAACATTTTTTAGTTTTACTTTCCCAAGCATTTGCTAATAATCCATTCTCTGAGAGGAGATGGGATTTTTTCTTTCATGGTTTTCAAGAACAGGATGCTAGGACAAGTGTTTTGCTGTTCAGTACAAATAAACTAGTTGGACTTCAGAATTAACAATAAAAATATGTCTTGGCCTGTATTTATAAACACCCACCTTAAAAATTAGTCATTTATAAAAATGGGTAAAGAGTCCCATACTTGATCGCCCACTCAGGCCTCCTTTCTTCAGTCTTCATTGGCACAGCTGCTCTTCTTTCCCTGGGATTTTTGACTCTGAATTTGATTCTCTTCCCACTATCCATGTTGGGACAACTTAAAAAGCCATAGTGTAGTGTGGCATCGATTCCAGAGCTTCTGTAGCCTTTTTTTCCCAAGTAAAATGCTTCCCAGCTCTACCTTTCAAGGATTCTCCCGTATGTCACACCATGGCACTGGCTGCACTGGGGGAGTGCAGAGTTGGGACTGGGGCAGCCAGAGGTTAAGGAATTTCATCTTCAACAGGCCAACAGCTCCAAGGGAGTCATGACAGAAGTCAGGGACACTGCACATCTGAGTAGGTCTGTGCAAGGAGCCTATTACGTTGGTCTCTTTGGTATCCACTCCCTTTCTCTTGGTGGGGCCCTAATTTTCCTTTGGGGAACATCTCTCCTCTGTGACTTCTCAGACTGTGTGGGACTGACATTGTTCCCTGGTCCTCCTGGGGTGATGACTAGCCAGAATTGGTAAATTCAGAGCATTTCAGTCCCCTGCCTCAGGATGGGCACCTGTGAAATGGCACGCCAGGCCTTTGGCTGGACCAGAGGGAGAGAGCAGGTCTCCTTTCTGGGAATGCTAGGAGGGTATATATGAGTCTGGGGCTGCCAGCAGCCATTTGGCACCTCACTGGGGAGAACCTGTCTGAAAAGGAATCCAGTAGAATGGAAAGCATGTGAAAGATGCAGAGAATGAGAAGCACAGCTCTGTAATGTTACCTTGTGCTTGGATCCAGCCAGCTCTGAGAGCAGGTTTACTCATGGGTTTCTCAATTCTCTGAGCTCATAATTCAAAAATCTGATCTGGGTTTATGGCACATACAGCTGAAAGACTCCTGATTAGACACTAAGGGAAGATCACAGGACTGGTAGGTAGGAAATCAGTCTAAGCAAAATGGAACAAAAAGATGTCAGTAACCAATGTCTTGGGATTCACACAGCTGCATATTTTGAGACAGTCACTCCAGGGAACAAAAATGCCAATCTAACCCTAATCCTAGGGTAGGGGCTACATGCCCTTTAGCCTCTTACTTTTGCAAGGTGGCTCTGAGGTTACAGATATCTAGGATTCAACTGTAGCTGGAAAGTGATTCTTCAGAGGTATATATAATCTAGTCCTGGCCAGAGCAAGAGAAGAAAAATTAGGATTATTAGGAGAGTCTTTCCATTCCAAATAGCTAGATGATCAGTAAGAAGATTTCAGGACAAGTCTAGAGTTTCTGCTACTCACTACAGGCGATCACTAATAAAACATTGCATGCTTTCTGAGCATACCTACTACTTAATTCTCCCAGTGGTTCTAGTGTTTCCCAAACTGGGACACTTCTGAGAATAAAGAGGTAGTATTCCTAATCATGATGGGCTAGCCAGCCTCTGTTAGGACTGTTTCAGGCAGATCAGGACCTATGGGCACTCCCTTCCCTAGTCAGTCCAGCGGGTTCTTTGCTGACTGGGGTTCTTCACGCCTGCCTTCTGTCTTCAGTCTTTAGAAAAAGAATGAATTCTTCACACCTTCTTTCTTCAGCTGTGAATACAGCTAGCTACATCAGGGTGCTCCCAAGAGGCAGGCACTGCTCTTTATTAACTTGGTTTCATTGCCTTTTACCCATGAGGAAGAATGATTTAGGGACGAGGAAGGGACTTCTCTCACGTTTCAGCCACCAGGCAGCAGTGGGCCAGCCATACGCATCTACCTAACAGGAGCCAGAACCTTCACTCTTTGCATAGCGCTCTGCTGCCCCTTTGTTTAAGGGGGAACAGCCAGCTTCATTTTCCTCTGTGTCATTTAAAGTCTGAAGGCTTGTAATTTCCATAGACATAGATAATATTCTCTGAAAATTGGAGATCTCCCTCCAAGTCTTTCCACTGTGGCTTCTGGAGGCTGTGCTAATAAAAACTGGAGATGCCCTGTGAATGTCAAAGGAACCTTAGGTCTCTGTGCTCAAAGTGGAGATCCTTTCCTAGGTCTCCTGTGGCCTGAGCTCTGCCACCTGTCACAGAGCCTCCTGGAAAGGTGGAAATGAAAGTGAGCTCCCAACTCCATCTTAAGCGTCCCTAGGAAGCAGTGGCTTTCTGGTATGTTTCACACTCAGACTGGAGCACTGCCAACCCCTTGCTCCTCTCTTGCACAAATTTGTTTTCAGTAATAATCCTGAAATAATCAGCAATAATTATTCTTTTCTTGATTCGTTCTTTAGTTTTAAAGGAAACACCAATTTTAAAAAGAAGAAATATGGCTCTCTTATTGATACTCTTTAAGCCTAGAAAAATGTTTCTTGTATTAAAAAAGTGTGCACTTAAAAACCAATTACGACTCACAGTTCACACTGTTTCCCTGTTTGAAATTTTAAACACAAATAAAAATCCCAAGTCGTCTTAAAGAACGATAGCACTGAAGCAATTCCAGTTCAGCTTCTTCATCTTTGTAATTACAGTATTATTCTTGTTGATTTTGACTCTGTGATTTGAAAGCAGGAATACGTGGTGGTAGCACAGTACCACATGGCCTGGGGGCGTGAACTAGCCCCAGCATCTACCTGAGTCTGTGTGAGCTGGGGACTGAGTTGGGAATTGTCTGTATAGCTGGACATTTTCCAAAATGATGTTTATGTTGGATCCAATGTTCACCACAGGATAAGTAATAAACATGTGCTAATTTGAAGCTTATCCATATAATACATCATTCAGTGGTAGCCACAACCTTTATTTAAAATGTAGACCATGCAAAAGAGATGTTTTTCAAGCAGGAATATTTTACTGTTGGGATTGTTTAAGATCGTGACACACAGCAATAATGATAACAGACTGGATCATTAGTGTTTTCAGATTTTTACAAGACAGCTTGGCTCTGTATTGCCTGGGCCAGAGCTCCCCATGGCCTTGAACTTGAAGCCTCAGTGTGCAGAAGAATGGAAGGCCAGTATTCAAAAGTTAAAATAATCCCCACTTGCCCCAGTTTTATCCATCAAATGGCATCTGTCATAAAGAAAACGATACTGGATAAATCTTTCACAGCTTCTGAGGGATCTTGAGCGTTCTTTGCCCAAAAGTTCTCTGAGTCCTTGACACCCACAGGCCAATGGCCCAGTGTTGCCCAAAGTGATGCCCCATCCCCCCAGCAGCACACACTTCCTCCCGCGTTCATACTCATCCCCCATCTCCACGTATGTTTGATCAAAACCCTGAATTTTGAACTAGAGTCGATACGCATATGTAACATATAGACTAACTGGTTACCGACATCTTGATGTAATTAACAATGAAGACTTGTAGATGGTCTGTCTGCTTGATTTTAAGGCTGCCCAAAGGTTTTAATCCACACTTAGAAGTTCAGTTTGATCACCCCTGGCAGCTGGACCTTGAACTTCAGCTAAAAGTGCCGAGGCAATGAGTTCTTTGGGTCTGGTAGGAAATGAGAGAGAGAGTGACATCGTTTCCCTAATGGGAGAATTCTCTCTTCAGTGGCCTTGCTACAAAGCTTCCCTCCCAAACTAGGAGATTGCAAGGGGAAAACAAAGAGCCATCTGTGCGTACACCAGAGCAGGCAAAAGCAACGTGCCAAGGAGAAGCCCGAGAGACTCGCTCAGGCAGTGAAATGTACAGGTGAGAGAGTAGGAGAAAGACGTGAATACGGGAAAGCAGCAATAGTAATGACAATGATATCAATTTGGAAACTAGAACCGGTGTATACACTACACGAATAAAGCCAATAAAGCTCCAAGAGTGAAAACCATCCCAACAAGAGACAGGGAAGCCACGACAGAGGTTCCGGGTGACAACTCAGAGCACAGTGACTGACCAGCAGCAGTGCTGAGGCGGGGGACACATTCCAGTGGACTTTTTGGGTTCCTGAACTTGACTTAGCGTTGAAAGACTTAGCTACTCAAAAGGAAGCTACCGCTGGTTTAAGTATGGACTTATGAATATATCTAATTTTATACTCAGTTGCATGTGTTTAAGATCTTAATGTTTCTATAATCAACATCAGAAGCTATTAGGTTCAGTCATTTGAAATTGCCTATATACATTCATTTTTTAGCTATAAAAACTGCAATTTCACAAGGTTCTAGCTAATAGAGAGGAAAATCTTCTCAAGCAAAATCTTTGTTTTTGTTTTAAAATTCATGTTGGAGATATTTGGCCTTCAGTAAGATTCCTACATTCTCTTGGAGTTTGTGATTTATGAACTTGGTGCCATCTGGGGAAGTGGCAAACCCCAAAGCATTCAGCCTGCCCTTGCCTGGGATGCGAGAAGATGCTGGGGAGAAAAGGAGGTTCCGGAACTACATATGCTGAGGGAGGTGGTAGCAACTTCGGTACTTCTCTATTTCTTTTTGTTGCTTTGTGTTTATTTCTAACTTGTCTGACTTTGGGTTCCAGATTTGTTTTTCTCTTTGTAAACTAGCTTTTGAAATTATTATCTGGCCCATCTGTTTGCATCTCTCAAACAAAATGCAAATTGCCTTTTGTTTTAAATTTCAGGTGCTTTAATTTTGATGTTACTGTTCATCGCCTACAGCGGTTTGGCCATGGCAGTGAATTTTTTGCTGCCAAGAACAGAGAAGCATGCTGTTTTGAATCTTTTTTTTTCAAATGAATGTGCATTTTAGTATAAAAAAAATTCTCAGTTTTTCATAGGTTTGACTTGCTTGCCTCTGATCTTACGTTTTCTTTCTTTTTTCTTTCATTCTTTCCTGTCCTGCAGCCCTACATTTATGCTATCATGTTTCTTTTCATATCCTCCCTTACAAGGAACCCAAGACAAGCCACTCTCTTTTCCTCTCTCAAATTAAAAAGAAAAAGATGCCTATGGGATCATGCTGATTCCTGTGGGCAACCTTGCATAAGTGATCATGGTGCATTAGATAATGACCATTCACTGGACAATCAATAATTATTGAGCACCTAGTTTATGCAGGATACTGTACATACAATAGCATAGGTAATGTTGGGAACACATTTCATGAGAGACATTGAAATACTCATGGACATAGACTTTCTTGGCAATTATGTTTCTGAGATCTACTTATAATGGACACTTATTTGGCATGGAAGTAAGTTGGAGACATGCACAAAGGTTTGATGTAATGTCTTTTTATGAATCTGACCATCGTGAAGCTTGGCGTGTGCACATGAGGAACTCTCTCCTGGGCACCGCCGGTGGTGCCATACCACGTAAGTTGCGCAGGTAAGAAGTAGATGATAGTTCTGAGACAGGTAAAGGCTTACTTACTAAATGTTCTCCCCTCATCCTACCTCAGTCACACTTCGGAAATGTTTCTCTTTTTGAGGATTACCTTATAAGTACTTTTTTCCTATGTAGCATTTTCCTACCTAGGAGAGGGTGCTTCTTATGGAGCCACACCTTAGAAAGAGCAGCTGACCCTAGCTTTGCTTGGCAGGAAACAAGGCCATGAGCAATTGCGACACAGGATGGTTTCACTTTGACATGACAGAAGTGGTTTGGGAAAGAGTTCAAAGAAAGGTCACCTTGAACAGTTCTAGGGAAGGAAAAGAATATAGGGTCACTCAACAAACAGGGCTACTGAAAAGAAGGAACAGACGCCAAAGAAGGAAACTGAAGAAACGTCAGGGCCGTCTTCACTCTAATTGCAGTTTAGCTTTTGCCCAATCTGAGGAGGGAAGTGCCAGTGAGCAGAGGAGCAGCTTGTCAGAAAGCCGAGGAAAGCTTTTACCAGCCGTCTGGATGGGAGGCTCCCACAGGGAGACCCACACATCAAGTCCGCCTCAGACTTCCCTGGTCTTAACACCGACAGTCCTTCATCCCCGGAACCCCCTCCATCCTGGGCACACCAGGATGATTTGTCCTTCCTGAATATTCTTGGGTTTCTGAGCCATCTGTGTAGAAGGTTACACTGTCTTTTGTTTTTTGGTAGCATTAGCCTTTCCTTCCTAGAGAATGTTACGTCTTGCTTCCCCACTCTGCATCACTGTTTTCCCTTTAATTTTAGAAACAGATTCATTCTAGGAACATCACCTCCTAAAGTTGCTGTTTGGTGCTCTGTGAGAAGAGTCTCTGAGGGCTCAGATAGGGCTTGTGAAGCTGAGAGATTTCGGAGGTGTCATCCTCACTAGAATTCAGCAGTGGCCACCTATTTCCACGTGGAGATAAGTGTGAAGTGCGGTGATTTCAGCAATGGGCAAGTTGTTGGTCCTGAGAGATAAGCAGTTACTGATTTTCTCATGGAGGTGGCCTGGGATATTCCGAGATGCACACACTTATAAAATATGTGCTTGCCTTTGTCCAGATAGGTCTTTGGGTAAACTACAGCTTATGGGAAGATATTAAGCCATGGTTATAATACTGTCTTTTAGTGAGATCTGTGGCAATATCATAAAATCATTTATAAACTGTAACTGGAGAATGTTTTCAAAAAATTTTGAAACTAAACTAAGTAATTCACTTAAAAAAAGTCATCTAGGTGAAATCTAATACTTTCTGTTCCTTGAAGATATTTGTAATAAAGTTAAATCCCATGCTAATTCTTGGCTACAAGGTAGTCAAATTCAAATGTCCTTAACAAAGAAAGCAAGAACATTCATGAATTAGGATTTTGTTCATAAGGTCAGTCTTCCACTAACTTCATTAACAGTAGAGAGAAAATGCATTGTTTTGGTTTAAGCTTAATCATAGTTAAAACAAAAGTTGACAAAAAGCAGAACAAACCTCAGTTAAAAATGCATCCAGTGTTTGGAAATACAATTATTATTGAATGAGGGGGATGGTCATCCAAATGTGGACAATTAATATAAGGACATTAGTGTAGAACATTACATGAGCTGTTAGGCAGAGTGAGGGCCAGTCAAAAGATTTTGATCTGTGAAAATAGTCTACTATTGTTGGTGTTTCTTAGTTGAGTACTCTTCCATTTAAATATTTGAATAGTAAGAATCTTAGTAACTGAAGGTTGTTTCTGCACTAAGAATGTTAAGTTTATGGTTTCTTTGTATGTAAAATCTCATTTAAATCACCCAACAATCACTCTCAACAAAATGGGTATAGAGGGCAAGTACCTCAACATCATAAAGGCCATATATGACAAACCCACAGCTAACATCATACTTAACAGTGAGAAGCTGAAAGCTTTTCATCTAAGATCAGGAACAAGACAGGGATGCCCACTCTCTCCACTGTTATTCAACATAGTACTGGAGGTCCTAGCCATAGCAATCAGACAAAACAAAGACATACAAGGCATCCAGATTGGTAAAGAAGAAGTCAAATTGTCACTATTTGCAGATGACATGATACTGTACATAAAAAACCCTAAAGATTCCATTCCAAAACTACTAGAACTAATATCTGAATTCGGCAAGTTGCAGGATACAAAATAAACACACAGAAATCTGTTGCTTTCCTATACACTAATGATGAACTAACAGAAAGAGAAATCAGAAAAACAATTCCATTCACAATTGCATCAAAAAGAATAAAATACCTAGGAATAAACCTAACGAAGGAAGTGAAAGACCTGTACTCTGAAAACTACAAGACACTCCTAAGAGACATTAAAGAGGACACTAACAAATGGAAATGCATCCCATGCTCTTGGCTAGGAAGAATAAACATTGTCAAAATGGCTATACTACCTAAAGCAATCTACAGATTCAATGCAATCCCTGTCAAACTACCAACAGCTTTCTTCAATGAACTGGAACAAATAATTCTAAAATTCATATGGAACCACAAAAGACCCCAATAGCCAAAGCAATCCTGAGAAGGAGGAATAAAACAGGGGGAATTATGCTCCCTGCCTTCAAGCTCTACTACAAAGCCACAGTAATCAAGACAATTTGGTATTGGCACAAAAACAGACCACAGACCAGTGGAACAGAATAGAAAATCCAAACATTAACCCAAACATATACAGTCAATTAATATTTGATAAAAGTGCCCTGGATATACAATGGGGAGATGACAGCCTCTTCAGCAGCTGGTGTTGGAAAAGCTGGACAGCTACATGTAAGAGAATGAAACTGGACTACTGTCTAGCCCCATACACAAAGGTAAACTCAAGGTGGATCAAAGACCTGAATGTAAGTCATGAAACCATAAAACTCTTAGAAAAAAACCTAGGCAAAAATCTCTTGGACATAAACATGAGTGACTTCTTCATGAACATATCTCCCCAGGCAAGGGAAACAGAAGCAAAAATGAACAAGTGGGACTATATCAAGCTGAAAAGCTTCTGTACAGCAAAGGACACCATCAGTAGAGCAAAAAGACATCCTACAGTATGGGAGAATATATTCATAAATGACGTATCTGATAAGGGGTTGACATCCAAAATATATAAAGAACTCACGCACCTCAACAAACAAAAAGCAAATAATCCAATTAAGAAATGGGCAGAGGACATGACTAGACACTTCTCCAAAGAAGAATTTCAGATGGCCAACAGGCACATGAAAAGATGCTCCACATTACTAATCATCAGAGAAATGCAGGTTAAAACCACAATGAGATATCACCTCACACCAGTAAGGATGGCCAACATCCAAAACACAAACAACAACAAATGTTGGCGAAGATGTGGGGAAAAGGGAACCCTCCTACACTGCTGGTGGGACTGCAAATTAGTTCAACCATTGTGGAAAGCAGTATGGGAGTTCCTCAAAAAACTCAAAATAGAAATACCATTTGACCCAGTAATTCCACTCCTAGGAATTTACCCTAAGAATGCAGCATCCCAGTTTCAAAAAGACATATGCACCTCTATGTTTATCGCAGCACTATTTACAATAGCCAAGAAATGGAAGCAACCTAAGTGTCCATCAGTAGATGAATGGATAAAGAAGAGGTGGTACATATACACAATGGAATATTATTCAGCCATAAGAAGAAAACAAATCCTACCATTTGCAACAACGTGGATGGAGCTAGAGGGTATTATGCTCAGTGAAATAAGCCAAGCCGAAAAAGATAAGTATCAGATGATTTCACTCATATGTGGAGTATAAGAACAAAGAAAAAAAAATGAAGGTACAGAACAGCAGCAGACTCACAGAACCCAAGAACGGAGTAATAGTTACCAAAGGAAAAGGTACTGGGGAGGATGGGTGGGAAGGGAGGGACAAGGGGGAAAAAGGGGCATTACAATTAGCAGATGTAATGTTTGGGGGGGCACGGGGAGGGCTGTACAACCCAGAGAAGACAAGTAGTGACTCTGTAGCATCTCACTATGCTGATGGACAGTGACTGTAATGGGGTTGGTGGGGGGGACCTGATGAAGGGGTAATTTAATAACCATAATATTGTACATGTAATTGTAGATTAATGATACCAAAATAAATTATAAAGAAAAAAAATCACCCAACAATCATACGAGGTGGGTATAGCTATAAGCCTCTCACATTTACCTCTTGAGGTCTAGGTGGTACATAAAGGGGCATATTGTGTGGCCCCTCCTTTTTTTTTTTTTTTTTTTTGGTTTTCGTCCTAGCAACATCATACTCTTTATTTATTTATTTATTTTTATCAAGGTATCATTGATATACACTCTTATGAATGTTTCACATGAAAAACATTGTGGTTACTACATTCACCCATATTATCAAGCCCCCCAAACCTCATTGCAGTCACTGTCCGTCAGTGTAGTAGGATGTGTGGCCCCCACCTTCTTAATGAGTGTTTCTGGAGGTGGGCCTCAGAAACCTCATTTTCAATAAGTTCCCAGATGGTTTTTATGCCCTCAAAATGAAATACATATCTCATAATCAACAGTCTGTTTTTACCATCAATGATATTATTATTCTCCTCGTGGGTTCCCAGAATTAGGTAGGACCCTGCTCTCATTTTTAGCCAGAGCAGATACACTACTTTCCCAAATTAGTTCGTGGTGTAGAACAGTTTCTGAATAGGAGAGGAAATGTATCTTAATAGGACTCATAAAAATTTTGAATGTGTCTAGGAAGCAAGTTAAACCTTTCTGTTCTAACACAAGTAGCTTGAAAATTTTAGTGACCATTAAACAGAGTATTCTGTTCATGGTCTTCACACATTTTATATAGTTAGAGTGGTTACAGTCAGAAGCCAGCAGAAGCTGGGAGGTTTGAGAGAGAGAGAGAGCTTTTAGATTCAGTCTCCTCCCAGAAATGCCATTCCTGATTAAGTTTATGAAGAAGTAGACACTGAATTGCATGAATATCTTAGTAAGAATATCTTCCAAGAGGTTTATTTAAAGATGAGAAACACATGGTGCTAAAGAGAGTTTAAGAGTAGATGCAGTAGAGAAACTGGTTAATGTTAAGGTCAGAGAGTTTTGGCCAAAAAAAAAAATGTTCCTTCATGTGGCTTGGAGAAGTAAAGCAAGTATTTTGTATCCAGGGTTTTGACAAATATTTCATGGTGTGGAATAGATTCCTCTTTGAAAAAACTGAAGTAAATGTTTGGTCATTTTTTTTTCAAATATATATTTACTGTCATATAAGCCTGAACTTCCAAACTTGAATTTCTGGACATATCAGTGAGGCTAAAAGCCCTTTTTGTTCAACATGGCCTGTTAGGAATTGTCATCTCTTGTTATATTGCCCTCCCTAGAGCGACATCCACACAAATGCCTTCCTTCTTCCTCGTTCCTCCTACCTACCTGTTCTCATCTTTTCCTTTCTCTCTCATTCTGTTTCTCTTTTTTCTGGTTCATCTCTCTGAATCTCACCCTTTCTCTCATCTCATGTCAATTTCCCCATATCATGTTCCCAACCCACTCCAGCCCATAGTATTTCTCCTTTTCCTGACTTTTCATATTACCAAGTATCTGTAGCAAAGACTTTGGCTCATGGATATTCTAACTCAGAGTATTGTCCAATTGCATTTTATGTATAAGTCCAGTTCCCTCAACTAGATCCTAAATGTTTGAGACCCAGAAAGAAAACATCTATTACTTGTTAATTTCCAACAGAGTACATAACCAGGGTTCAATAACTATATGGTATTTTGAACCACACTGAATTTTTTTCCCATTTCCTAGTCAAATATATTTCTTTTATTGTTCTTGCCCAGCCATGCAAATTTTAATCTGTACCTCTTTTGATGGACTAGGGGAGAAAAAAGAGTTGGAAATCACAATCAACTTATTCATTTGTGGAAGGCAAAGTGTTAAAGAATATTATTAATGAATTATTAAAGAATAAAAATATAATTAATACACTGAATTTAGTCTGAAAATTTATTCACAGGTCATACAAGAAAAGTGAAGGTGGTTATATCTCAACCAGTGTTGACAAGTTGGATGGTAATAGCCATCAATCAGCAAATAGATCCCAAATACTACCTAAGAAGCTACCTGTTAGTTGATATAATTTCAGCTCTGCTAAGTAGCCATTTGAAATATGACTATGCAGAAATAACTTCAATTTATAAAAATGCCTTTCCTACTTAATTTGATCATTGTTTATGCTTGACATGAAGACTTTTTACATAATTGTTAGGTCTTACATACTGTCATTAGCCAAGTGGTTGAACGTGGTCTGTAGGATTTTTCCATTTATAGTCAAATAATTCCTTTTAAAAACAATAAAACTTTTTTTTAAGGAGAGTATAGGTCCACAGGCAGTGATAAAGGCCAAAAGACAAGAAATCAACAGGCTTCAGGCGATCTTACTAAGTACAAGATCTTAGTAGAAAAAAGGTATTTGATAAACATCTGAAATATATGAAAGCAGGTTTGTTCATGCATTTGTTCCTTAGTGTAATGAAAATAGCGTAAACTGTGGTGTAGGAGAGCTTTAATTCAAATCCCATGTTTCTACTTTCTGGCTATGAGATCTTGGACGAGATACATAATGCATTTCAATATTAATTTCTTTATCTGCAAAATATATGAAACAGTATTTCAATGGGTTTTTTAAAGTAATGAGAAAAATCTTTAAATGTCTTGGCAAAAACATAAAAATTGCAGGTGCTTTTTGAATGATGTCATTCATACCTCAGTTTCACCACATTACAAGGGAAAAGATTGACATGGACATCATGGTGCAAAGATAATTAAAATTTACAGTGTGAGACTCAGAGATCAAGAGATGTGACTTAAAGGTTAAGAATTAGACTATGAACTTACCTGAAAAGTTTTATTCTCTGTGTGTGTCTGTCATCAAAGCAATTAACATTAACAGTTTCTTCTATGAAAAACGACCACAACTCTTACATAGGCCTATAGCCCAGGTCCACAATGTCTCAGGCTGAAAGCGACAGATAGCCTGTGTGTGCTCACGTGTGGGAATGCTTGGTGAAAAGCAGCAGTGGTACAGAATTGTCCCCAAGACAGCTACAGTGTAGCATATAGCAGATGGAGCTCAAGGTCAGGATTGTCCTGGAGTGGTGGGCTGGCCAGGGAAGAGACTGAAATTCCTAACAGATGACAGCTAGCCGCAGGTTCACCTTTTCTCCTGCACTTCCTGGGTGCCAGGCACTGTGCTGAACAGGCATTATCTCATTTAATGTCTCCAAGACCTCCCTGAGGCAGGTGTTGCTGGTATCTTCAAATTGCAGATGAGTAAAATGAGGCACAGAGAGGTTTTTGTAACTGGTCCCAAGGTACACACCTAGGAAACTACCAGTAAGTATGAGTTGAACTGTCTGAATCCAAAGGCTGCTTTCTTAAATGTTTCTGAAAGAAAAACATATTAGATACATTTATGCAAACACCAAGGGAGGAACCTCGCGGATCAGGGGTAGGAGACGAATGTATGAAAGGGGGGGAATTTTGGTTAGACAGTCCTGTGCAATTTTGTCAGTCTGGCATGCTGCCTAAATAGCATGGAATCTGTGCTCGCATCATGCTGGACAGGAACATCTGGCAATAGGAATGGTGTACGTGCTGTGTGTCCAGCGACAGGGTGGGTTGTCTATTTCCAGGGCCTGGGGGCTGCTCACTGACTTGACCCAGATAAGTGCCAGACGCAGGAGCACAGGTGCAAGATCAACTGGTCTGCTTCTTGGGTGGAATTTTCCTGCTTAAAAAAAAAAAAAAGATGCAGGAAAACAACAGCTTCCTATGACCTCATTCTGCTTAAAATTCCTGGATATGTCTCTATTTCCCTTCTGGTTCCAAACTTTTTCTTACTTGCTTTAAAACTAAATTCAGCTTCTTTAAAAGGAAATGAATGTCAGCTTCATAAAGAAGTGGTATTGCTTTTTTGTCTCCAGAACATTTTGAACTAGAGAGCCAAAGTATCTTATTTAATCAATTCCTAATTCAGTTTTTTTCTCAGATGGTCAGTTCTTCCTGACAAAGTGTTCCATAGACTGTCTGCATTAGAATCACTGGGCATGCTCATTAAATTGAGCCATTCATTTAGCAAAGTCATTTACTGAGTATGTACTATGTGACAGGCATTATATTAGATACTGGTTTGCAGGCCTCTCCACGTTCTGAATGAATGCCTTTGTAGGTGGGCCCAGGAATCCTCATTTTTAACAAGCTCCCAGATAAATTTTATATTCTCAAAACTTTGAAGACCTCTGTCCTATATTATGAACTCTTCAAATACAAAACAGGCTATTTTATGTAACTTCATTTCTAGTGCCTAACAAATTGCCTGGCATGGTGATGTTGATGTGTGATTGGTTACAAGTCAATGAGACAGGAATTTCCAGACTTACTGCTTGGAATAATTTAAGAATCTTGAAACCTATTGTTTATTCTTGTTCATATTTTTATACTTTTTAATCTGCTGTCTTGAGTCTAGCTGCTGAGATACCTGTAAATGAAGAATCTGTTATTTCAGAGCTCTAGCTTTTGTTTGATTTTTTTGCCCGGGAATATATTAATCATTAGGTTATGTGCTTCCTTACTGGGATATTCTCAAAATACATTTTGTGTTTTTATTAAAAAATCAAAGAATGTCAAGGTTGAATAGATCTTAAAAGAGAAGCATTTCAACCACTCAACAAGTACTTGAATTCTCCCATAGTGTACTCTCTATTAGAGCAAGGCAACTGCTTTAACAATTTCCAAATTTCACCAGTTTCATCGCAATGAAGTTTATTTCTCACTCATGTCTATTCCAATACAGACTAGCAGGAGGGGTCCTTTGCCATTCAAGGACCCAGGTTCTTACTGTCCTGTGGCTCTGTTATCCTTTAGATAACCAAGGTCTTCCCCTTTCAGCAAACAGATGGTGCAAGAGGGTAAGGATCACACACAGTGGGTTTAAAACACAGCCTGGATGTGACACATACCATTTTCACTCAAATTTTATCAGCCAAAATGCAGCCACTGGCCCACACTGAACTACAATGGAAGCTGGTGCATGCACTCAAAGTGTACGACCACATGCTCTCTGCCTTGGCCTGCAAGAGTTTATATGGCCTCCCTACAATTTTTCCAGTGACAGGGGACTCACCACTTTCTGAGTTAGATAACATATCCTCTTTAAACATCTTGGACAGGTAGAGGGCTGTTGCTTTGTTAAACTGAAACATGTTTGGCTGCATTGGCAAGAGAGCACATTATGTAAGTATGTGGGCTCTAGAGTCAATCTGCTTGAATTTGTATCCCAGCTCCATCAACTTGGGGCAGTTACTCATGTCTCAGAATCTGGTTCCTCATAAGTTAATGCATGAATTGCCTGGCTTACAATAAACTCTGAATAAGGGTAAATAAATGCATATTGATCCTTGTTCCATCCTTGTCCTCACAGAGAAACATCCTCATCTTTGGAATTGTTGAAGATATGTCTGCCTCTATTCTGAGTATTTTCCAGAATCTTCAACTGTTCCTCACATGTCCTCATTTAGCACTCCCTCTCTATCCTCTTCACTCTTCTCAGGTTGTGCTCCAATGTATCTATAGCCCCTTGAAGAATGTGGTGCTCTTACCAGAGTACAGTATTCTAGTATGCTCTGACCAGGACAGACAGCAACAAAACTATAACTTCCTTATTTTTAGTTGCTGTACAGCTTCTTATGTAGCCTAAGATCACATTAGCTTTTTCAGCCACCACTTCACCCACTCGATACATATTGATCTTATTTCCTACTAAAATTTTTAAATTTTTAAGTACATGTAATTACTGAGCCAAGTCTCTTTCATTGCTGTAGGACTTTTCTGGTTTCAAGAGAAGATTCATATATTTACATCTACAGGTTTTTAGTGGGCTCTATTTGATCCTGTATTTTCAGTCTTAAAGGAAGAGTTGCAGCATCCTTGGGGCTCTGCTGCTACCTCACAGTGGTCAACAAAATTCATTTGACACACAGGGAGAGTGATTAAGACCCCTATGTCGGTGTAAATTTCTTTTGGCTCAGAGTACACCAGAAAATCTACTAACACCAGGGATATTTACTAAGCTACTGTTTAGGATTTTTTTCCTCCTATATTTGAAGAGTTTAAAAAAAAAAAAGACAAAACAACAGCATAGCCTATTTTGGCAGTGACACTCCTACCACTGCCTCAGCCCGAATTGCTTCGGCTTTTTTTTTCTTTGTGGGCAGGAGTTTTTCTGGGTCTGCTGCCACGTCATGTGGGTTTGGGGAAGGACAAGAAGTGAGACAAAAGATGTGGTGGAATAAGCAGGCGGATACTGCCGATACCACAGCAGGAAGGAGTTGGACCTAGCGGTGGTTGAACTGGATGATCTCCAAGGTGCCTTGCAAATTTATGATTCTAAGACTCTGTGTGATAAATAAGTGGATTCCAGCTCCAGAAGCCTCAGTGTATACCAA
Organism: Smutsia gigantea; assembly: GCA_032199065.1. NCBI lineage: Eukaryota > Metazoa > Chordata > Mammalia > Pholidota > Manidae > Smutsia > Smutsia gigantea. The sequence continues at coordinate 82,650 of JAVSCE010013926.1, forward strand.
CCACCAGCCTGGGAAATGGGAATATATAATTTTTAAAATACTTGTTCTAAGTACTATCTCTTCAGATTAGGAATGACATCTTCTTTCTTAATATTTCATCTGTGATCACTGCTCCACAGTCCTCTTCGGTATGAAAGCCTGACCCTGGCACTTAATTCACAAAACTCTCTGGTTTTCTTTACTAAAGTCAATCTTTGATAATGGTCTGTTTGAGACTGATGCACTGGCTTTTTCTACATGTAATAATAGCAGCAACAATAATAGCTATACTAAAGCTTATATTATTGAGCACATACTATGTCTCAGGAACATACGATGGGGTAAGTATGATCAACCACATGTTAAAGAAGAGGAAACTGAGACATAGAAAATTTAAGTAATTTGCCCAGGGTTGTGTAGTGGCATAGCCAGTTAAATAGGCACTTCAACCATATAATGCAAACTATCCTTCACCAAGGAGCAAAGGCCCTGCCATTCATCATCCCCAGAAGCTGAAGATTTAGCTGCTAAACTGCCACAGTAAAGTCTCAGGCCATATGTAGCCCATTCCGTTTTGTGAACGCTTTTCACTAATTCACCTGAATTTGACACATCACTCTTCAAAACAGTATCTGTTAGCCCAGTGGTTGATAAGAAGCCAAAATCGCACTTTAGTGTCATTTCAAAATGATCAGCATAAAGTGATGGGCAACACTTGAATTAGTGACACTTCAAGGAACCCAAGGAGAGATCATGTAACATTTGACCACAATGACTTTTAAGAAAATACTTGCATGATAAAGGTCACCAATCCCTTCACTTCACCTAGGCTAGGGTGGGAAAACCCCAAGAAACAGAACAATCCAATCATCTCCTCCCAGAGCCCACATGCACAGCTGATTTCTGAGAAACGAACTTAACTGTCAGAGGTTTCACGATCAGCTGCTGGGCAGCATCCAGCATTAACCTAACCACTAATCTCAGATCTCATAGCAACACACGTCTGCTGGAACCCAAAATAGCCCTGCCTTGAGCTCTTTTCACTTCTTATCACTTGAGCAAGAGCGTGTGTAAAAAGGTGTCTGTCAGCCAACAGCTGCTAGTTTTCAGAGAAATGAGTGGATGTGTGGCTGCTTCCATTTAATCAGTCACCATCTCTATCAGCAGGATTAACGCTCCCATTTTGCCAGCCACCTCTATCTATGCATATTTTCTTTTATCCAAGTCTACTGGACTATTTCAAATTCACTGGCATATGTGTTTTCATAGGGCTTAACACTGAATGAAATGCCCTTTCATCCCAACCTTTCCCCACTGTATTTTGTTTCTTAACATTTTCCTTTTGCAGAAACACACTGGAGGCTAATCCCCAAGACCTTGGGAGAGAGACACCCAAGAAAACCTTTTTGACTTTGCTGGAGGACTTTTACCTGCTTCAGGCTTGTTTTCATCTCATCAGAGCTCCCCATTTCTTCATCGCTTGGCATCAGTCAGGAACTCTCCTGCCATAAAGTGGATTGCTCCTGAATCAGGGCATCATGCCTACTGGTAGCACTGCTTTCCTCTAGAACAGCTCCAGGACCCACAGCCTGGGAACGCTTGGCTTGCTCTAGTAGGTACAACGTAGCTTTGACCTGAATTCTTCTCTAAAGAAAACTCTCTGGATGTGCCCAAGAACAATTTACATCAGCAGGAGAAATAAGTAAGGAAATGGTAATGGAGTATATTGTTGAGATTTATTTTAATAAGGATATACTGTTTTATGATGATAAACCAATAACAATTTTTATATTGACATGTCTAATCACCTACATGGTTGGTTTCTGCACTAGATTAAATGTAAGGAAACAACATGAAAACTCTTCTTCCCCTGACTCCTGCCAAGCCCCTCTTGAGTGGTTACACGCAGCCATCACATACTCTGCCATTGAAAGGAGTTAGGTGGCCATATTTATTCTCTACAATTCTCATATGTTCTTGCTTCAAGGTGAAAACAACCCAGGATACATTCTTTGCTTTGTAGGAGTCAAGGATTCAGAGTTGAATTTAAATGATTCCAAAATAGATCTTCAAACTCTGCAGAAAGCCTAGCATATGGGAGGTTGTTCATTAAGACCAGGTAGAACTATTATACTGCAGAGGAACCAAGGGTTTGATAGAATGCAATTTGTGAGCAATCAATAATTATTTACTATGGATAAGGCATTTGTTTCAGTTAAGATTGACCTATCCTGCCTTTAAAGCGTATTTGAAGAAGAAAAGGAAGAGGAGGAGGAGGAGGAAAAGGAGAAAGAGGAGGAAGGAGCTGATGACAATGATGACACCATCTGTTAGGGAATCAAAAAGTGGACCTGTTAGTGTCCCCCAACCTTGCTCCCCAGCCACCAAATCTCAGGTATTATCTCACTTTGAAATTTATCAAGCCAGTGGGATATAAGACAGTAAGGCCCTCCTAATTGTCTGCCTTAGCAATATTCCCAAGTACCATCCCTCCTGGAGTATTAGAAGGGAACAAACATTTGCTGGGCTCTTGGTCACTTTACATGCCTTCGATGTATGGTATCATTTAATTCTCAAACAAGCTTATCAAGTAGGCAATGCCGCTCCCATTTGTATAGATTAAGCTCAAGAATATGAGCAACTTGCCCAAGTTCACACAGCTAACAAGTGAGGAACTGGCATTCAGATCTGCATTATTTGCATTGCCATGTGGAGTCTTGTCCCATCATCCCATATGCACTTCATCTCTGCTCTGCCAAGAGATTGATCTAGTATCTCCTTTCCAACATGATGGCTCTGGCACATCTTGCCCCAGATGGAGTTTCCTGTACCCGTCCATGTCCCCATGCCTCATCAGTGAGATGCTACCCCACCACATGCATTTTGCTTTTGCAGGTGGCTTTTCCTAATGTGCCCATGCATTTATGTTTCTCACCACTTAACATAGGACTGACCATCCCTCAGACATCAAGTCCAACCTCACAGCACACTGGATATACTGACAATCACCACATAGATCAAAGAACTCTCATTGAAAATGCAAATACAGGTTTCCCCTACTACCTGAAAGCAGAGTGTTCCTATGCAGCCTTTCAGAAGCTGAAATGGAAGAAAGCAAAGAAGCAATTAGCATTAATTTATACAGAAAAGGTTTTGAACATTCTTAGACCCCCCAAAATTACCTCTCTTAGGTTTTTCTGATACTTTAGGACACATTTTGTACAACAAGGCACAAACTCGGGTGAGATAAAGTGGAGGTGCTCACAGACACAGTTCAAAGCTGTGGCACCTCGATGCTGGCATGCTGAGCGTGGTTCCCAGGGAAGGAGCGTGGGGGACCACTCTTACTGCTTGGGGTGTGGGGCTTGTGCTGTCTGTGTAATGCTCACTGCAGAACAGTGCTGGATGCTCTTTTCATTTTTATTTTTCTAAAAGCAAAAATCCTCTTAGGATTTCTTTAAGTTAGAGAAAATAAGTACTAATGTAGGTTTTTCTTTAAAGTGAAGTGGTATAATGGGAACTTTCCCAAAGCGGGTGATATCGCTACTGTGGAAAAAGGGGGGAATTGATAAAGACCGGAATTTTCATATGATTTTATAACATTGGCTTAAAATATCTGTTTTTTACTTGTGATCAGATAAGAAAATATTATCATGCATGTTGCTATTTTGAGCTGTGAGTTTGAGGAGCCTTTTTAGTGAAGTAGGAGGCTCTTTTCCTGGGTATCCATGGGCCCGTCAACTGAGATGGAAGAAAGTCTCCTAAGATTGTTGAATGTGACATGGCATTTTTCAAGGGGATAGTGTCAGGGAGAGGATGTACCATCACAGTCAGTTTTAAGGAGAGAGAAAAGGGGTTGGAGGGGAGAGGACTTCAACTTATTGAATGCTGACCCTGTGCCAGGCACATGGCTTGACACTTGGCTCACTTTGCTTTCTTCAATCCTCTGAACAATCCTGTGAGGCATAAACATTCTATACCCACTGACACTGCCACCACCACGCAGACTTATGGAGAAGCACCTTGTCTAGGCTCCCAGGGCTGTTGAGCGGTTGAGCTCATTGGAACCCACGTCTCTCTGGGCTGTTTTCACTGCGCTGCATAATCTCCTAATGAGTGGGCCTCTATTCTGGGCCTGGGGGATTAAGGAGTGATAAAACATATACCCGGTACTCAAGAGGCTTACAATTTAGTTAGGAGACAACCAGATTTTGAAGGTCAATAGCAGCATGTGTGTCCAAAAAGGCTAAGATACCAACATGGCTGCAGGAGCTCAAGGAGCCCTTGATTACAGAGTCCTCTTGAAGGATGGAGATTTGAGCGGGGTTAGAGGAAGCTGAAGACTTAGAAACATGGAGAAGAGGCCAGCCTTTTACCAATAAAAGGATTCATCCTGAGCTAGGAGCATATATGCTGGCTTCACGGAACAAGGTGTGTGGTGAGCATAGAGGGGGAGCTGAGAAATGCTCCTTTGGAAGGTACAACAGACCCTTGTTTCTCAAAGTGGGGTCCAAACACCACTGCCATTGCTGTCATCTGGAGCATGGTAGAAATCCAGAATCTCAGGCCTTGGGCCAGACCCATGAAGTCAGAATCTGAATTTTAACAAAATTCCCCATGTGATTTGTAAGCCTGTTACAGTTTGAGAAAGACTGCCTTAAAAAAGTAGGTGCACTCCTCTCATTTTCCTTCTTTTAGATCCCCAAATAAGACAGGATTTTTTTTCTGCTCTTCTGTCCCCTTTACTTTCTCTTTACTCAGAGGCCCCGGGTGACTGTTGGTTGCACTTAGGGACTGAAGTGATGCTTCCTTTCTACTGCTTTGTTTAAAACCCAACATCCTCTTTCTGTAACTTCTGTGCGTCACTCTCTTCTTCCTTTTCACTGGCATTCACTGGTCTGTGAACGTCATACTAGAGAATGTAAAGCAAGTGCATTCTGTACACAAATATCTACAAAATGGAGCAACTCAATTGCCTTCCCAGGAGGCAGCCCTAAACAACTGGCCTAACTGTAGAAGTAGTTGACCTGCTCACAATGGAATATTCTGTGTTAGTATCACCTATTTTAAGCAGTGGGGTTTGAAAGGGCAGTGATATCCTCAGCGGGGCCGTGTGCATGCAGATCACCTCAAGAAGAGAGAGGCAGTTTCAAAGTCAGGGCCCTGCCTTGGGGTTCACCAATTTGTTGGATTCAGAGTCTTCATTCCCATAGATTTTATAGATCCTCAGATCTGGGACCACAGCTACCACTTGGGAAAATTCTAGATTTAGGGGAAGCTGGGAAACAGGAACATCATATGCATAAAATGGGGGGCACTTCTGGTTTGCAGTCTGACTAAAGAGTTTGGAAGTCATCACTCCCAACCATGCAACAGGAACAAAACCGAACAAACTGAAAACCAGCCACTGCCTTTAGATCCTTCAGAGAACTGAGGTCAAAGGGCAAATCACTGTCCCCCAAACTGGAGAGGCAGGCAGATGGATACAAAGAATTACAGTTTACCAGAGCAGGAGTCTTTGCAGAAGCCACTACCAGAGTAGGAAAACCTAAACTATAATCGACACATGGTTGGAGGCTCTGTGTGGACAAGTTAAAAAATTAAAAACCCCTAGGAGACCCAGTCTTAGGGGGTCCCCACACCTTTGTGAGTTTGATCTCCAGGAGCCCATCAGATTCCCACCATGAGGTCGGTGGTAAGCTAATCCTCTCTGCTTCCTGCAAGGAGAGGGGAAAGTAAGCATTTGGAAGTATTCCTAGAGGTCTCCATCCCTCTTATCAAGACCTGCCTTTAAGGGGCACTGTTGTCCCAGAGCCTCACCCACTGGGGTTTTACCAGTGGCTCAGCCAACCTCGGGAAGGGAAATACCCAGTTTAGGTTCAGTAAAAGACTGGGAGCGAAACATATGACTTCGGGGTTTCCAGCACATCGGTAATGCTCCTGGGTAATAACGAAAGATTACAGCTGAAAGAACTGCGAGCCTCAGCCTCTAATTAAGGAGTCTAATTAAGCAGTCTCTAGGAAAACCCAACAACCAGGAGGACACAAACAAGGACATGAAAGGAGCTTGTGGCTTCTGACACCACAGCTATAGCAAAGAGCAAACAGCCTAACCCCGAGCCAGATAAACATAAAACCTCCTGCTAAATGTTTATCTACACAAATTGGGGGAAATCTGTAATGAAGGTATTTGTGTGACTAGATGAATATGTGCTTACATAGCAGAATGTTCTAGGTTTTCCGTTTAGAAAGGAAACACAGGATGAGGAGAAACGGTCACATGGTTTTAGGATTTAGGGAGGAGAGAAAATCACCTTCCTGCAAGTTCTGCCCTCTATGAATTTAGCTGTCATCTAGACACAGACTGTTATTGATCTGCAGTTCTTACCGTCCAGTGAAATACACTCGGGTTATATTTGAGAGATTACAGAATCCAGTGGGCTTATTTGTTAGAAGTCATCAAGATTCCTCTGAAAGTTTTATAATTTATAGTGGTAATGAGTCAGTTAATTAATGGTGAATCTTTGTTCTGATAACCTTATCTTGGCAAATCTTGCACATTCAGGGGTTTCTCCAGTCTCACTGCCCAACCTGCCTGCCAACGTGTGAGTGTCATGGAAAAAAAGTTCCTGAGAACTAAGGGCAGCTACCTTCTAGCTCTGATTTTGCCATTCATTTGTTGTATAATCAAAGGGAAGTCACATATCCTTTTTGGGCCTGAGTTTTCCCCTCTGTGAATGAGGATAATAATAGCTGGCCTATATCAGCCCCCAAATCAGAATCAAATAAAGTAGTAAGGTATCATATTAATGCACAGTTATTAATGTCTGTAAGTTTGTAAATATATATGTACATAATATGGTGGGAGTAAAAAAAATCAATGAAATTAAATGTAATTCATATGCAACTTAAAATTAATCCTCAGAATGTTATGAATATTTTACTAGAAATCATGAGTTTTTCTAAATATCACTATATTTTTGTGATTTCCTTACCTACTCATGGGACTCCCCATTCCATGTCCTTTTGTAACCCTCTCCAGAGCTTCCCTTATGTTTTGAAGGTGTTTAGGGAGAAACAGAGTTTTGAAATTTGAAAACATCTTTGGGGCACTCTATGTCAGCTGGAAATTGGCTGTATGTGGATTTTCTCTAAAAGGAAAACAAATAAAATGCCCTTGACACAGCAAACAAACAGCTATCCTGAGGGCAATATTTTTAGGAGCTAAGTATAAATGAATCAACAACATCCATGTTGATTTTTTTTCCTAAAGCATAAAAGAAGCTAAGAAATAAATCTCTTATCCTAAATGCAATTTGGATCTTACTAAATTGAAAACAATTGTGCAAAATATTGGGGCCATTTGAGGATCACATCAGGCAGTTAGATCCCACATCTGTCTAAAAATCTTACCACTTACATGTAACACAAAATTACTGGTTTGCTGAGCAAGAATAAATCATTCCAGTGATCCAGGAGAGGACAAAATTGGAAAAACACAGCATTAGTCACCTTTCCCCAGACATGTGTCATGAAAGCAGACCATGAGAGGAAAGGCACCAGGCCTAGTGGTGGTGGTTCCTGCTGTTCATGTACTAGATAACACGTACAAAATGTGGGAGAGATGCCAGGTCTGAGGAGCCCTGTTTATGGGCTGGGATCTGGGACTTGAGGCAAGTTCCATGCACAGATGACTGACTTAATTATAATGAAGGAAATGGACCAATGCCAGGACTATTCATGTCTTCAAAATAATGCGGGCTGAAATACAAGTTCTAACAGTGCTGTGAACTGACTCAACTGTTAATCAGTTTACCAACGGGTTTGTCTTCTACACTCACTCTCTGGTAGGCAGAAGAGCATAGACATTAAGAAACTGGGCTCTGGAGTCAGACAGTCAGTTCTCATGCCTCTCTGCCTCAGTGTCCCATCTATAAAACAAAGATCATCATAATGATAGCACCTAACTCGTTGGGTTATTGTGAACATTCAAAAACAACCTATGCAAAACAGATCACTCAGACTAGAGTCCTGCCCATGGAACTTTTTATTACACATTCTCCTCTCTTTCTTTGCTCTATTCCAAGATACCCCAGGAGCCCTTTTTCCCTCTTAGCAACCTCATCTGGCCCTAGAAGAAAGCCTGTGCTCTAAGCATATCCCAACTAAAGTCCCTTCATATTTTCCCCCAGTCTGACTTTGTTAGAGTATCACTTTTGAGCTCTAATGCACATATAGCAATCCCTGGGGACTGATATAAAGTGCAGGTTCTGATTCCACAGATTTGAGTGTATCCCTGGAAGATTCTGCATTTCTCACAGGCTCTGGTGCTTGAGTCTGTGGGCCATACTTTGAGTAGCTAGGCCCTAGGTAATTGGCTATTCAAACTGATGAGTAATTTCTTTTTCTGGGCCACTTGAATGATTGAGTTCTTCACCAGGATACTAATTGTCTATAATCTACAAGCAATTGGATCCTCATTCAGCTATGGAATCCAGTTGCTGGATAGGTTCTTCACATGGCTACATTTCTTTATGTGCAAAATTTAAAACTAATTACATTAATTCAAACTAAAGTTTTTGTGAGGAATGATGCCTTAAAGTGAACCAGTCAGGGAGCAATTTCACATCTAAAGAAGCTTGATCCAAAGATAACATGGGAGGCCAAAAATTTTAGGTCAATTTAAGAAGAAAAGATACTTTATTGGCAGCCCTAAAATTATTAGACAGGCATTTGCAATGTCAAGTCATCCAGGGGTTAGTTAGGTGGGCAAAATGAATGGTGAATATGGGCAAGTTTTTTCCCCATCCGTGTGGAAATAGTGGGTTGAATAGTGTCCCCCCAAATTCATATCCACTCAGAATCTCATTTGGAAATAGGGTCTCTGTATATGCTGTTAGTTCAAAGGAGGTCATACTGAATTAGAGTGGGCCTTAATCCAATCACTGGGGTCTTGATAAGAAGTGACATACAGAGACACAGAGGGACAGATGCAGAGAGGGATTTGTAAGACACAGAGAATGCCACACGACGACAGAGGCAGAGATGGGAGCAAAGCTGCCACAGGCTGAAGAACACCAAGAACTGCCGCAACCGCCAGAGGCTGGGAGAGAGGTCCTCCCTCTGGGACCCCAAAGAAGGGACCGACCTTGCAGACACCTGGATCTTGGACTTCTGGCCTCCTGATTGTGAGAGGGTAAATTTCCATTGTTTCAGCCATCTTGTCTGTGGTCATTTGTTACGTTGGCCTAGGAAACTAACACACCAAGGGGCAAAGTCAGCCCAGTTTTCAACTGAGTCCCTGGAGCTCAGTGTCCAGAGGCCTGCTGCTCTTTTTATTGCTGGCAGCTGAGCTGGCAATGGAGAAGTGAGGCACCTACATGGGGATGCTGCCAGGGGCCCTGTCCTGCCTCTTCTGCTCTCTTAGGTCAGTAGTAGTGGCGGGAAGGAGAAGGGCAACCAGTTCCGCTTTGATACAAAGATGAATAGCACCAGAGTAAAGACAATTGAGTGTTTCTAAAAGGATTCAGTGACTCACATGGCTTCCACATCCGGCCAGATTGCCCAAAGATGAGCCCCTGCATTTGGCAAGGTCTGTGTTGAGACAGGCGGCAGAGGTGTTCCAGTGGTAGAGGATGCATGGAACAAAACTTCTGAGGATTATGCCCTTGGTCATGAACTGAAGGAGGGAGACGAGAGATGTTCAGGAGGCAAAGGGGGACATGGTTAGTGAAACGAGTGGAAAGGGTCTCATCCCCATACTATTTTAATTTTGTAGGCATTTAGGCTTGGTGGTTCTTGCCTCTGCACTAGGCACTGAGTCGTGCCTCCCAGGCTTGCACAACCACAGACAACTTGGAAACTTCTGCTTTGACTAGTGAGGAGCCCAAGATCCACATTTATCTCAAGAAAACATACTCAATTAAGGAAAACATACTCCCCACCCATGATTATTCTATATTCAGTAACACTGGTTAAACACAGGCCTCCTGCCAGAAAGACTCTTCAGTCTGTTTAAATAGAAGGAGGAAAATGCCAAAATTATTCTTTTTCCATTTCCAGCTCAGTGCATTCCTATCTGCTTTATTCCACAGCATGGTTTGATGCAGTACAATGCATGCATAAAACACCTTTTACCTACAGAAATTAAAATATCCTATTGAGGTGCTTGGGTTGGATGAAAAATACATCACCAAGTGCTTGAGGGAATTTTAAAAATGAAATATGTGCATCTGAGGAAATTCAAGTTCCATCCTCTATTCATGTTCTACAATAGCATTAGATTTGGAGTTAAAAGAACTTCTTGAATTCAAGATCTGCTAGCTACTAGGTCACTTGAGAAAAGTTCTTAGAAGTCTCTGAGCCTCAGTGTGTTATGCATAAAGAAATTACTCTCGAGTTTGCAAAGAAGAGTTTATAATAGATTTATAGGTCATACAATAGATCTGCTAAGCAACAAATCATTTAGGTTCATTGTCTGAATGCATAGATGATAAAGACAGAACTTCACTTTGAGCAGCCTCATCATTTTCATTGCTTATGAAACCATTCTCTCTTCTTAGGAAGTTCCTCTTTCTCTCATCTTTTTATGCGGCCTGTGTATTTATAATGGCACCAATTCACAAATGCTGGTGAGGATGCAGAGAAAGGGGATCCCTCCTACACTGCTGGTGGAATGTAAGCTAGTTCAACCAGTGTGGAAAGCAATATGGAGGCTCCTCAAAAAACTAAAAATAAAAATACCATTTGACCTGGGAATTCCACTCCTTGGAATTTACCCAAAGAATACAACTTCTTAGATTCAAAAAGACAGATGCACCCCTATGTTTATTGCAGCACTTTTTACAATAGCCAAGATATGGAAGCAACCTAAGTGTCCATCAGTAGATGAATGGAAAAGAAGATGTGGTACATATACACAATGGAATACTATTCAGCCATAAGAAAGAAACAAATCCTACCATTTGCAACAACATGGATGGAGCTGGAGGATATTATGCTCAGTGAAATGAGCCAGGTGGAGAAAGACAAGTGCCAAATGATTTCCCTCATTTGTGAAGTATAACAATGCAGCAAACTGAAGGAACGAAATAGCAGCAGACTCAGAGACTCCAAGAAGGGACTAGTGGTTACCAAAGGGGAGGGGTGTGGGAAAGCGGGTGGGGAGGGAGGGAGAAGGGGATTGAGGGATATTATGTTTAATACACATGATGTGGGGGATCATAGGGAAGACAGTGTAGCACAGAGAAGTCAAACAGTGAATCTGTGGCATCTTACTGCACTGATGGACAGTGACTGCATTGGGGTATGGGTGTCGACTTGATAATATGGGTAAATGTAGTAACTACATTGTTTTTTCATATGAAACCTTCATAAGAGTGTATATCAATAATACATTAATAAAAAATTAAAAAAAATAATGGCACCAGTTCACCTCACTTTTTACCAAATATGGGCTGACTTATAACATATTCTACATTTGTAATCTTGATTTAGCCTCATGTCTTGAGAGTTCTCACCTACCTTTGTCTCTAACCATTTTGACAATCAGGAAACTTGTGAGTTTTAGTTCCAGAAGCTTCTGGCATTGCTGGAGTTTGGACTGCAGCCTCAGGCTTCCCTGGTGATTCAAATTGACCTGCTTTATCCAGCATCCGTAAGATGACTCATTACTTAGCAATATCATGTGGAAAAACAAAAACAAAAAACTGTTTTGATTGTTATATAGATGAAATGAGATACTCAGTTACATTTGAATATCCATTAAAAATTCTGAAGTTCTATGGAAAGGTATTAAAAATTAAATGCTTTCCTTATTTGATAAGGACTTTTCGAGCAATGGAACCTGGCCATGTTCTCCTATGGCATGCTTGTCAACCTTCTAGACTTATATCTAGGCCTTCAGTTGTATGGGAGACTCAGTATCCTGAGGGCACTGAGGATGTCTACATTTATTCCTTCAGCAAGTATTTTTGAGCACCTATTGCGTAACCAGTACTCTTCTAAGCACTGGGTATAGCGCAGAGACAAACAAGAAAGTCTGAATCTAGCCCCTCATGGAACCTATATTTTAGTGGTGGAGACCAACAATAAACAAGAAAACAAACTAACATAATCTTTCCAAACAAACTAATATAATCTTTTGTATTGTAAAGAATATGAAGAATACAAATAAACAAGAAAGAGAAGAGCTGCTTAGATGGTCAGTTTGATAAACCCTCTCTGAAGAGGGACCTTTAAGCTGAGACCAAAGGATGCAAGAGAACTGTGTGATGAAGCTTGAGGGGAAGAGTGTTCTAGAAAAAGAGATTAGTCTGTGGTGTGTAATAGCTTCAGGGAGAGATGTGCAACAGCAGTGAGGAGGGTTGGGGAAAGAGGCTCATGGAGGTTGGAGAGGGGCCCTGCAGGGGTCAGAGCCCAAAGGCCCCTGCAGGGGCCAATTTTCTGGAGTTTATTCCAAAACCAATAGCAAGCCATTAAAGGAAAAGTAATCACAGGTGTGATGTGATTTGATTTCTGTGTCAAGAGAATCACTCACAGATCCATGAGGAAAATGAGTCGGAGGGGACGAGAACAAAAACAGAGAAGCAGTTATGGAGCTATGGTGTGCTCAGTTGGTCTGTATTTAGGCAGCAGGAGAATATGGAGAAAGCAAAGAGAACTGAAATATTTCAGAGTTACACTGAACAAGAGGCACTGAGAAATTAGATGGTGGAGGAAGTGGGGGGTGAAAAAGGGGAAGAATTAAGATTTGTCCATTTCTGTGTCCCCTCAGCACACTGCCTAACACATAGCAAATGCCTAACAAAACATTTAGAATGGCTTTGACTTTTCCCCATGAAAGCTAGGCCTCCCAAACTCGTGATCAGATAAAGAACAGAGTATAGGAAATAAATAAGTGAATGAAAGGAGAGTCTAGAGGATGAATAAAAGGAGCCAACAGAGATGAAGATTTCCTTTTGGTGAAGCTAGTAATGACTTTACTGTCAGCAGATCAAGGTTAAAGTCTTCCTTTATGTCTCTCCCTCCAGGCAGCTTTCCAATAAATGTCGAAGGATGTCCCAGGCCAGCAGAGGCAGAATTGAATATTGCATGGTCAGTAAGGGATGGGACTGTATATAGAAAAGATTAGAAAAGACATTTTTAAAGTTATCTTGTGATTTAGGCAAAATTTTTCATCATTTCCTTGGCTGACTTTGAAGAGAGAGCTTGAGAATAAAGAAAAGACTACGAAGCACGTAGTCTGAAAATGAGAGAACCAAGCGATTCTGTCCTGGTACATGGATTCAGATGTGAGAGAGGGCATGTGTTAGTTCTCTGTTTTAGCACTGATATCGCATACAAGCATAGACACACTCCTTTTCAACAAGACTATTAAAAAAATCCTGAGATAGACAACATAATCCCTGTGAAGATTTTAAATAGGGAGCACAAATACTCCCACACTTCAGACTGGCGAGGTCAGATAAAAATAGGGTCATACATATTAAATACTAATGAAGTGATTGCAGACACCCATACTTTAATTGACAGCCATGGTTTAATTCAGTACCTTTTAGAAATTCTGACATTCTCGAAAGGGTTTTCAGGCATGCAGATCTGTCCCCAGTCTTTCTTCTAAGATCCAATTTATGGGCCATTAAAAAATTCCAGCTGGCTCTTTATATACTTCCAAGTGGTGCCTTCAGACTTCCGTCCAAGTGAACTTTGCTAATACCATTTGGAGTCTAAAATGGTGTTCACAAATTCAGTCTTGCCCATTCTCCTCCGGCGGCAGGACTTAGTGTCCTGTACGTGATTGATGAGTAGGCTTTGCTCTGGGATGAGCCACATCATGCACATCTCACTGCCTCTCAGTTAGAGCTGTGATGCTTTTGGCTTATGTTTGTTCTCTGTCTCTAACTGTAGCTCCTTCACCACCCTGTCAGTCAAATGTTACCCGAAATACTGACAGCTTAAAAAAAATTGTTTATTAAGGGATGATTCGGCTCTTGCAGGGCTGAAAGGAAATAACAATGGCTTTTAAAAGGAAAGGAAAGATAATTCTAAAGGATGGGCAAATGGCATCAGTGAATACTGATTTAGAGGCTAAAAGGTCTTGGGGAGGGTTTCTCAAACCGGGTGTCTCAATTGCTGTTCTCTTTACTCTATGGTCAGCTCTAAAACTAGAATCTTCTTCAGAGGAGCACTGACTTCATAGATCAGGACAGTGTGGAAGTAATTTCCTTGGTGGGATACATAAAAGGTCATCCACCTTTACTTGTGGCAAGATTTCTAAAATTGCACTGGGCATTACTTTACTATGCACCTGCCCTCTCTCCCTCAGCCTGATATGGTAGGACTGAAGATTGATGCAACCCTTTCATTTATTGGGCAGTTCATAGAGATGCTGATTTTCTTTTTAGTCTTTTCTGACCCCTTCCTTTGTCCTCAGGTAGAATCAATGGCTCCTTCCTGTGGATCACCTGGCACCTGTACTTGCTTTTCTCTCCTCCTACATACCACTCTGTGCTACACTTGCCTGTATTCTATGTTATGTTTTCCCCACTAGTCTCCTAAGAGAAGGGACTGACATTTATTTATATTTTTATCCGCAAATGCCTGATGTAGGTGCTATTTTGGTATCCCACCCAAATAGAAGTATCAGGAAAGAGTCTCCACTGTATTAAACCCTGTTAAATCCTGCCCTTCGGGGCCCTGTAACATAGGAATTCAGAAAGCAAAAAGAGCCATTGAAACCCATCCATCCTTCACTTGTTTCAGATCAAGAGGAACATGGAAAGTTTTATGGACCCACACATAACACACAACAGTTTTACTGACCTCACATTGTCCCAGCAGTGAAGCAAAAAATAGAAATGTAGGTCCTGAGATTCCTACATGTGAGTTTGGGGCATTCTGCTTCTGGCTTAGGAGAGAACCGCTCTTGAAATTCTGTAAAGTCAGGGCCCCTGACTGTTACTGAACCCCCAAATCTGAATTTGCATGCCTGACGTGCAGTAAGTCAATCTCTTAGTTACTGAGTTTGAAGCAAAGAAAGTTTTACTATCAGAAGGGTAGGCCCAACTAGAAGGCAAGAGAACTTTCCCAAATCTGCCAAGTTTGGTCAGCAGCAAAGCGGCCCTTTTTAAATGAATTTTCTAGTATTTCTGGGGATGATGCCCAATAAACAGTGAATGAATGAATGAATGAGTGATGTCGAAACTGGCCCAATTTTCCCCCTTCCTCTCAGTACTCTGCATGTCATTTCCCTTGATCTTACATGCGATGTACTTAGCACCACAATCCGATTTTAGTTCTCGGAGACAAAACATGTAAAGAAACCTGGCTGCTGGTGTTACAAAAATACATCAGAGAAGTTTTAGGTGACTTCTAAAAGGTGGCTTTTTGAAGTCACTATTTTTCAATCAGCAGATTAGTTAGAGAAGTTTTTCAGCAATTCAGAAGAGCAAGGGTTGGCTAGGTTTACAGTGCCTGACCCCTAAGACACATTTGAAGAAAACAGTAACACCAAATAATTTTTAAAAATATGTCTTTTCCATAATTTCAGATGATGTCATTATGAGAAGCTTCAGAATGGTTCCTGAACAGACCCTCCCTCATGATGCCATCTGCATCTTTCAGCACCCATGTAATTAATTCCCCTCTCCCGGCTCTCCTGTCTGCAGGCCGGCCTGCTTGCCTTTGTTTTTTTCTTTCTTTTCCATCCCTCATTCCTCCTTTCCTTCCATCTTATTAGTTGCTAAACTTAGATGTATTCATCAACATTCTCTTATATAATCCTCACACAATGAAATAGAAGCACGATTGTAATTATTTTTACAGTTGGGGAAACTGAGTCTCAGAGAATAGACGTTAAATAACTTTCCCAGGCTCGCACAGCAAAGTGAAAATTCAAACCCAGAGGCGAAAAACTCCAAGACCCATGATCAGTCCATTTTACTAGTTTGTTTCTGACATATGTATTTTGTATAACAGAAAAACTGCTTATGTGGAAAAAACATAATGTCTAGGGGTTATTAAAAGTTCATTTTAAAGCTAATGAAAAGGAAGGAAGAAACTTGAAAAAACATAAGATAAATCAGGAAGACAGCATATTTTTTATAGCCCTAAGCAAAAGATAGAGAAAAATAGATTTGAGCAAGGATTAAATGTTAGTTTCTTCAAGACTCTTCTTGATGTATTATAAAAATTGATCATGTGTCCCTAAAAGCCATAATATAATTATCCTGATGCAGTCATTTGACAATGAAATGCAATTCTTCCTTGATATTCAAGGACAGTAACAATAGCCTCCAGGGACAGAGAACAAAAATACAGAGAGAGAGACACATGTGAATGAACGTCATTTACCAAGAAGCCCAAGATATTTCACTGCTGCTTTTCCTGCTGACTCCTTATCAATTACCATAGGTTCCCCTAAAGATAAGAGATGGAATGTTTGGGTTTCTGTTTAGGGATTTCCAGTTGAATGGATGATTGGTCAACTGACTGAATACCCTTGGATGGATTCCAAAATCCTTAACTAACTGGCCTACAATGTACCATAGGGTCTGGTTCTCTGACTTCCCAGCCTCATCTCAAGCCATTCCCATCAGGGTTTCCACACTCCTCCACCGCAAGCTTCACACCCATGCTCCTTCACTCTCAGGATCTTCTCACTTGTATGGCGTTTCCCTCGCCCATCCCTTCCCTCCATTCACTCCCTGCCCTATCTCCTAATCTCTTTTCACCCTTTTATTTATCTTTCCTGTCCCGGCTGACCCCCTTTTGAGAGAGGTCCCCCCTCAGACAGCAAAGGTCAGGCATGTCCCCACGCCCTAGCCTGAGGACTTGCCAGTTACAGGTGCTGTTGTGAATGATTTATATGTGCTTCTCATCAATCCCACAATGACCTTCAGAGGGAGGTTTTGCCATGACCCCAAGGCACATCTGGGGAAACTGAGGCATGGAGTGATTAAATAACTGGCTCGTTATCACAGAACTGGTGTGACAAGAAGAAAACTTGAGATTCCTTGTTGGATTGCAGAGCCCACCATTCTCTCAGCTGCTTGGTTGAACTGTGTCTTAGAAAACCCTGTCTGCCAACTCCTGGCATCCTTTTCCCTGAAGTACTGCTCCTCATAATTATTTGTGAAATTATTTGGGTTCTTTTTGTCCATCTTTCCTACTATAAGCTCTATGAGAAAAAATCTCAACTGCAGCTCTTGTATCTAGCATCGTGCCTGGAACATAAGAGGTAGCCAATAAATATTTGAAGAGTAAATAAATAAATTGATGGTCAAATGGAGGAACAGATGGATAGACAGATGAATGACTCTGCTGGCTTATGTCTTTAAAAAACAGTGCCAATGAATCTTGGATTTTAAGCTTTACCCACAAACAAAAACCCTGTCCCTGGGGTAGCAATATTATCATCTTATACAAAGATCAAGGTACTTGAGCTGCATATTTCGGGGAGACTAGGTCTTAGTTCACCACAGTTTTATTTTTCAATGGGAAGTACTGATGTAGGATGCTCTGGATCCAGACAAATTTTTAAGAGATTAACAATAAAATTAGCATGAGGAAAAGGAGGAGTAGAATAAAGTGGTATAGTATTTCTGAGCTGTAAGAGACCATAAAGATCACTAAATTCAAATTCTTCGTGTTACAGTAGCTGATGTACTAATAGTTCTTAGATATTGGGATGGATTTCTTCAACCATATCTTCATCTGTTTTCAGCACAGGGGCAGGAATTCAGAAGTGTTCTGTCAGTGTCCTCCTTTTCTAGCATGCTCTGCTGCTGTCAGATAAAGATAAGACACAATGCATTTTAGAAAAGCCACATAACTGTGATACAACCCTTTCAGTCAGCTATGGAAGACCCAGTGACTGATTACTTCAGACACATCATCTAATTACTAAATGTCTGAACACAAATACAAATCAACAGTCTTAATTCATAAAGCAATTATTTCATAAAAGTGTGAGGTTTGAACACAGGCTTCTGAGGATAAGGCATGTTGCAAAGACATTCCATTTGAAAATAGTATGGCAATTTTTGTTAAGATCAAAGGTTGATTTCAAAGGGAAAACCTCTTGGAATATTCTTTCTCATCTGGGTGTCTGACCTGTGTAGAAATAACACAATTCCAAAGTCAAGGCTGCATGGAAAAATACTGCATGGAGCAAAGGATTTGGAGCCAGAAAATTGTCCTCTTTCTTGGGTAAACCAGTTGTCTTCTCTGAGCCTGTATTCTTATCTGCAAAAGGGAGCTAGTCCTTCAACAAACACTGATATAGTGTCTGCCATGGGGGAGGTTTATGAACAATGTGGGAGCTGCCATTTGTCAAGAGCATGCCATGTTTTGGGTACTTTACCTTTATTGCCGTATTCTGTCCACAAAACCCTGTGACAGTGACATTGGAAACTGAAGCTTGGAATAGTTCAGCAACATAGTAAGTGGAAAAGCCAGGATTCAAATCCAAATCCATTGACCCCAAAATCTTTGCTCCTTTCACTCAGCTTTACATACAGTCCCACATGTAGGAAAGGGCTTTGAAAACTGTGAAGGGCTAGATAAGCATTTACTGTTGTTTTTGTGTGTGGTCTTCCATGGATTTATGCTGTCTTTCTAAATTCTATTTTTGCTCCTTGTTAGCTTGAAGTGAAATCCTTAGGGAAACTTTCTTCACTCTCTGGAACTCCCTGGAAAAGAAATGCAATGGAGTTTGCAGTAGACTTGCCTACCTACCTTGTAGCTCTGTCCAACTTCCACATTTCAGAGGGGAGTCATTGTAATGGTTTCCCCAGACTGGGGGAAGGAGTCAAGCCCTTCCTCGCTTTCTCTCTTCCCAAATATCAGAGTATCTATAGGCAAGATCCCCTCATTTCCAGCATCATCCTACACTTTTGGCAGTGCTAAATCTCTAAGATAATCTACCTTTAAAGGTCTTGAATATTTGAGGTGTTGGTAATTTTATTTTATTTTTATTTTTTCCACAGCTTTACTGAAGTATAATTGACAGATAAAATTGTATATATATATAAAATATACAAGGTGATGATTTATAAGTATACATTGTGAAATGATTACCATAATCAGGTTAATTAAAATATTCATCACTTCACATATTTACTTTTTTTTTTTTGGTGAGAATGCTTAAAATCTGCCCTCTTAACAATTCAAATATACAGTATAATTGTCTTGTTGTACATTAGATCCTCAGAACTTTTCATCTTAGATATTGAAGTTTGTGCCCTTTGACCAGCATTTTCTCATTTCCCTCCCCCCAACTCAGCCCCTGACTACCACCATTTACTCTGTTTCTGTGAATTTGGCTTTTTTTTAGATTCCACATATAAGTGATATTGTACTGTATTTATCTCTGTCTGGTTTATTTCACTTAGCATAATGTGCTCAGGGTTCATCCATGTCATTGCAAATGATAGGATTTCTTTTTTAGGGCTGAATAATATTCCATTACATATACTATAACATTTTCTCTATCCATTTATCCATCAACAGACACCTAGGTTGTTTCTTTGAAGTGTTGGTAATTTTAAATTCTCTTATTTCACACTCCTTTTTCATTCCCATGACTGTGATGGAATTAATGAGGGGGTGGTGGTAGTACTGCCAACATTGATAGCCCACGTCATGGTGATGCTCAGTGGCCAGGAGATTCTCTGGGTTGCCATCAGCATTGCGTTGTGCTGAACTAGACCTGGCTCCGTGTCTCCAAAGCGCTGATGCCACAGTTGGGAACATTCAACCTCTAGAACCATTAAGGACAAAATAAAATGATGGAAAACACAGGGGGGATGCATTATCTAGGTAATGGAAATTGATTCAAGAGATGCAGACAGATAAAGAAGAAGGCTGAACAACTGAATTGCTGATTTTTTTCCCACTCTCAGGGTGGTTTTTCCTTCCTAGATGGATACATGTTACAGTGTTACAGGATACTGTTGCCTGGGAGACCCTAGAATTGATTGACCAAACCAAGGTACCTTTGAGAGTAAACAGGAGGTATTAATCTTATCCCCAGGGCAACAGGTATACTCTGCCTCATGCAAGTCAGGATGTGTGGTCCCCCTGTTTTGCCCACGTCAGTCTCTGGGATCTACCTTCTGAGATGTGCTTCTAAGCAAGACACATCCTGGCCCACACGCACGGCCTAATGCTCATTGAGCAGGTAGTTCCCATTTTTCCCTTCCTCTGCTCTGCTCCCAACTAAATTTCACTTTCTCCACTGTGGAGACTAAGACCTAGACTCTTTGGTCAAACTGACTTGAGTTTTAATCCTAGCCCTGCCAATTACTAACCACAGGATTTAGCAAGGTACTTTAACATCCCTAATTCTCTGAATTCTTACCGGGAGGTGGGGTTAATAATAATAGTACCTATCTCCTACAGTCATTGTGAGGATGAAATGAAGTAATTAATGCAGGTAAAGTGGTTGACAGTGCCTGGTGCAAAGCAAGTGTTCAATACACACTTGTTATAATTTCTAGTTATTATTCACTGTTGATGAAAAGGCAGATATTATATAACTCCTCATATTTTACTCTAGAACAACATCTCTCTGCCCTCCTTGTGAAATTTACTCTAGAACAACATCCCTCTGCCCTCCTCCTTTCCCACCTGACTCACATACTCTCACACTCCCAGTATAATGTTTATAGTCTGTTAGACTTGGGTTTGTATCTATTTCCTCTCATTCTTTTCTTCTTCCCATCACCTAGCCCACGGTACATGCTCAGTAAATATTTGTGGAATTCAGTTAAGAGGGTGGTTTGGAAAAGATGGTCCTAATCCTTTTCAGTTCAGTAAATGAATGGATGGCTTTGCATCATATCTTTGAAACCACCCACATTTGCTCTTTCTGACTGGGAGGTGCACACTTCAAATCAGAGGTCTTCAGACTAGAGATTCGGTCTTGGGTTGAGTTTTGGGACCTGGGTGTGCAAATTCATGGTTTGCTATGCTGGGCCAGGGTGGACAGCAACTAGGGGAAATAGAATGGAAGGAATGGGAGCTTGGGACATAGACAAACCTGGATCGTATCCTGGTCATACCATGGGCTTTGTGGCTTTTGGCTCACTTTATATCACTCATTGAGCTTTACCTTCCTCAGATGAGAACTGGAAATAATAGCATCTGTATTCTTTTTTTTTTTTTTTTGCTTTTGTTGAGAGTCTGCTTTGTTTTTTTTTTAATATAATTTATTTTATTATCATTAATTTACAATTACATGTGCAATATTACAATTATTAAACTACCCCTTCATCAGGTCCCCCCCACCAACCCCATTACAGTCACTGTCCATCACCGTAGTGAGATGCTATAGAATCACTACTTGTCTTCTCTGAGTTGTACTGCCCTCCCCGTGCCCCCCCAACATTACATCTGCTAATCGTGAATGCCCTTTTTCCCTCTTATCCCTCCTTCCGCCCATTTTCCCAGTCCCTTTCCCTTTGGTAACTATTAGTCCATTCTTGGGTTCTGTGAGTCTGCTGCTGTTTTGTTCCTTCAGTTTTTTCTTTGTTCTTATACTCCACATATGAGTGAAATCATTTGATACTTGTCTTTTTTCGGCTTGGCTTATTTCACTGAGCATAATACCCTCTAGCTCCATCCATGTTGTTGCAAATGGTAGAAGTTTGTTTTTCTTCTTATGCCTGAATAATATTCCATTGTGTATCGTCACATCTTCTTTATCCATTCATCTACTGATGGACACTTAGGTTGCTTCCATTTCTTGGCTATTGTAAATAGTGCTGCAATAAATATAGGGGTGCATCTATCCTTTTCAAATTGGGCTGCTGCATTCTTAGGGTAAATTCCTAGGAGTGGAATTCCTGGGTCAAATGGTATTTCTATTTTGAGTTTTTTGAGGAAACTCCATACTGCTTTCCACAATGGTTGAACTATTTGCATTCCCACCACCAGTGTAGGAGGGTTCCCTTTTCTCCACATCCTTGTCAACATTTGTTGTTGTTTGTCTTTTGGATGTTGGCCATCCTCACTGGTGTGAGGTGATATCTCATTGTGGTTTTAATCTGCATTTCTCTGATGATTAGCGATGTGGAGCATCTTTTCATGT